>CABPRJ010002404.1:12743-580148 GCA_902439185.1 Cinara cedri
TGTTCAATACTCTCAAACATACTATAAAAAAAAAAAAAATAATATTATTATTCTCAGTGATTCGGCGAGTGACAACGACGATGCTGAAACGATTAGTTCTTCCTCTTATGAACTATCACGTGCGTTGAGTCCAGTGTCACTGTCGTAAGTATATTTGATAGTATCTTCACTAATATTGTTCAATACTCTTAAACATACTATAAAAAAAAAATAATAATATTATTATTCTCAGTAATTCGGCGAGTGATAACGACGATGCTGAAACGATTAGTTCTTCTTCTCATGAACTATCACGTGCGTTGAGTCCAGTGTCACTGTCGTAAGTATATTTGATAGTATCGTAACTAATAATGTTCGATAATTAAAAAAAAAAAAAAACCTGTATTAACAAATCTTGACAAATGTTTAATAATACTTATATTTTTGAAAATTTAGTAAGTATGAAATGAAATAATAATACGTTTGTTCACTTATAGATGTAGCCGTACCGTACCATTCTATTATGGCATACTCACCACGTATGGATCACATTATGATGAGCCCATATACATTTCGAGTGACGATGATATCGATGAATAGTTCAAAATAGGCTCATTGATGTAATTCGACCCACAAAGCTATGATTTTTTTTCAACCTTTTGCATCATTGAAGGAATTTGTTTTTTTTCTTTTTTAATATCTATGTCACCTATTTGTCAAAATTAACAAACGATAAAACTTCACGATTATGTTTCTATATTGTACAACTATTATACAACAGTAGTTTCAAATAATCGATACAAATTATATTCTTGTGAATAAATGATATTTAAATTATATTAGTACATAATTTTAAAAAAAGGTCGTAATATTTTTATTTCAACTAATACCTACATTTCATACATTTTCCCGTTTTTCAGTTTTCCATATTTATTCAGAAAACTTCTGAGAAAATCGAAAAATGACCTCAAAGGTTAAGTTAGGTTGTTCTAGGATAATGAGAACAGATACGCCCACTTTTATAGGTGAAAAGTTGAAAAAGAAGTAATTAATGTATATCTGTAAACAACCCTAAACGATTTATTAGTCAACAATACACAGCACCCTGTGTTTATCCACTAAGCGTGCTCATTTTTTTTTTTTTTCTAAATTGTATATACATTCAAATTCTGATTTTTGGAATTTTGAACTTCGTTCAGAATCGTTTTTTCATTAGCAATGGTTTATCGTTGCTTACAGATATACATTAAATTTCCGTCTGTATCCTACCTTCCCAACTTTCCACCTACAACAGTGGCCGTACCCACGGCCAAAATATGACCGTCTTTATTATCATGTTTTATCCTTGTTTTCCCCGATATTACAAAAACCGCTCTAATTTTTTTTTTTTTATATATTTCATTTAATTAAACACATATATGACATACGTAATAATATAAAATATAATCTACTCCTGTAAGCTATAGCTTGTGATGAAATAGAAAGTTACATTCAGACATAATGATGAACTTGATTTTATATGAAGCAATAATTAAATAGATTACATAATTATTCTTAGTGTGTTATTTTGATTTTGTTGTAGAATGTTTATATTTTTGTCTTTAGCACCTCCCCAAACTAGAAGACCATTTTGATAAAAAACAAAATAAGTATTACATAAAAATTGTACTGATAACAAATCTCTAAGTTTAATGAATTTATATAATATTGTACGTAGCTTACAAACTAAATTATTGATATGTAGGTCCCATCTTAAGTTATTATCTGAAATTATACTTAGATAACAGATTTTGTGTATATTTTTTATTTGTATACAAGTTTGTATAAGTTTATACAAGGATAAAATTTTGTAGAGGTGTTACAATCATGGATTATTAATGGAGATCCGTAAGTATTACATTTATTTATTGAAAAATTCATATACATAGTTTTATCATAATTTATAGTCAAGCGTATTTTATTTAAATATTTATACGTTAGGTTTAAACCTTCCGTAGCTTTAAGATGTACGTTATCCCAACAATTGTCTGTGAATAATAGGCAAATATCATAAATATACGTTACTATTTTGCCATCGGTTTTTAATTTACAAGCCGCATTTATGTATAATATAAATAGAAATGGCCCTAGCACGCTACCCTAAGGGACACCATATGTTATAAAGTTTTAATTACTTGTAATATTTAATTTTACTATTTGTTTTCTACAAGATAGCTCTTAAATCAAAATAAAATATACTGTGATTATTTATTCCGAAAGTAGGTAGAATTTTAAAAAGAATATCATGATGTATGAAGTCAAAAGCCTTTGCTAGATCCAAGAAGACAGTTAAAATTTTATTATCATTGTACCAATTCTTTATATATAAATTGTGTTACCTCATATAATGTATTCTCCACACCTAAACCCGGTCTAAACCATATTGATTTCCGAGATATTTTGGAAAAAAAAAACATTGGCAAGTGTTATAAATGTGTGATCATTAAAGTTATTATTTTATCTTTTAAATATTGTTACATCATTATTTTATTTTAAAAATATATTTAAACTTGTATACAAATAAAATAGATAATGAATAGGGTACATTATTTATTATTTTCAAATGCATTGACAATTCTAGTGGAGTAAAATAATAAAAAAAAACTAAAAAAAGTGCAGTTAAAATTATTTGTGTTGGATATAAATATGTTAATTTTTTGAATTACAGATAAATAGTTTACTTAAGTAGTTAAAAAAAAAATTATAAAAAAAAAAAAAATAGTGAAGAAATATATCAATAAATATAATTTGATTTTAAAAATATTTTATATAATTTAATTTTAATGGTTATTACAATTTAAATACTAAGAATTCACAAGACATACAAACATTTCAAAATTTTTAAATGAACTATAGTTAAGTTGTATAAATTATTTGTAAAAACAAATATTTCAACTTAAAAACATTAAAATGTTAGGAAAATAATGACAAATAAATATTAGTATACAAATAAAATAAAATATTTTAATGGTTTTAGTTATAAAATTATAAGAAAAATAATTGATGATAAATAAAGACAAATAATAACCCTGAGAAATGTGAATCTTTGTTCAAGGATTCTTATATTAATATAAATTTTAAATTTATCAAAATTAGAATATAAAAATCGTATAATAAGCATATAAAAATAATTAATATTTTATAAATATTATTATTTTTATTAATTAATAATTTTGGTAAATATTTGTTAAAAATTGTTAATTATTAAAGCTTCTACTAACATTATTTAACAACTCAGTATATTATATACTTAACACTTATATATAACACTTAGTAACAGGACGATTCTATAAAACTGATCAAACTAAACAGATGGTTAAGTTATTCATACATTTAAATTTTGATTTTTGTAATTTGTAAGTAGAGACAAAATTTGAGAATACAGTGAAAACTATAACGAATTTGAAGGGACCAATAAATTTCTTTTATAGTTTTCGTAATAAAAAAAGAGGGTTTAAAAAAAACACAAAATTTAAAGTATTTATGTATGAAAATACCTATATATGTAATAAAATAATAATGTAAAAACAAAATTATTAAATATGAATGTATTATTAATTATCATACATATTAATCGATTAATATCTAATTATTACGATGATAAAAGTAGATAAAAGAATATAATCTGTAAAATATTTATCTTTTATAATTTATAATATGATAACACGAAAATTGTATTATGAAACATAAAATATTGTTTTGTTATTGGGAGTGACCATTACGCTTTAAAGAATAAGTTTATTAATAGATTGTATATCAAACAAACCATTATGATGAACTAGTTATGTTATATAGTTTTCACTGTATTTAGATTTATCAAATTTAGAAGTATTTTGAGTCAGCACAAACTTTAGTTTTTCAACCTACATATTTTAATGTGAATTGTGAATCGAATGGTTTTTCTGAAAATATTGACATATCATAATCAAAGTTTGAACAACAAACGATTGGTAATTATAATTAGGTATACAATATAAACTATTTGTTAAAAGTGACTACTCAGACTATTAGTCAAATATACTTTAAAAATGTGTAATATTACAAAATGCTTTTGGTTTAATATTATCAAACCCATTTACAATAAATTTAATAGACTTTTATCCTAATATTTAAAGCAGAATGAACTTTTTGTTCAAATTTTGGTTACAATATGACATTTAAAATAAAAAAATAATCTAATTCACAATTTGCATTATAATTTTTGAAAAAATTTAAGTATTAGAAACTATTGTTCAGATAAAACAAATTACAATAACTTACATGAACATAATAAAAAAATATATCAAATGTTGTGGTTTACAAATTAAATTATCAAACATATCTAATTGAATACATAATGCAAATTTAATTCCAAGATATCAAGTAATAAATAATATATTATAAAAATAGTATACTTTTTAAATGGATAGAAATAATGTAATGATAAGAACAGTAGTGAATAGTGTATAGTATATATTAAGTAGTAACTTTTTTTAACAATAAATTCTTTTGTGATATTCTTATTAATTATTATGTAGCCTTTTGTGTGAATTTTGAATGTTAAATATTGTAACATATTACATTTGATTATACATATTGAAATCACAATCATAAGCAGTACAGTTAGCTATACAACCACGTCAATAAGTAAATTAACAAAGACCAATTCCATCAGATTCTCGATTACCTCGCTTTTCATAAAACATGACATCCTGCAAAACGTAATTAATAGTTAAAGAATGCAATGATTATAATTGTATTTAATTAAGTAAAGAAAAGAAATATATAACTATTAAATGTATTTAGCTTACAATTAAAAAGCAAGCGCCCATCATAACTGCTTTCATACGAACATCAAGATCCATAGGAAAAGTTATACCAAAATAATCAGAATCAGTGAATACTTCTCTTAATAGTCCTGACCATTGTTTTGATATACGCCCGACTACAGTCGATTGATCTTTAGATAATATCTATGGCAAAAGTTATTTTTTTAATCGGTTTCTTTATCAAACATGATTACAACTAGAGAGCATTTTTTTATTAATAGATATGGATAGTGCCATATTGTAATTATTCATTCAAACATTATTATCACATAGACTAAATTCTAAGTATCAGTAACAGGGACAGATTGTAACTTCAAACAAACTCGGAAAAATATATAATATGTAGTGATCCACAAGCAAGCCTATATTTGAGTGAGCAAGAAAGAGTACCTTGTTGTTGGAAAGGATATTTATTTAGTCCATTAAGGAGTGTTCATTTTGTAATGAAATATATATGTAAATAATTAATATATATATATATATATATAATGGAATTATTAATACTTATACATATAGTATTGTACCTTAAAAAAACAACAACCGAAATAACCCATGCGATTACTATTTTTTATACATTTTACTGTTTATATGTTGATTTTATGATTATCTACAGTCATTATTTTCCGTTTATTATATGCTGTATTGTTATTATTTATCTCACCCGGCTTTACACATAACTGTATTTAAGGAAAAAAAAGAAAAATTTCTTGCTCTGTGGCTTTCTATTTCCATCCCTATCCCTATCATTGAAGTTAAAACCGCTGTTGTCCTATAAATGTAACATAACATATATTTTCTTTTCAACCTTTAGGAGTTGAGTTTAAAATAAATCCTTCCTTAGCAATTGTCTTCCTAGCCACCCTATTATTTATTTGAAAGTAAATTTTATCTGGATGATACTTTAGAGAGGTCATTTTGATTTTTCCAGAGGTTTTCTTAATAAATAGGAAAAATGTGAAAATCTATTAAATTTATTATCTTCAATTTGTTAATATTAAAAATCTCTTGGGTTCTCACAACATAAAGCTGTGCATTCTGGCATCTGATATTGAAATAATTTGATGAAAATAATTCATTTTTAGATGCTTTATAGCATATATTATAAAATATTACACAAAGATGTGGTACCAAAAAACTAAAATTAAGCAATTTTTACTCAGCCTGCATAAATGTAATTTTCAAATATTACTTGTTGGTTTGACTGTAAAGGAGGATTGGGATCACATTCTCTAAACTAATAAATACATAAATAGGTAGGTAATTAAACTTGCACCTAATTTAAATTTTGTATTATACATTGTACCTATTTGAAAACTTTTAAAATAACATTTAAATATTAATCAATAATATTGTATGAATGAAATTTTATCATTGATAAAGAGAACCAATCAGAAATTATGGCACCGGTAATCACTCTCTTATTTTAAGCTCGCTAATTACAACTATTGAAAATATTACTTTGAATTCAACATCAGCACCACACATGCCGAAACGACAAATTGGTCCTTCAATTTTTAACACTTCTTCATTAGCTCCATTACGAATAGTAAACATAGGTGTCAAAATAGACCAATCCTGTTCAACTGTTCCAACCAAACAACCTGGTGGTGAAAATACTTCAATTCTCTGTTAAAAATACAAATATAATATAAAACATTTTTATACTACAATTTTCTTTACACATGAAAAAATATATTGTATCAAAAATTTGAATACACAATACATAAATATACTAAATTTTCAAATGCGATATGTTTGAATAATAATACCATCATCAAATTGATGATTGATAATTTAACAAATTGTTTTACCTGTAAACAGCAAGGAAAAAAGCAAGATTGACATGCTAAAGGTCTTGATAAGTGGATTACTTCATTCTTAAAGTTGTCTAAGATTTTCATTTCAAATGGTCGAATAGGACCACAACAATTCCGTGTACAACAGTCATTGTCTTCCACTGCATAAAATACTTTCTGACCAGCACTATTTTTAATTTTATACTTGTTGTTCGTTTCAAAACCCAATAAAGCTGTAAGAATCATTTAGACAAATAAACTGAATAAAAATGAAAAAGTTAAAAAAAAAAAACACAATTTCATACATTGGGAAGGTCGCTGTTATCTATAAAAAATTATTTACATATTTATTATGATTACTTATAATATTTTTAAATTGTCAATATAGAATTTAAACATTTTTCGCTAGAAAAATATTTTGAAAAGATAAATTGATTCCATATGATACTTCTATATTTGTTGAAAGTAAAAATTAAGTGATAAATAATTAATTTGGTCTGTTAATTGAGAATTCTTATCACTTTACCAGACCAATTGATATGTTGGAAATGGAACATATCTAAATTCCTAAGTTGAACGTGTGTAAGACAAAAACAGAAAATCTAATTATTACAAATAACTAATATATTAGTATTTAATTTACTTGTTTACCTTCTATAACTTCCAATTCTTGTTTAACAAGCAATTGATTAATTGTTGAAAGGTACTGGAGACCATTTGGACAATTTTGTGGTATAATTTGAGGAATTGGCATCCAACCGTCTGTGAAAATATAAAATTGCTTCTATGATATATGCATGTTGTTGGTTTATATCTAATATAGTAATAATACTAATGCGATTTTAAGGGGTATATTATAATAAGAGTTTAGTGAACCCAGGGCCCTGAACTCCAAGTGAAAAGCCCAAGTAGGTGATTCCAGTTGGCATATGGTATTGCTCCAGTAGAATAGACCAGAATACTCTCACGGTACCTCTACCTGTTGTAAAAGGCAACAAATGGGGTTACATTAGGTCGACAGCCAATGTGAAATTCCGGCAAACAGTATGAGAAGTTGTAAACAAGGTTTTGGTAGATTTATCCATCCCTGATGTGCATGGGAACAACTGCTTAAAGGAGCTACCAGGGTGCATGATGTTTACAGATGGTACAACTTTGATAGGAGACAATTTCAAATAGAAAGATGAAAAAAGACTAAGTGTAAGTAAATGTAAAACTGAATTTGAGTTTGGAGAACAGTTAACTACTATAAGTAATAATAGAGATAGAAAACATATGATTAAAAGTGGTTGTTTAAAGTGGAGAAAAAGAAGTGTCAGGTGTTTTATGTGACAAGAGAATTCTAATGATTAGACAGTAAATTAGAACAGAGAATGAGAATTCTTAGGTGAATGAATAGAGTAGCTAGAAGATAGATTAAGAAATTAGTACAAAAGAAGTAACTTAGAAAAAAAAATATACTGAGATAGATTAGGTATGTCATTAGGATTAAGGAAATGAAGTAGTAAGAATCAAAATGAAAATAGACTAGGAAGAATAATCTAGAAAAAGGGATTTGGATCCAATTGAGAATAATACAAAGACAAGTCAGAGTATACGAGGTGGGAAATAGGATGAAGTGTAATTTTATAACAAAGATGGAGATCAGTTGGAAATAGTATGGATAGTATAGTCCTTAGTAAAAGAGAGGAAGAAGGAAGTTAATACTAATTACTATATTGATTTTTCTGAGAGAATATGACTATAATATGCATTATTTACCATTAATTAGTAAATCTGTATTACATTAGGTAAATATGTAGTGTAGATACTTATAATATGCAATGATGAGTATACAATTTTATTTCTGTTTATTTCTTATTGTGTTATATTTTTAGGTATATAGATTAAATCACAATCTTCAGTGAAAACTGCTTTTAAATAAATAATAAAACCTACCTGCTGCAGCTTGAGGAACTGGTTGATGAGTATTAGGCTGTTGTTGAATAACCTGTCCATAACCTGATTGGGAATATGGAGGTGGATAGTTTGAATTTTGAACAATAGGATATCCTTGATTATGTTGTATGGGCATTTGTTGATGCTGATACATATTATATTGATCATGTTGATAGGGTTGAATTTGCTGACCGGCTGACATTGGATATTGATTTTGGTTAGCAGCCGGTGGATATTGATTTTGGTTAGCAGCTGGTGGATATTGAATTTGGTTAGCAGCTGGTGGATACTGATTTTGAGATGGTGGATATGGAGAAAAACCTAAAGAATAATATGCATATATTTTACATATTACATCATGAAAAAATAAAGTTTATTACCAAACTGCCGCATGGGGTAATAAATAAATAAAATATTAGTACAATATGATATACAATTCTTTTATAAAATGTTTTGATCGTTTAATTAATTAATATAACATACCTGGCGGTGGTGCTGTATTAGGATTAGAATACATTTTCTGTTGTTGTATTAATTAACAGATAATTATTTGTTCTGAAAAAAAAAGTTTTGTTACTAATACAGATAGGCACCAAAACTCTAGATTTCAATAAAATTACAGTTAAGCTAGTTAAAGTATGATGTACCAACATATTATAGTTTGTATTTAATTATAAACTATAATATTATAGTTGTATCATATACCCATCTTTATTGTTATATGTTTGTAATATAGATAATAATGACTTTAAAATATATGAACAACTATTGCCATGGTAATAATACACAATACAAACTGTGACTCATAATTACTAATTCATGACATAATGGTCAATGGTTGTAACTTGCCTAATGGTAAAATTTGTTAACTAAGAAATTCAATAAAATTTTGCTTATACCTATGTTCAAAATTTGCCTAGGAGAGCTAGCATTTAAAGGCAATAATTGATGAATTAAAGTTTGTTTTTTAATCTTCTTAATCATTTCCCTTATAGCAACCACTCATGAACAATTAAAATAAAAGATATTTTTTAAAATTATAATTTACTACACACTTGTATACATAACCATAATTTCTAGTAGTATAATATACAATGTGGAAATGCTTACTGAAACTACTTAGAATTCTTGAATAAAACTTAAATTTTATTTTTTCAGTTAATTGGTTAATTGTCATATTTAGTAATAAACATTTGTATGCATTCAGAATTTATTACTGTTGATTAGATATAAGCATATACAATGCAATTTAGTTTTTCTTGAATGGCCACCTCCCGTTTACACCAATAGTTAATTTTGTATGAATTTGAATGGTTTAATCATTTTTCTAAGTCAAAAATTAGCTGAGAAACAGGAATTTAAAATTATTCTATATGTCTAGATATGATGCCCATTAAGTAATATATATCTTAATGATGGTAAGTTTTAAAAGCCTGTTAAATTACAATAAATGGTTGAAAAAAATAAAACCCAAAATATATTAATTTTAGTAAGTATTGTATAAAATATTATGAAATTAATATATAAAACTTTTTGAATATAAGAGTTTTAAATCCAAATTTATGACACAACTCATTAAAAATACAAGCAATTGAAATGTATTTTTTATTTATTATTATTTTTTAACAAATTGAATTTAAAAAAAAAAAAAATGTATATACCTAGAGGTGAATAATAAATGGTTATGACTTAAGCTTGATTGACTAAAAGAAAACTAAACTTGTAATGTCCGTACCTTGTACAATTATTTATAACTAGTAGGTAGTTGTTAAAATTACAAAAATCAATTATTAATAAGATTGGTAATTCCTTTAATTTATATTTTTTTATCAATGCATAAAAGGCCATAATATACATAATGAGTCACACATCATGTTTCAATCAATCCAATTTTATAAATATTTAATTTTGGTTAGATATAAAATATTTAAAATTAAATGTTAAGAAAATATTTATTATATTTTATTTTTTTATATTTTCACCAAAATACTTTGTAATTATTAAAAAAAATTGATTTAACAATATTTCATTTTAAAAACAACTAAAAGTAATATTTAGGTAGGTATGAAAATAAAAATAATCAAGCACATTAATTAAAATTGGTTATTTGCAGTTCAGAAATCAGCATGAGTCACACTATACTGTACTTGGGAAGTCCATGAGATATGTAGATAAGAAATATTTTTTATTTTTCGCCAACTATGGATCTAAGTTGGCAAATATTGAAAACAGGCGACTATTAAGTTCTATTCAAATTTTACATGTCATGTTAAAATAATAAATCTATAAAAGAAAGCAAAAAAAAACCACATCTATTGAATCAAATTTATGTATTGGCGTTGTGCCCGCATTATAAATAAAACTCGGACACTTAATACTAGAATACAAAAACCAATTTATAAAGTTCCTACATAACAGAGTTGCACGCAGCACAAAAATAATCAGGATAATTTATCAAATCGTAAGGTTTATAGGCATTAGGGCGTTGTTTATTTTATTATAATGTAGAAAGAATAAAGTATTGTAATTAATAGGAACGAAGTACTTACTAGTGTTTTCAAAAGCCAAAATAACGAAAACGAAAATTGTCCAATACGTTCGAAGATATTCTCGGTAAACTATAAATGAATGAAATTAATCAAATAGGTACGAGCGACAAAAAGTCAATTGTGTAGGAGTGTAGACATATAGATAGAACGACAAATTCCAATCTACGAAAACAATAATGGAAATAAAAAAAATGTTGAATAATATTAGAATAGTTTTAAATAATATAAAACACGTCCGAACAATATCCACACTAAATAACAACAAAACGTAGTAATAACTATTAATTTACAATTATAAATTACAACGGAACACTAAACTACTAAAGACTAAAGTTTATAAACGTATATAAAATGCACAATAAAGTAGAAAAGGTTGTCTGTAATCTATATATGATAAACATGTGTGATAAAAATAAGGTAAAAAGTTGATAAAGTTCTTTATCAAATCTCTACTGATAACAATACCTTTGAAGACATTCTAATGATTAGAATACATGAATTATTCGTGTTAGAATCAAATATTTACCTCTGTCATGAAGCTCCATCACTAGATGGATTCTTCAATCAAGACTGCAATCCAACCTCTACTTATCTCACTTATACTTATTGTAAACATATATATATTTACAGATTGTATAAATAAATATATGATTCAAAAAAAAAAAAAAAAAAAAAAAAGAATCTAATATGGACACTAGAGAAGTGATTGTAATATTAAGAGCACTGTGTTAGAAGATCTTTATCTTTATCTTTTAAAACCGTGATTAAAAGAGTTCTTCTACTAGAACGTGCCACGGACATAGATCAAAGAGTATTACTATATGATATAGATCATAGTCATGAAGATTAGAGATCTCTAATCTTCAAAATCATAATTTAAGTAGGACACTATACAATACAATGCCTTGTGACCGTGAGGTCGAGTTTTTCAATGAAGAATAGCTGAGTGGTGGTATCCACGGACACCGACGATTTTTGTGATGTTTTTCAAAACTATACAGTATACGTTGTAAAAATGCATACAATTCATGGATAGAATAATTGTAATATATTAAGAGCACGGCTATGATTAGAAGTATTATTTGTGTAGCGGCACGGCGCTCGGCGTTTTTTTAGTGCTCCACTACTCTCCTACCAAAACTTAAATGTGAAATATCTTGTCAACGGGTTGACGGAATTAAAAAATTTTAGCACCAACATTTATTTAAATAATACTACATCTATACATGGAACTTTTAATATAGGTTACAATATGAAAATCAAAAGTTGGTATCAAGTGATATAAACCACAGGATACTACTCAAATGATATATAAACTTGAAGTATTCGTAAATATCGGCATTAACTATACTTAAAAATTCCAAAAATCAGAATTTTAATAAATGCAAAATGAACCAAAAAAATGGACTACGCACGTTTAGTGAATCATGTTGTATATTATCATTAATTTTACACGTAAAAGTGTACCTATATTTAATTTTATACCTATTTAAATATTTTAGATTCTGAGCGGCGCAAGGAATGTATTATTTTTACAATGACGTTTATGATCTTTTATTTTTTCTGTGGACAGTGCTCGAATTGAGGGGGGACGCAGATGACGGAGTACGTCAACTAATTTTTCAAAAATATAAGCTTAGGTACCTTTACTATTTGTTTCAAGTTGGAACGCATGGGACGAAGTAAAGGATACAAGGTACCATGTCTGGAAAGAGCTGTAAATAAGAAACTACACCTATAAAAATATTCAGTGAAATTTGTGACCTCTACGATTATTTTTCATTGAATAAACAAAATAAAATAAAACAGATGCAAAAAATGTAACAGTTACAAGTTTTCTCGACGTTTTTTAAGGGTTTTATCGTAATTAAAAATACTAAATAAAAAATCAAAAATAACCTCCTTATTGCACTAATCAGACAACAATTTTAACAAGAAACCATGGCCTCTAAAGTTAATAATTGGAGCAAGATTTTTGGTAGAAAAGTTGTTCACATACAGAAAAAGAACAAACACATAATAGTAGTAATCATTATGTAAGAATCTAAAATAAACAATATACAGAGTATCTCACCATGTTCGACGAATTTTTCTAAAGCTGTTAATAAACAAATTTTTTTCAATTTTTTTTTTTTCAGAACATAAGTATATTGCCGATTTAAGAACGATTGTGGAATCAGAATAAGACAGACTGACTAAATTTTGAAATTATAGCTTTTTGAAGTTCTAATATTATATGTTATGTTAAATAACTTAATAATGGCCTCCTTAAAGCATATTTGTCGTAATCTTATAGTTATTTATACCTAATATTATAGGGGTACCGATTTCAAACCATAATGTGACGAAAAAAATATTTTGCATTTTTTTCCCTTTTACCTAAACAAGAAAAAAAACAAATATATAATAGATGTGCACTATGGAGGAGACCCAAGCTATTGCTCTCTCAGACTATTTTAATTGCAAAATACCCCTCGATTTGTTGTGTAAACTCTTTTACCATAAATCTTACTCCGATGTATCAAGTGTAGCTTATTTTCTGAAAGAAAATTTTATCTCCATGGTAATTTAGAGAAGTCGTTTTTTGGTTTTTCAAACGGTTTTCATAATATCTAGAAAAAATCGGGATAAAATGTCGGAAAAACAGAAAATGTACGAAATGTAAGTATAAGTTAAAATATATTATGGCATTATTTTTTTGTGTACAACTTTTCTACCAGCAACTTTGTTGCGATTTAAAATGATAGCACTCATTTTGAACGAAAATCTTACTGGAAAGGTACTTAAGGGACGTAATTTTTCGATTTTCCCAAGAGTTTTCCAAATAAGTGGGAAAATCGGTACAATATTAAACCAATAATATTAAAGAAAATATATAATATTTATTTAATTATTTTACCATAATATGACATATATATTATTGACAAAGCATCACTATCAACTAAACTGCGCTCAGAATCGTTTTTCGTTAACAATGGTTTATCGTCGCTTACAGATATACATTAAATTACCTATAATTGTGACTCCACCCGTATTTATTATCCTAGAACGTCTTTCTGGTGCTTTCTTTTGAGGTTAGAGTTCGAACTCCTTAATTACAATTATCACTTATAATTCTTATCAGAACTATATCAAGGTAAAATTAGGTCAATGATTATAGTAGCGCGCCCCACTACAACTTTACTACGCACATTCGCACACTGATGGATAGACCAAATGACGTCCAAGCATGTTGTCGCGCCGAACAGGTGATGTTGTCGAGCAACAATCTAGCAATCTCGTGATTATTACGACTCGCGAGTCATGAGCTCCACAACTCTATCGTTTGTTAGGTTAGATTATTGCCTGAGAGTTGCTCCCCGCGTTATGTAGTTTGTGAGTCATTTTAAATACCCCGTAACCTATATCAAATAATTAATAAATCATTTTTTATTCGTTTTTTTAAGAATGCAGAGAAAACTATTGGCGGTAACAGTAAGGGAAATTGTAGCCGCTGCTAATCCACCTCCAACTCTACCGCCATTTCCCACACCGACCCGTCGACTCCTTTAATTCTTATATCTAGCTTTTTCGAGTCGTTATTATCCAAGCACCAATGTATATCGTTACGTTTAATCGACTAATTTTGTGATTTGCAGTCGTTTGTTCTTTAGTACGTATTCTTATTTATATTTTGTAACTTTCTGATAACTATGAACTAATATAATGAAGCCCTTGTTTGTTCAGAGAAAATAAAAATATGAACAGGTCATCTCTACTTGTGCACATGTTTTTGTTACGAAAACTTTATAATATAATATAGGTACATTTTTGTATATTTTTTAAATCTAATCTATTAAAATTATATAAGTTTAGTTAAAGTATTAATCTGTTTCCAATAAATTGATATTAAGTCGCATGTTGACGTCTATAGTTTAAATAATAAGATACGCCTATTTTTTATCCTCGTATTTACCTAGATTAGAAAATGATGGTAGTATGCCTTGATCAAGTCTCAAATTCGCAATTATAATTATTATTTACTCCGTGAATATATTACAATCTACATTCTAAATGTTAAATGTAATATAATTTTAATTGAAAAAAATTATCTTGGAAATGACATACATCATTATCACGGTTCCTTTTCAATATGTAGATAAATCTACCAAGTAGTAAAAGATGACAATTGTGTTCTGGATCCTGCCGCCTAGACGTATGACCTATCCATGTTTTTATTATCTACTTATATTTTTTTAGGAGGGTTTAGTAACCTAACCTTTAAATACATTCTATTGTATATGATTTAATATTTATTATTATTTGTTATGTTTTTGACACATTTAGAAATATAAATACTTTATAATAAAATAATAAAGTAAAAACAAAATTATGAAAATTGTTAATACTTATAAATAAATATTTTGTTTATAGATACTTGTGTGACGTTCTATGCCAAACCACCTTAGAACATATATTATAGATGGAGCCATAGCCTTAGAAGATAATTAAAGGACATAGGGCTATCTTCCGCGGTAGCTTAGAGAGGAAGTTTTACTTCCTACCCTATTGATAACTTAGTTTCTGGTCACGAAGAATAACATCACAGTGTTAAAAGTTAAAAATTTTTAACCGATCATCTGGTTGTTCATATTGAATTTTATTGTGATCGAATTTCGAATCCATTGACTAATTGTTATTCTTCACTATAATGCCATTCAAGAAGTGTATAGTGTGCATACATGATTCTGGTAGGTTTAATATTATCTATATTTTATAAACTAAGAATAAATAACAATGTACAGCATTATTCACAAAATGTACCTAGGTATTCTACACTTAATCATTAAAACTATATAGTAATAATAACAATACCTAAGACAAAATTTTTAATCCTTCAAAAGAGGATGTTTAGACCCTCTTCTTCATTTATAAATTAAAAGTAATACAAGTAAAGTTGATTAATGATTTACAGAATATATCAGAATGAAACTCGTAGCCTGCTTATCTAACGTGCACATTGGATATAGTGACTGTGCACGGCGAGCCCAATACCGTATTCAAATTAGAAATCGGAAACCATTTCCTTCTTGACTTCTGATCAGAAACTACGGCTGAACCATCTACAATGAAAGTATTAGAGTTGCAAAACATAATATCTGGAAAATATACATAATATTTTTATAATTTATTAATATTGGTTTTTAATTATTATTATTTTTCATGTGTAACTCGAAAGAGGTGAAATTACCCAGATTAAATTAAGTAAAAATATTATTTAAAGAAAAAGTCATCATAAATAACAGTAGGTATTTAAAAGAATTTTACTAATTTTATATTTCCAATACTAAATAAAAATAATTATATTTATACAAATTAAAATTTAAAAAAATATATTGACAGCAATTTCATTGCATTTCCAGGCAAATAATGGGATAGTATACATATTCCATGAATAAACACTCAACAAAATAATACCATATTTATAAAATTATTAGGTTATTTTTTACTAATTTTATTTGTATACATTTAATTATTTTAGAGATTATAACTGTTCAATATAGATGGTAAATATCATTTTATTTTAGATTTTGAGCATAGCAAAGAATGTATTGGTTTTAGTATAATGTGTTTTATTTTTTTTTTTGTTTAAACCATTTTTCTTATCAAACATTTTACACCAATCAAAAAATTACAAGAAATCTTTTATGTTGAATTTTGTCTCTATTTGGTGCATTAGAAAATCTGTTTTCCATCAATTTTCGTAATAATTATGAAATATCTCAAAGGAACTTGTAGGAAAAACAGACAAATATACAAAAATAAAAGTTTTATTAATTTCGATTTGTTTTTTTTTTTTTTTTTCAAATTTTAAGAGTAGCATAAATTTTCCCTCATTAGTGTATTAAGAAGTCATTATTTAACTTAATATTTTCTTAATAACTGAGTAAAACTGAAAAAGGTTACAGAAATAACAATTTTATTATTTTTTTGGAATTTGGTGAAAAATAACATTTACACAGCATACACTATATTATACTTTTATAGATGTGTTCAAATTTGTATAATATTCTGTTGTTTTTTTTTTTTTGAGCTAATTATAGACATTTTACAATTTCAATTTTTTTTTTTTTATTGTTTTAGTAGATAAATTATTTGGCCGATCAAAAATGCTTGAGAATTTTACACGAAATTCGTCATAATTTGTCCTTAGTGTTTATTAATGTGTTTTCAGATGAAATGTAGACAATAATCGTATAAAAAAGAGCTGATACTTGGAAGACGGACAACTGTACCATTGTTGTATGTGGAGAGATAGAATGTATATTATTTATTTCATATCTGTAAGTAATGAAAAGTGATTCTGAGTGAAGTTTAACTTTACACATCTTGAAATGCTGTAATTTTTAAGATTGAAAATTTAAGATTTGAAACGCTTATGTAAAAAAAAACTTCTACATTGCGCTCAACTATTTTTGTTTTTATCATTAAGTACAAGTATAAAGTTATAATGTTAAATTAATAATAATTTTTAGTGTAAACTATATTATCCATACCTATTACCTGAGTTGTTTCTCAGACAGAAATAAATATGCTCATAATCTAAAATATTGCGGCATTTCCTGTATTATTTTTCAATTTATGTGATTTTAATTTTTTGGCATAACCAAAATGTTAGAAAATTCAACACCATAAGTTACATTTAATGGTAAAAAATAGAAAGTCTAGCATAATTTGCCTTTTCCAAATTGTAAAATTAACAGTATTTCTAAATATGTTTACCCAAATATTGTTCTGAATCATTATTCATTAGCAATGGTTTATTATTTTTTACAGATTTATATGAAATAACATTATGTATCCTACTTTTTACCTACAACAGTGGTACACCCATTATCAGTCATGCATGCATCCACTGTCATCATATCATAAGCGCATTCAATTAATCCTTTTTGCGGTCTTTCTTTTCTTATCATGGTATGCCCAAATCTGTCATATTTTATTTTATCTGTTATCAAAGCCACGCCTATGCTATTCACATCTACTCTGTACTATCTTCTCTCTTCATTCCACTCGTTCAACTAAGCATTCTCATTCTCCATTCTATATTGACATCTACCATACAATAGTGGATCTTACTACACTCTGATAGAATTTTTTTAGTTATTCAAAGATAAATAAAAAATGAAAAACTTAATAAAACCAGTACATTCAAATCAGAATCTAAAATCCTTTTAGAGATTGAAAGGTAATCATTGATATATACTATTGATAAAATATATGATAATAAAAATAAATAAATAAACACCAAGACAGATAATTAACAGAAATCAAACATTTTAGCACCAAAATGTATTATTTTAACTAATACTCCATATATTTATGGAATTTTTAATATAGATTGCCATTTGAAAATCAAATGTAGATGGTATCTCAAAAATTAGAGTGATAAAAAATAATGTTAATGTTAGTAGGTACCTTTTTGTGGTGCAAATCAATTGTATGTAGCCCGCATACTAATAGTTCCTTAAAAAATTACTATTTTCTATTAGGTTATACCTTGTTTGTACCCCCGGTTTTTATGACACTTAGTATATCCACAATTATAATAAATATTATTTATTATAGATAATTCATTCTTAACAATTTTCTATAGGCAATGATGGATCCAGGGCGGGAAATGGGAGTGATCACTCATCATTGAGCTCGTCTTAATCATAAATAGGAGTGTGCCTTTTATAAATGTTCAAAATCTCCCCTTCCTGTTATTTCTGTACTTCACTATAATTAATAGCTACCTATAATCAGTAACTATATATATATATATAATAGCCTATAGCCATATAGGTGCAGTTTGTCCTGTTTATTATTATTGTATAAATCGCAATCAAATTTCCGATAGTAGAATTTGAAGAAGAAAATGTATTGTTAGCATTGTTACTATAAAAGTGACGTAAATTTAATATGTCCTTGAGTTTCTATTGTTTGGTATCCTATGTACACCATCATCGTTTTCTGTTTATTTAATAACTACGTATTAATACGAGTATAATATATCAGTATGCAGTCAACTTTTTATATTATCATTGTGTACGAATTGCATTCACGCGAATCCTGTTATCGGGTGCAACGTTAAGTATTAGTAAAAACGATTGTCCAACCCGAGTACCAGATGCGACGCCATAACAAAAAATGAACAATAGGTATTGGTGCACACAAACGTGTATAACGTATATTATGGAATGGAATTAAACGAGGACTTGTGTATTATTATTTGATCAATGGCCAAATTATAGGTATCCCACGACGACTCGAGACCGTCGCAGGCGTGGAACGATATCACCACAATATTATTGTAGAAGCGTACACGCGCAGTGTCAGTGGTACCTACCTACAGACTACCACACGTAATACATCCGAAGCGCGCCCGTCGATGATAGAAATGCATCATAATACCGGTCGAGCGGTTTTTCGTAGTTTTGTACACTCGGCGCCGGGTCGACCGCGGCACAGTCCGTTGAACTGCATTACCGTCGGTCGCGGTGCGGGAATTTTCCTCCGCACCGCGCCCGTCTATTTTTTCTTTTTGCCGGGCGATATTGTAACGTGTGCACGTCGCGCGTTCCGTACATCATGACCGTGTGGGACAGCGGGTGCGCGCGCACGCGTATATTGTATCGCAGGAAAAAAGACTGGATCTGTGGGCTGCGCGCAAACACACGCTGACGATCACATCACTGGCTGTCTCGCGAGGGCAGAGCACGGGGGACGGCCGACCGTTGCGTACGGTGTACCCGGACGCCTGCCGCCGCATCCACGGTCTTCGGTTACGCGGTAAGCAGCGGCTGCGGGTCGCCCCTCCCGTGAAGGAGGGTGCGACGTTGCCGGATTGCTTATTGCTTACATGGCCGTATTATTAATCCAGTCGCGGCGGAATACCCCTCTCTCGTCATACCCGTCCTCGACGCCGCACGAAATATTGTTACATCATGCGTACTATTTAATAATAATAATAATGCGCACGCACCAACGCATACTTACACGTCATAACAAACGTACGAATATTTAATATTTATTAATTTTTCGAACGGCCAAGGCACTAAAGTTTATAGTCGTCTTTTATGACCATACTAGCTACGATTATGATTACCCGCACTGAGTGTATAGAGAATTAAACAAATGTTCAACGGCCTGCCTAACCTTCGTTCTTCTTGAATGATAATAGTGATAGTACAACACGGAAATAAACAATAAAAAGAAAAATATATTATTTATATTCGGATTTTTATTATAAGCTCGATTTAAGCAATTAACCGTGTTTGAATATTATTAATTAGTTTCAATTTTTTCATAATCGCAAGATGATCATAAAATGCTTTGTAATATAATTTAAATCCCCGTTACTTATTAAATTAATAAATATCAAACTGAATAAAATAAAATAGTAATTTTTTCGTATTTTTCGAATATTTTTTTTATTGTTATAATTCAAGATTAAAAGGACCAGAATTGCATTTCGAAAAATGTCTAATGTACCTAGGTATTTCAATATCACGATTTCCACTTGGTACTAAAACTAGACTGCTATGATGGTTACTTCTTCCCAATATTATTATATGGAATTGAAACTTGGATAATGACAGAAATATTAATAAGAAAAATTTGAGACTCTAGAAATTTAGCTGTTGGTATCGTCGAATTCTAAATATTCCATGGACAGTGTATCCAACTTGATTAAGAGTAGTTAAAAAAATGCGAAGGAAGTATATAATTACTAGGACAGAGAACATGTAACGTTTATTAATTTTTTTATACAATCAAAAAAATACTAACGTAAGAAACTAATACGTTTTATCTTTAGACAAAGCTAGATTTCTAATTTTATTTTGAATATAAATGCGTACTTCGAGATTTCTATTTTCAGTGCTCATTTTTTTTATTTCATTGAATAATACAACCCAAATTGTTTTATTTAAATAATTTGTATGATATAATAATATGACGGTTGACTATTCGCGTATTCCTATTCTTAGAAACGCCTGCCGATTAGATTAATTTTCCGGTTATAATTTTATTTACAAACAGTAAACACGTTATCTGTCATGGAATTCCGATAGGAAGATGACGATTTCATAAACGATAGCAAACTATTAATATTTATTAATTTTTTAAATTCATCATATTTTTCCATAAAAAATAAATATTAGTCTACATTATATATTACATTACATACAATGCAATTAATTGACTAATTAAATCAATAAAAAGTCATTATTTAAAACTAAATTGTATTAACAAAATTTTAAATACCTACATTTTTATATATTTTTAATTAAAGCACTAAATAATATATTAGAGCCTATCGTTAGTGCATATTATAAAGTTTTTAAGCACGTATGCACACATTTTTAGTGTTTTTTTAGAGCTACAAGTTCTCTGCTCTAATTATAACCACAGAATCTCGGAAACTAGAATTTTTAGGTCATAAAATAAAAAATAATTAAATATAAATATTGATTATTGCAATTTATATTTTAAAGGAAAAGAAGTATTGGAAGAAGAAAGATAGTTATCATTCACTGTGTTTGAAAAACTTTTGAAATGCGCTAAATTAACATCAAGTGAATATTTCGTATATTATTAGATAAAAAAAATTGAATTTATATGATTTTAAATGTCAAAACAAATAGGAACTGCTACAAAAAAAAATCATTGATATTACGATATTAAGTAACTATTAGCGTCGTGATTCAATTCTAGATTAATTGAACAATTTGCATACAAAACATTTTTGGTTAACAAATATTTCATTATAATATTGTTGAAATATAATTTATTTAAATTTGACCTATGATACGAGAAAGCTGAATCTGTTTAAAATGTAAATAAGGTCAAACACACTGTAAATTATCAGTTCCGATAATAATAATTAATATTTATAATTTGTTAATAACAGTAATAACGTGTTTATAAAGAACAATAATAGTAGGTATATTCGTTATAAAAAAATAAGTAAAAACCTGTATAATATCTGTCAATTAATCATAATTTATGATACAATATTTTTGTGTTTTGTATTAATTATAACAATAAAAGCATTGGGTGGATCCACTTTGACGATAAGTATATTGTTATACCTACTAGTAAAAAACCAACGTTGTTAAACCTTACCGTCCTTCGCCCTTGTAGCCATTCACATTGTAGCTATTTTTTATTATTATTTATTTAATCGAAATTAATATGTATTCTTTTTCTTTTTTCCATATGAATATTATTTATACCATTATAATATTTATTATTCAGTAAATTTGAATTTAGTGCTTTGATGAAGTAATTTTATGATTTTATCAGAATCATTTTTGGTTAGCAATTATTTATCGTTGTGTACCGATGTAAATTAAATTTTCCCAATTTCTTACCTACAACAGTGGTCTACCTATTGTGCGAAGTATGTCCTTTTTTTTTTTGGTTTTGTTTTATTGTTGTAATTTGGTTAAAAATAATTGTAAAGATCTAACACTTAGTACAGTATAATTATATTGGTATTTTTTAGACATGTTAATATTTTCAAGGTTTTCGAGCTATTTATAAGCATTTTACATGTATTGTTTTTTTAGTTTTTTTTGGTAAGGGTATGTGTTTAAAATTGTTTGACTAAATAAAAAGGATTGCAAATTTAACTTGTGGTTCATTAAAGTTGTACTTAGTGATGAAAAAAAAGTTTTGCGTAATGTAGAAGGTATTTTTTCATAAGCATTTTCAGATCAAATTTTGAAGGAAATAGTAAAAATTACGGCATTTTTATTTTAAATCCTTGCTCCCCCCAATCCAAGGAATAAAGAGATGGTTATTATTTCGAATTCAGATTATATTGTTCTAAATATTTCACAGTAACCTACTGGATATAATATACAAATTATTGTTATTTTTATTTATAGGTAGGTATTATTTACTGACAATGTCATTAACTGTCCTTACTATAGGCCCTATAGTAATTCTATAGATACAGTGATATATTTAATTATTTATTTTGTATTGATTGTTATAAATGAGAAAAAATGTATAGTATAAGCATATTTTTTATTTTTTTAATATGAGTTTTTATTTTTGAAATTTGAAGTTTTTTCCAATTTCGATTTAACACTTTGGTGGGCCGATTAATAAATTTTCGCAGACCGAATTTGATCACCACTGATCTAAAAATTCTAAACTATAAAATAAGTATTTCTCTATGACTATAATATTCAGATCACTATTATTAGCATAAACCTGAACAACATATTTTTATATCGGATCAGATTATTTAGAAAAATTAAATAAAAATTTTCCATTTAAAATTAATCAATAATGGTTATATTAATGATTTAACCCATGGCCCATGAGCAAAAAGATGATAAATGAAAAAGTATACAGATTTAAAATTATGCTAAAATAAGTTTTAACATTTTTTATAACTGACAGAAAAAAAAATTGCTTGTGTGTTTACTATCTACCAGAAATAATCACTTAAGCTATTTCATAGTTATAGCCTTACAGAAAATTGCCCTGAACCAACATCCAAGTCCAAAGGAATTAAACATTCTTAAGATCGCTAAAAAAAAAACAAATACATTCGCATTTTAATTATATAAATTATCATTGTAATAGATTAATTTTTAATACGTCAATAACCTTAAAAGTTATCTTTTTATACTTTGTAACAATGCAATATGTAATACAATATATTTCTATAAAAAGTACTCGAATTGGATATTTTGTTATTGAAAAAGTACCTACTACAATAATATCATTAAGGAAATAGCAAAGGACGATGCAATTCTTATGCGATTACGTCATGAATTAATAATAATTTTAATTTTTAATTATTTAACTAAATCAAATTTCAATTCAAACATTAAAAACTTCAAAATAATTCAAATTCTGAATTATTATTGTCTCAATAATATACGTATAATCACTACAGTATTTAGTTGGATACCTGGAGAATACTTATATACAATAGATAACATCTATAACGACCTAATCACCGAAGTATTTGTATGTATGACAGCCGTAGGTATCTTATATATTCACTATATTTTGAAATATTCATCCAGAAATCATATTATGTTTTTATTTTTTTTTTTTAATTCAAACCACTTGGATATATTTTTAGTTCGTAGTTTTTTTTCAATTCCTCAATATGCCTACACTTACACTAATTACCTAACCTTATGTATCACAACGGCCCAGTAAAGGTCAGGGATATAATAACTGACTGCATTTTAGAAAATTAATATGTACAAAATGCATAATTTTATTATAGGTAATTATTGTTTCATTATTAACGTTGCGCGTAATTTCGATCTCGTATTTTTAATTTAGAAATATGATGTACAGACTTGCCTACCTAAATTATCATTATTATTGCTTTAAAAAGCTGTTGTACTAGATTTTTCATTACAATATATTTAAATTATCATAATTATTTACCTACCTATCTGAATATAAAATGCATATTTAATAATATTATTATTATTTTTAAATGCATAGCACCGACCACATGGTCATGAAAACTACCGTAGTGTTCGTTTTTTTGAGTAGGTATTAAATAAGTGTTATTATCCTTCAAAAACTAAATAATATACACAAATAGATGTATACAGTGTGCACAATGTAGGTACATAATATAATGATACTGTATAGGTACATAAAACATTGAACGTATACATACATAATTTTACCTTGAACCTATATTCTATTCTATTATTATATAAAAAAAAAATCTATTATTATAAGTACTATCGAAGAGAAAATATAATACAGGTACTGTTTTAGAATAAAAAAAGAAGTGGCATTTCGCCCGTCATTCTATACAACGTGGCAACGTTGCCCGACCCGTCCGCCAGCTGCAATAGTTGTATACTTTTAATACAATACAATACAATATTATATTATTACTGGTATATAAACGTCTTTATATTAATAAACAATAAGTACTATACTCTGTACCAACTGTACTTGCACAACCTTTAAAAATACGTTTTTGATGTTAATTGATAAATATACAATATTAATCTTCTTCCATCCAGATTACGACTGTTTAATGTCTATTCGATAAACATTTTCAATTTTTCTTTACAAGTAAAAATTGGTATAATCGTCATCAATATTATGAAATTAAATTATTTTTATAAACCCCCGTCGATAATTTGTGTGAATATTTCGGTGCTAATTCGGTATGCGCTCTACATACGTCGTTTTAATTGTGGTTAATTTTATTGTTGATTCACGTTCTAAATAACTTCCATTAAGGCGAGAAAAAGGCCAAGACTGTTTTTACGGTAACGTCACCAGCAATAGTGATATCAAGATGAGACTGCAAATGATTAAGAGGAACATTATTAAAAATAAAGTTTTATTTTTAAAATTTCATGTGAGATTAGATTTTCTGTAAAAAACGAACAGTATGTTTTATCAAAAGTACCTATAAACAATAATGTATTACATTATTGTAGGTATTAATTACGGATATCTACTAATACTTAATTTGTTTGAGTTCCGAAACGATATAAGGTGAAATGTATGGTCAAAAAATATCATCCAGCTCCATATAAATTAGAAATTAAATAAAAACGGGTAGTACTTACTTTCGAATAACATGTTTGATATTTTTCAGCGGTCAACCATGAAAGGTCCGGTCTCTACTCTCCCCCCCCCCCTTGGACCCTCCTGGATCACACATTGAATAATTGATTTTGTGATACGATAAATCTTTAGACCTCCCACATTATTTTGAAAAAAATCTAGTTGAGCCACTGATACTTTCCAATTTCCATTTTTTCATTAGTTTTTAAGAAATTTAAGAAATATAATTAACCTAGTGAAATTGTGGCACACACGTACCAACTTGATAAAATTTACTATGGTAATTACAAGGGTACGGATATAGTATTTGCTTATTTTCTTCGTTAGACATTAAATCTAGCAGATTGCTATGGATATTTATGTAATAAATAATGATGTATAAAATATGAAGTTTTAAAATGTTTTTTTTATCGTTTTGTTAGATTTGAAAAACAAATGATATTTACTAGTTTTTCCAAATATTTTCTATTTTGTGATTACGTAACTGACTAAAATCCAGATTCCCCTCATTTCTGTCCCCCATATGACTTTAAAATAATTTTTCCTTTGTGTATTCTATTATTCAACTCATAATTTATTGTTTGTTTTTGATATCTTATCTACTTGTCACGTCGGTCAAAAGACAACAAAAATGCTTAAGTGAAGTTTTAAAAAGATCTAAGAGTTCTAACATGAAATTTGAAAATTATAATTTATTTAAAAGCGTTTAATGAAGTTTTTTTACTTATTAGTTATTATTATGATTTGCTATTTTACTGTCATTAAATAACATTAAGATTATGTTGTTTGTTCTATATCATATTATAACCAAATTATTGTGTTTGTTTTATTTAACTAATTATAATAGTTTATTCATAAATATGATTATAACAATATCATCGAATATACTTAAAAATTTTTTATCGTAATTTCATAGGCGAAAATTGAGAGGCGCCTTGAGGGGTTTAGGCCCCTCAAAACGTACAAACAGTGAAATTAGGCCATAGAAAATTATTAAGTAGTCTATAGTGACTGGTTTCTATTTTAAATAATAAATATAGCTATAAACTATATAGAAACATTCAAATAAAATATTGTTAAACAAAAAAAAGAGCTGATACTAGGGATGGGAGTGGCCACTGTTGTAGGTGAAAAGTTGGGAAGGTAGTATACAAAAGGTTGTTTCATTTATATCTGTAAGCAACGATAAACCATTATTTGACGAAAGACGATTCCAAACACAGTTCGGTAATACATAATTTGAATTGTAGTAATTTTTTTTTTTTGCGATTTTCGTTTAAATTTTATTTCTGAAAGCTTATTAAAAAAAAAAAAAAAAGTCGTCTGATCATTTTGGAAATTTTACCACGTCTAAATAAGTCCAATACAAGTATTTTTACGAATTTTTAAGTCTATAAGTGTATTTTATAACCGAATTACAGCATAAAAACTCCCAAAAATTAAAATTCATTTGTAGCTCAAAAATGGCTCAAAAGTTTGGCGATTATACCATAAGAAAATAAATCAAACAGTGATTTTTCGATTAAATCGTTCTCGTAGAAAACGTCGTCCGTGTTTTATAAAATAATGAAGTCGTGAAACTGTATGTTTTCCTACGTTTTTCTCACTTAAGTGTTTTTATTTAAAAAATGGGGTCGAAAATCTAAAAATGACCTCTCTAAAGTACCATCTAGACAACTTGAACTTTCAGAAAATTTGCTACACGTAAAAATTTGAAGCAATTTTACTAGGAAAAAAACGTGTCCACAGACTAGAAGAAGGAAAAAAATAATAAAGATCTTAGTAAAACCAATATCTCCCTCGATACCCTCGGAATCTAAAACATTACAATTTGCAAAAAACCTATGTAAGAATAAATACATTGTTTATTTATTCATGAATACACAATTTTATTTTTTTATTTGTAACTAATTCTTATAACTACATTGTCCAATAAAATATTTTAGTTTAAATCTCTTTAAAATATCAGCTCCCCTAAAATTAGGGAAAATGTTCACCTATGTGTAATTTTTTATTTAATGTTATAGAAATCGTAAAAATTAACGCCAATCGCAATAATCAACTATAATGACTAAAGTGTTAGGAAAGCCCGTGCCTTATCGCCGCTCAAAACAACATAGAACACCGCGTATTTCTTTTTTGACGATCGATTTCGAGCGACGTTGCCGTTCACTCGAAAAATATCTCGGAATAAAAATTATGAATGGACACCTATTATAATATTATTGTGTTTCGGTACTTATTAGCCCTAGATATTTGTCGTAATTTATTTAAATTTTGAACTTTTCATTTAATTTAACTTTTGTTTTTTAAAGACGTTTAAATAAAAAAACGATACGCGAAGAAAAAACTAAACAAATATATTGGTAAAAATAATCATAAATACATACTATTACTATATACAAATATACCTATTACATTATGTCTATAATTTCTTTATAATTAGCCATTATTACGAATAAACGAAACGAATAACAAACATGCACACTGTTTATTTCTTGCATGGTCATAATATAATTGTATTACCTATATAATTTGGTTTATAAAATACGACACGATAAATAATTAATAACGAAAAACATTCTGAGCTTAGTTTAATTAAACATGTTTTTAAATGCCGTAATTTTTATGATTTTCATTAAAATTCATTAAAACTCTTATAAAAAAAAACTACATTATACTCCACTTTATTTTTGACCACCAAGTTAAACATAATATAATGAATCACGTATTAAATTGTAAAGAATGTCTGTTCGACCAAACAATTTTATCCTCATTAGCAAAAAAAAAAAAACTCTAAAATGTCAAATGCTTTTATAAACAGCGACGTCGTGAATAACATATTATATTTTATGGTTATGTATTATATTATATAGAAGACAGCAATTATATTTACTTCGGATTAAAATTTCTGGTAGAAAAGTTGTTCACAGATGAAAAATATAAAAATAAAAATAAATATCGTATAGAAAAAGTTAATATTTTATTTAATTTATTTTAATTATACGGGCCGGGTCCATTTGAACATGCAACATTAAACATAGTCATTTTTTGAAAAAAATTTTACAATAATTACAATAACAAAATCTAAAAATACTGAGACTTTTCCATTTTTCCTATGCTTTTTATCGATTTTCTTAATTATTAAGAAAAATAAACGGAAAATAAAAAAGCCGACTTCTTCCACACAAACTATAGACAGCATTTTCTTTTATTGGTGCTACTCTTGAAATTTGAATTCAGATTTTCGGTAAGAAACATAAAATTGAAAACATTTTAAATAATGAAATCGTAAACTCTGTAATATTAGTTTATTTTAACTAAACCTACGTTTTTTCGGTTTTTACCAATTATTATTAAAACCACTTGGAAAATAAAACATCGCAACGCGGTAACTATATTCAAAATACAACAATGAAGGTCTCTTGTTATTTTTTGATTGGCGCAAGATTTCGTTGACAAAAAAAAAAGTACACATCATAGTAAAACCAATACATTCCTCGCTCAAAATCTAAAATCGTGTATATGTATCGTATTATTTTATTATAATAAATGGTTATATTAGGAATTAAACAGCCAATCATAAGTAAGATATCAATAATTTTTAAGGTTTTAACTACAGATACTTTATAATTATATATTTATACCTAATATTATTAAATAATATTTGGTGTAACTATTTTGTTTGTAATCATACAAGATTTTTAAACGCAGGTAATTTATTAAAAATTCAATTTACTGTTAGTAAGGTTATGAATCGATAATTTGGGTAGATTTATTAACAGTTATTTCGACGATTTAAAAATAATAAACGTACTAAAATTTGGGGTGGGTCATTTTTTCAAAAGACAAAAAAGTAATACGCAATTAAAAAAAAATGTAAGTAAATTATTAACTAAAATTAGAACATTATTAATTTTTGTTAATTTTTAAAATAAAATGAAAAAGTGTATTTTTCTATGCTTAGTTTTTTCAAACCTAGAAATAATGTCATCAATATTTATGGCTATTTTTGTGAATATTGAGCAAAGCGAGACCTACGAGGCGCTCCTATCTCATCTTTACTTGAAGTCACGTTTTAAGGCACCTGCGAGTAGAGAATGATCGCAAATTTACCCTTTTTTTTAATCATTGGGAAAATCACAAAATTATATCTTCAATAGACTAACTAGATACAAAATTCAACCAGAAAGACCTCTAGTAATTTTTCGATTAGATCAAATTTCCTATGAGAAAAATTTTTAACAAACACAAAAATAAATACGCTCTGAATCTAAAATAAAAAACACATCATATAGATAGTAAAACCAATACATTTCTCGCTTCGCTCAGAATCTGAAACGATAGTTGAAATATTTATATAGATTGTACATAAATTTCTATTCGGACCTAGCAATGAGCGGAAACAAATAATTGTTTTTATTAAATAATGTTGGATTATTCTTATAAAAACGTAATGTTGCGAGTTGTGACAGCCCGGCCATTTCAAAAATTCCAATACTAAGTATTGAACATTGCACGTCCCATCGAATTTTGGTTTTGACTGTTAAACCGGTACCAAAAATAAACATAATAGAGCTAATCTGGATATTTAGAGGGGGTCATGACCCCCAAAAGATACGCGCCTAATAATTATAGGTACATTTATACACAAATTAGATTAATCTCCCGAAATTTAGCCTAGCTTTCCCTCCTCGATCAAGTCCTCAAGTACTGAGTAAATAAGATTATAACTATTTGTGCTTATGTAAATATTAACGATTAGAATATTTTTAAACTTGATATTGAATGAGTCGTTTATTTTCATAGGCAATTCATAAAAAATATAATAAATATATTATAATGCACACTTACATTATATTATTATACTATCGTTCGATAGTTCTAACGGTTTATGTAATCATACAGTATGATAATCAAATACCGGCATTATATTATTATTATTAATAATACAAACACGTTGTTTGATAATTATTATTTTAAATTTTATCATATTATTTATTTTATTGATTATGATTACATTTCGACACGTCAACTTCACAAGAAATAGAATACACTTATAATGTACCATGCAACTAGGCACGCATACTATTATAGTAGTTATAATACCACTATAATCACACTTTGTACTTCATAAATTGAAATTTTAATCGTGAATAAAATAATAACTATTGAATTATCTCATCAATATTATACGCAATTTATCGGTTACCTGCACTTGAAATACTTTTTTTTTTTTTACGTAGGTACCTTATTTATAACGCAGAATACGTTAAATTATAGCTAATATTGTATACACATCTATATATTATCTTTCAAATTATGGTTTAAATTTAGTTACACACATTGATCGATACACACACACACAGTGTTATTATGTTATTATGTGTCTATGTACCTATATTATTATGAATTATATATTATACCAATATGTCGCGCATGCGTATTCACGATTTACGAACACACGCGCATACAGTCGTGCAGTCCGCTAATATTTTTATAATGAAACTAAAATAATATTATTGCAACGTTGCCGCGCGTTTTCGGCGACCTACAAAATATTTTCAAAGTAACCTTGCCTACGGCCCGGAGCGGTGAAGGGTACCAATTGCGGCAACGTCGCTATATACGTAGCAGGTGTCGTGTTTTTATACGTACGCTCGACTAAAACGAATTCGTAAATAAATATAAGAGAAAACCATTTCTCTTATAATATAATATAATAATATTACGTGCGTATGTATAGTATACGTACCGTCACTACCGCTATCTCATCTGTTGGGAAATGTGGACGCCATCACACACGCTACAATATTAAATACTATTACAATATTCTTCGTTACTCACGAAAATCTTCGAAATATTTAAATTGTAATGGGGTTATAGTGATTATATTATATATTATTATCATTGACGTTCCGCCGTTTATTAAAAGGCCGTTGTAACGCAAACAAAAATGCGTTCACGTAAAACATATAAAAAGACCATTGAAATCGGTTTTAGAAACAAAACGCCAAAATAATTCCACATTATTACATACATGATTGTATTTTTGAAAACAATCTCGTCAACGTTTTTCCATAAATATTAAATTTCATTACATAATTTTTATCTTAAACAAAATAACATGTCTACGGAGAATACGATTTTTTTTTTTGTATATTCGATAATTTGTTAAATATTTTTTTGGGAATTATTATAAAACGTCGATGAGGTACCTATGCATGATTCTACATGAAAATTTCCCATCGCATAAAACTTTCATTGTAGGTGAAATACAAGTACTGTAATGATTCCGTTACGCACTATTTCCATGTATATATATTTTTTAACACCGACACTATAATATTATTTCTAATGGGCATATTATTATAATATAGGTATAATTTTGAACAATTATTTTACTTCAAAATCGCATAATCACCGAGTAGATATAAAATAACAAAAAAAGATTCGTTAATTATTATTTCTATTTTTTTTAATTTTAAAACGGTACTTATTTTTTTTTTTGTGTGTGTGTACGTATAATTTTGCTTGTTTTACCGAAGTTGAACACTTACAAGAAAATAAAAAAAAAAACCATACAATTTTATTCAAACTCTTTTTCAGAAATATCCAGAATACCCGGATAATTGACTTCTATATTCGGGATGTTCATATTTTGATTACCAGTTATTTATTATACTGTGTAGTGTGGAATAGAAATACCTATTTATTTTATATTTGGTGTTTATATATGTTTACACCTTATATGTTAGTATAATATACGTCTTGAATACAACACTGACTGGGATATCGTAGTATTCACTTGCATAACAAAATACTTTACATAGTGGTTGAGATTCTGTTCGAAATATTCTCGTTTTATTATACATACCGTCCGTCATTATTATTACTTATTGCGTATAATGTATTTTAACCCATAGTCGATTGCAATAAGTTCGATACATTTATATTTATTTATTAGATTTAGACCGTGACAATAATTTATATTAGAACATTACAGAAGTTTTAATGGTCGTAATAAAAACTATACATATACATTTTTTTTTCGTACTTTTATAAAAGGGTGAAAATAATCATATTATACTTGCACGTTGTTTGAAATATTATAGTATATAAAACAATGCAGATATATACTACAATATTGTTAATGTTTTAACTATTATAATTATCACAATGTTATTCACCATTCATATTTATTTAAATAACGCAATATGCTAAATTGTTATGTAACCTTTTTTTATTTCTTCTATGCGGGATACGTAATAAACATTATCGGTATTTGTGTATAAAAATAAAAATCTACGTTTGATATAGTAAAAAAAGAAAGAAAAACGAGTCAAAGACTCAAAGGTTTTGGACTCGAAGCTGTTTATTTATTGTTTACTGTAATAACACTTTATTATAGCGTGTCGTACATCATGGCTGTTTAATTTCCGTTTACATAATATCATTTTATTAATAAATATACTGCCTACAGACATTTCATTATATTGTTTGTAGGTTATTTTTGTAATACTATTCAATTTTACGGGAGTAAAATAATAAATTATAATTAATAATGTATTCTATAATAACAAAATAGATGGGTATTGTTCGTAGAGTTGGGAGTATTTTATTTGACAGTAATAATACAATTATTCAGAAGTATTATATTACTATGTTCCTAATCGCAACACTTTAGATAAGGTAGGCTAATAAAATATATTACAAAACAGTCTTATTATATTATTTATCCTTCGTTAATCCCCACTACAAACACTGTCGTATCGGTTTTTTTTTTTATCTATGTAATCACGTTTAGACTCAATTCATAATACTATAATTTATAGCAAACAGATTACAAAATGCAAAAATATTGCTATTGATTAGGGCAAAAAATCTCAAATTCAAACATCGCTGTTGTATACGAAAGTGCAGGGCCCAGGGCAGATAATATTTATAGATCCGCACTTTATAATATAATCAGTAGGATTCAATTATATACGATTAGTCTTAAAGGCTGAGAACAAAATAAATTTAATTCAGATACATTTTCTAATATCAGCCGTTCGAAAAACAAAAATAAGTGACTTTTATTATTTATGCAGTCAAAACATACATAACATACATGTAATGACACAATATTACAAATTAAATATTTTCGTAAAAATATGTAATAAAATAAAAATTATTTTTATTATTTTATTAATATATGTTAGATTTTTTTTTACTTTTTAAAAATAAATTATGTTTTAAAATTTTGGGGCCCGGGACAAGTTCCCTTAATTCTCCTCCCCTTTAAATCCAGTATATGTATTGTAATTAATTGTCTTTTACAAAGTTTCAATAAAAAAAAACCAAAAGTTTCTATAAATTTGAAATAAAAATAACATCATATTTTTGAATTGAGGATAAAAAAAAGCTCGGACGTAGGAAAAATAAGCACCAGGGAAAAAATACAGTGATCAACATGTTAAGAAACATTTTTCTCTTGGGTCTAATGATAACTTCCATCGCATAAAAATAATAAGGTAACCGATAAACGAAAAACCGTAGGTACTGAACAGGATATAGTGATGTAGGTATACTTTTGTTGGAAATATATTTATCTTATTTTTCTGATCTATTAACTGAAAAACCCTATATAGCATGGTATAAAATAATATGTAAGTATAGGTAGGTAACAAATATATGTTATATTGTATACTTGGACTCGGGGTTTTTAAATAATAATTTTACGTTATTTGTAGTCAATTTATCCTTATCGGTTATTATAAGTATATCTCATTGCCGTTTTTGTAGTAGGTAAATATTAAATAAACATTTGTTTCCTTCGTCGGGGCTTTTTCTTCTTAATATCCGTATTTTTACGAGTTAAATATAATGATTTTTATAAATTACACTTGTTATATGACGTGATGTGTGTCATTATACAAAAACAGAGCTTAAACGTCGTTTAACTACCATGATAAAATGATGATAATTTGCCGAGTACGTGATACAATTAATTATTATTAAGCATCCATTAATTATTGTCCATTTAATTTATGTGTTATGCTATCATCGATGTACACGATTCGCGGTTCTCCGTGTTAACACGTTTGCAAAAATAACGTGTGTGCGCTCGTTCATTATTATTATTTTTAAACGTACGTGAATATTCTCATTTTCCGTGAAATTGAATTATCACGTTTAAAATCATTATTTTGATGAATAATATTATGCCCGTTCCTTGACGCGTCCGAACGCATTATATTTTACGATTTATACGGTTACGGTTGTAAATAATAATATAATAATATACGTCGTTGCACACACCTAAGTACGACGTATGCGCGTATAAAACACATTACAATAATAATAATAATAATAATAATAATTAATATTATTAATTGTACCCGTTGTGATTGCGAATATTACTATAATGCAATACAATATTATATTTTTACGAGATATGAAATTATTCTTGAACCGAGGGCTATTATCGTCGTCGTGTTTATCAGAACACGGAAGAGTGTGCGTGCGTGTGTGTATGTGCGAGTGTGTCAGCGTGCGCTCGAGTATTATTTACGATACACACGACGACGCATTGTTGTTATGAGAACGTTGTCGCAGCCGCCGCGCAGTGACGTCGTCGTTGTTGATTTTATTTACCGGTTTTTACCGTATCGCTTTGTTACGCGCGATACCATAATTATGGTACAGCCGGGCCGGACTGCGAGCTCGGCAAGTCCATCGTGTTTTGTTTCGTTGGCGACGGGTGGGACCCCTTCTTCGAAACTGCAGGCTCCCCGCCGCCGAGCGCCGTGAACGCCCGTGGGATCGAACGAGGTACTTTACCCCAGCCCGAGCGGTCGTTTGGACTTGCCCGAACCTGTTTAGAGACGTTGTTTGATGTCAGCGGAGCGACGGCCGTGTCCCCAGCGGAGAACTTTTTTTTTATTTTTTTTTTTTTTTTTGTAGGCGGATTACAAAAATAATAACAGCCGAAAATGAGGAAGAAAAAATTTTGAAATTTTCGTCTCGCGTTTTAGTTTTTTTTTAATCCACACGCCATACCGTGTGGCATGTTCACATCCCGTTATCGTGCTACTACACCGATCGTTTTTTAGTGATTAGTGATAAATATTTTTCGCATCTGTGCACGTCGGAATCTTCGTATAGAGTAAAGAAAAATACGTAATGTACAGTGCGTGGTCCTAATAAAATGGTACAGATGTGTCCGTCGGAAATTATTGGTATTTCGTCTTCTTTGCCATCGGATTTTCGACGTCGTCTACATGCGGATTTGACGGTCTGGTGAATCGTAAACGATAACAAACAAGTAACTATCATTTGTTGTTTTCAAATACCTATTCTATTTAGTATATTATCGGTTTTGGTCATAGGCGTTGATATTTTATCTTCACGTGGTCCGTCCATTATGACCTAATAAACATATTATCCGTGCCGTTGTAGTGCTGTGTGCCGGGTCTAGTCTTACAGATATTACCTACCTACGCGTTTAACATTCGTTTGTTCAATAATGTTTTGGCAACAGGGTTTATTTTAGATTTTTGGGAATATTACTGTATTGTGTCCTTTAGGTATATGTATTACAAACAAATGAGGCGATTTCGACTCTTACACCATGAGTCATACAAATGTAGAAGAAAACACATTGTTGGAAAACGTTAGCTTAAGATCAAGTGAATATTCTTTTAATAATAATAATCTGTTATTATTTTTCATATATAATATCTTTATAACATTTAAAAATGTTATAGGTACATACCTATATATATATATATATATATATATTGTATAGGTACATACATTTAAATTATAAAGAAAACAAAAATCAGGTACCAAATGAATATTAGAAATAAGAACTTAATTGTATAGAATCTTAAGACAAGGTAGATAGAAATTCATTGTTTTTTTTTTTCTAGGCCACCATATTACAGATTTATAAATATTCTCCTTTTATTCAAATATGTCAATAGTGTATAACCTTAAATACATAATTAGATATCTTCGCTATCACTTCAATGATTTTGGTTTTATCTTTCTTTGGTTAAAACTAAAAAATAATTTTACCTAATCTTAATGGCCTGTTAAATAACTGGGTAAATAATACAAATATAACTTTGGGCACGAGTTAGATATTTTTACATCATTTAAAGTGTAAACAAATACTAATTTTATTTTAAATCATAAATAATAATATCCACTTAGCAAAATATAGATTTATGTTTAATAATAATATAATAAATTTAATACTATAGATACTATCAAATTATACATTTTTAATTGAAAGTGAATTCTTATTATGGATACAAATTGATCCAGGTAATGATCAATTATTAGTTTAAATGTGTGCACATAGGATATATTATGTACACCTATTTAATTTCAATCACAATTTAAAAGTAGATGCTTCAATAAATTATTTTATCTACCTATATGGCTATATCTACTTGGTGGGGTGAATATGTATGTGTTTTATTTATATATTTGATTGTTTAGATCAGCGGATCTGTACGCAAATACATTTTTTGATAAGTGAAAAAAAAAGATAAGTTATAGTGTAGTTCATTAAGCCGTTAATAATAATAAAAATTTATTAAATCCTTATAATTATGAAAATTTAATATAAAAGCTCTATACTTTTAAAATAACGTATACATTTTAATTTTTGATTAGTAAAAATAAAAAAGTTAATAACTATGACAAAAATTTCAAAATGTTTAACTTGTACTCTTGATAGGAAAAAGTTTAGGATCGCTTATTCTTATTATATATATCTAAGAAACATTGCATTTATTTTTAAGGTTTTTTAATAATTATCTATTGCAGCGTTCCCCAAACTTTTTTTCCGTCGGACCCCTTAGAGATAGTAAAAATGATCGCGGACCCCTCCCCCNATATATGCGGACCTCTAGGGGTCCGCGGACCACAGTTTGGGAAACGCTGATCTATTGCATGTCTCAATGGTTTAATACCTAATTTCATTAAAAATTACGCCAAAATTAACTTTACAATCATAAAATTTCATACAAACATTTCTAGTACCAAACAGTACTAGTGTTGTTATAAGAATCCTCTGATTTAATTATATGCTATCTACCTGTTATATGAGACTACATTGAAAAGGTTTCAAAAATATATAGGTAAGTTTTATTTTTTATGTAGCTAAAAATATGTTAATTTTGCTTTATTGTTTTGTTTAGAACTCATTAAATCACTATAATTATTTTCTGTAATGCAAAATATAAATCATTTTCTTAATATTCAAGTTTTAAATCCAGTGACAACAATAATCTGATACACATCCAATAAAATAAGTGCTTAATTTTTTAATACCGGTATATTTACAATAATTTGTTTTACGAAATAGAATAGCTCAATATTTCTGTTACTTAAATTGAATAGTTATCATAGAGAATAGAAAAAAGTCCATAAAAGTGTCAGCTGTGTTCCTAAATATTAATACAAATTTAACAATTTCTGATTATTTCGAAATGTATATCTATCTAGTTTTTATTGTGAAATTTGGCGTATTGATATTATTTTTAGTTATTTTTTATTCATAAATTGGTATTTTTGGGGTTTTTTTCTTTGTATCTAACTAGTAAAAATTAATATGCGATTATTAAATTTTAATATTCTTCCACGCAATTTAAATTAATTTCCAGTTTACTACCATACAGATATTTAGGTATTTACGAAAATAAATATTTTATAAAAATAAAGTCACATAAAATGTATGATTTATAACTTGTTGTTAATTTAAATGTTGACTGATAAGATTACATATCAGGCTACAGTTCTATGACTTGCTAAAAAAATTATTTATAGCTACAAAACTCCAAAGAAAGACGTATCTACCTAAATCCTAGATTAAAAAATACACAGTTTATTGAAAGTAACGTAAAATATATCTGACACCTATGTCATACCATATGCTTATATTTACCGTCTCAGCACTAACTAACCGACAAAATACTTATAATTACTTTACTAGGAATATGATTGCCATATTATTTTTCAATTGATTATAAATACTGTTTCATTTATAATCAATGGTTACTATGTTACATGTGTTGTAGGAATGCAGTAAAAATAACATAATTTAATATTTTATGGTCACCACCTAACAACTTTTAAACTTAGATTAAATTAAAAACAAAATTACCATTAGCACTATCCACCATTTTGTAAGATATAATTTATAGAACACATGTGTGTGAACGAATTCCCGATTGTATAAAAATAATGTTATTGCTACTTATGTCCATTACATATTCATATTTTGTTTTTTTCCATAGTTAAAACACAAACTTTGTTGATAATGTAGATACTTACTTATTTAAATTTAAACCAGAGTTAATTAAAGTATAGCTATTGCCTTGTTTCTGTATGTTTAAATATGTTTTAAGGCATTGATAACAATTGTTGTTTAAATATTGTATGTACCTGTGGTGCTTAATGTCAATTAACTTTAAACAACATTTTTTCTTATACAAAATCACATCATATATTTAATTAAATTATCCTAATTATTTAATAACACTGATGGAATATAAAATAATTGTTTTATAAATGCATAATATTTGATAACCTTTACATTTTGTAATTCAATTTGTAGGTAGGTATTTTAATATATTATAACAACATTTTTCTTACCTAATGTTAATCTGTCAATTGTATTTGTGTACTTATATTTAATTATACCATCAAATGATTATTATAATAAAAACTAAACATTTTTGTTGATTTTTTTTATCGCCAAGTAGTGTATATAGACTAAGTGATAAATAAGAAAATTATAAAATTACTGATTCATTGTTACCTATACAAATATAAGTACTTGCATTATTAATACGTTTTAATACATATTAAGTAGGTGTAGGCACATGTCTAAATAGTATGTAATAATATTAATTTTATACTCAAAAAATACATTCCTCTTAATTTTACAAAAATTTTATTCTTTTTTGATATTTAAGAATTATCTTGACACCAGCAGTATATTATTGCTATTATTTAGGTAGTTGAATAATTTGTAAATCCCGACCACTCTATTTAATAATAGTGAATTACAATTACCATGCCTAGATATATATTTATATGTAGTTCCACACTTAATATTTTATTTGAAGAATTGTGTGACCAATAAAAACAATTTCTTTCAAAAATACTAAATATTATTTTATTTGTAGGCCTTTTCCAGTGTGTAATATGACATATTACTTATTATACTTCATATACTTAATGATCAATTTTAGTTGAAATGTACTTATTATAATAAGTTATCATAATTAATTTGTTAATATTTGATTGATTGATTGTTATACCCAAAAAAATAAATATATTGCATTTAAGTTAAATGTACCTATATTTCAAGTTTTTATTTTATTTAATTATTCACGAAGTACTAGTATTAACTTATTAAGTAATTATTAAGGGTTGAATATAACTTTTTAAATCTTATTTCATAATAAAATTTAAATACTTGTTTATTCTCAAAAATAATACTGTTTCTAAGTAGATAATCATAATTTGTTAGTTATATTTATCGGCATAATTAATAATTGATGAGACATAATTTTGGCACATTACATACTATACTCTATTTACCGTAAGTTGACCCACTTGCTCGATAAAAACCCCTCGAAAAAATCCCCCCCCAAAAAAACCTCTGTATGCACGGTCACGGCGGCAGTTTGCTGCCTACTACGACGAGCAACAACAATCGTCAAATACCGCTGACCAATCACAGATTACGGTGGCTCAGTAAACATGCGCGGAAGCGAGTCAACTTACGGAACTTACGGCGAATAGAGTATAACATTATTAATTTCTGATAGTATTAATTCAAAATTAAATGTGTATAAATCAATTCTACATACATATGTAGTAAAAGTCCTAAAAATAGAATAAATAAATAAATTACATATGTATAGATAAATAGGTACTGAATGGAGTTTAAAAATGTTTGATTTTTTTTATTTATTGTTGGTTAAATTATAAAAGTATTAATTATTATTTATTATATTATAATTTTTAAGGATCGCACATAATACATGGTGGAAATAATATGCAATAAAAAACTGATAAATTAATAATAGCTTAATAGCTTTTGTAATTAATATATTATTTTTGTTCAACTGTTTATAATAATCAGGGTTGATAATAAACTTCTATAAGCTTAAACACAATTTTATTTACTATTCTATTTTAATAAAAATATTAATATCTATTTATATACTTGTAATTTACAATTGTATTTTTATTACTATCAAAAAGAAAATAATGCATATGTATCAAATAAATAGATAAGATTTGGAATATTTAAGTAAATTATAATTTATTTTAGATGAGCATAAGCATATTCAGACTAACGTGTAGGACAGGTAGCCATGTGCTCAGAACTAGTCTATGCAGGGGTTATTTGAACTATTTATAGTAATGTGCAATAGAATTCCAAATTTATCATATTAAAATTGTTCGAATAATATAACTTTGTATTGTAAAATTTAAATTATTCATGGGATAATTTGTAGACTTTAAGTTCCAGTTGGTTCTTATTATATAACGAAGATAATAACAATGTATAATTAATAAAATAATGCTTAGAGCTATACTTAAATTTAATTTAGCGCTGTGTACAAGTTATAACAATGTAATAGATTTAATAACTAATTTTATTTGTACGCTTATATATGGCGCATATTTGATGATCTTTGTTTTGGTGGTAGGGGTTCATCGTGTTGGCAGTATTTAAATGTTTAATCGTTCATGCACGAATTGGTGTACTCTTATTTTGAATATAGTATAAATCTAATTATATTACCTAGTTATTAATTGATTTTTTTTGTTTTATATATTTAAGTCTAATTTTGTTATCCTATTTTAATTTTTTTTTATGTAAGTTTGAGATTGCTTTATAATATTTTTTAAGATTATTTGTTTGTTTGATGATAAATATTACAAAATTGTTTAACATAACCAAATGTATTATTTATATTTTAGTGGCAAACAAAGAGCTTTGGTCCAGTTAAAACTGTTATGGAAGCTGTACAACAGACAGTAATACAACTGGACCGTGCTGCCATGCCTTCTCAAGCTCAAATGGCTTATTCTCAAAGAAATCCTCAAATTCACGGGTACTTAAACACTAAGTTTTAATTACTAATTTTATTGCTAAATTCTTTAGTAATTATTCAATTCTTGAACTTTATTCCTAATTTTCACTTTCAAAAAGTATTAGTACAAAATGTTCTGTTATTATGCTATAAGGATACATTTATGTTTTATCTTATTAGTTTTAAGTCATCAAATAATTTTTGTTTAAATAAGGACTGAACTTGCTTATTAAGTTAGATTTCCCATTAAATTTATTACTCACCAATGAATACTAACTGAATAATAAAGTGAAAGTAGAAAAAAAGTACATTTTATATATACACTATGTGTCCCTAGAAAAAGGGTCCACTTTACCACTCATTACTCTGTTTTTGTTGCGCATGCTCAAAATACAAGAGTTAAACAAATTGTAAGTCGTAAGACTTTAAGATCCATTAGTCTAGTACTCTAGTTTAATGTCCAGAAAACAGAATTGAATAATATTTATAGGGTTATGAAAGGTAAAGTGAATCCTGTTTCAGCGGGACACATGGTATATATAAAGGTTTACGAGTCATTTATAATTGAAATATAATTTGATAATTTCAAAAAAAACCTTATCTTTAATACTTTCAAACTATTTTTAATTAGCTTAAACTAATATATTTATTAATAATTATTAATTAGGCATAGCTGTGTATAATTTTATTTGAAAGTACCTATTTAATAATTTATGTGTTGTAAATTATAATTAATTGTCAACCATTTTTTTTTTCTAGACGAAATAATAACCATGGTGTGGTACAAGTACCAGGAGAGAATGGGCCTTACAAGCCATCATCTGCTGGTACTGGCCCAGTTCATAATAATTTTGGGTACCCGGGTAATGTAAGATATGTGTCTCAACCTGTTTATATGTCAGGTACAACTACTACATCAAATGCCTATAGAGATGCACCATTTCATTCTAGAGCATTAAATGTAAGTTGTGAAACATAAACATGTGCTCATGTTTATTATATTGTTTATATTTTATAAATGTAAATAATTTATATTATTGATTATATTATAATATGTTTTAGCCATTAGAGAAAACTTAATATTTTTGTAAACATCTCAAGCTATTTAATAATATGTAGCCTGTTCAAGTTATTTAATTTTTCTGGAAACAAGCTGCCATTTTTATTAACTAATTATTTTAATGGCTTTTAATATATATAATACATATAAACATAATAATATAAATGTATACAACGATATTATTTAGGTTAGTAATGTTTTAATATTTTCATGTTTTTAAGATACCTGATAGAGGAGTTACAATTGGTGTTCCTTTTGAATTAACTAGAAGTGATATGATGCCTACTGTAGCCAGGCAAAATCGTATATCTTTGTTGTCAGGAACAAGTGATTATTATCAACGAAGTCGTTTACAGTAAGTTAAAATGAATGACATCTATATTTAGTGTTTATAATGTAAATTATTATAATTTTAAAACAATGTTATTTTTAGAATGGAACATTATCGAGATGAATCATTGAACCATAATTCACATAATACAGTTTCTATGAACTTTATGAGGGAAAGACCAGATCATGGTCCTCCGCCACCTTTGAAGAAACCAAAATTACTTCATCCAGTTTCTCCTCAACCTCCTCTTAAAATTGATATATCTGTAAGTATCAAATTTTCCTATATAAAAAATTATTTTGCATATTATAATAATTTAAGTTAAATATTAAACCATCTCTAGGATCCTCCTTCTACAAGTGCATACAATCCTCAAGTAGAAGCTATTTCCCCTACAATTGATGAACCCACCACTGAAGCAAAAAAAGTTAATGATATTGCTCCAAAATTAAATAAAATTGAGAGTGATATCAATAATATAACTCAAGAAATTGAAGATTTGATCAAGTTAAAAGTAAAAATAAACTTAAAATTTTATGATTGTGATATGTATTAATATATATATATATATTAATAACATAATATATTAATTTAAAATATATTTTATAGGAAAATTACGAACAAAAAGAATTAAATTCTGAAGTTGTTAAGGTAGAACCTGAAGAAGATACAAAAAAAGAATGTGAAGAAGAAGATATAATGGTTCATTTGACTCCAGTTCAGCGAATTTATGCATCCAACAGGGTATATTTGATTTTATTTTAAAATGTATTTTCACTAACAAAAAAGTAAACAGTGTAGACAGAAATTTTTAAGAACTTATGTTAAAAATTAATTTTTAGAAAAAAGCATACGAATCCAGAATGAGTTTAGAAATATTTGCCAACAAGACCGATCTTGTAAGTATATTATTATTACTATCAATTACATATATGATTATCACGAAAATAAATATTAGAATTATATTGAAATAAATTATATTGCTAATTTACCTAACAAAAATTCTATTTATTCATATTTATTTATATTCTATTCTGATTTCATATTCAAATATATTTTTATATTTTTGTCTAAGTTATATAATTTAATGGCAGAAAATGACAACAATTACATTATTCTTTTGATTTACAGCCTTTGTATAACCAACCATCAGATGCTGATATTTATCACGAAAATAGAAGAAAGTAAGAATTTGTGTTACTTCATAGATAAATTAATTTTTTACAATATTTTTGCAATTTTCCTTTTTTAATGGTTAAACTATTGATTGCTATGATATTCTTCTTTAATGTTAATTAAGTATTATGTTTTCTTGTGGTATTAAGTTTTCTGAGAAAATGGTTGTTTTATAATTTAAATGTATCCACACAGTGATTGATCTATCGTAAAATATTAACTCTAAAAGTAATCATTACCTAACTTTGGTTTTCAAATAGTGACCTATATTAAAATGTACATGTATAGATATAGTATTAATTTAAATAAATTTTGATATTAAGATTTTTGGTTTCTGTCAATCAGTTAAGAAGATATTCCATTTATAAGTTTGGGTCGAGTAGAGTAGTAGCTGAGGTACAGCACCCAGCTTTTTAATAATAATAATCCACCACTCTCCTGACTCAAACTCAAAAATGGAATGTTTCGTTAACTGATTGACCAAAATCAAACATTTTAATACCAAAATTAATTTAAATTAATACTAAATTTATACATAGACTTTTTAATATGTAGGTAACCATTTAAAAATTAAAAGTAGATAGTGATTTTACTCTCAAAAATAATGGTGACAAAAATAACAAATGTAAAATTGTAGAGCAGCCTGTTTCTTAAATCTTTTGGTTATTCCAAAATACTTTCTGAGATTAGAGTATCTTTGATAGGTCACTGTATATAATAATTTTGTATCATCACAAATTTCATATGTTTTACTTATAAATGTTTATTTCTTTTTTGAATAATAATAATTTTATATCTCATATATCGTTAATGTTATATTTAATGTTTTATTTTCTATTATTAGATATTCATTATTTAAGTCAAGACTATTGGAGCATTTAAGGAAAAAGAAAATGGAACAACAGCAAAAGAAAACCGAAATAACTGATACTTATTCAAAATTGTATAAAGATTGGATACGCAGAGTTGAAAAAATTGAAAGCTCACAAAAACGAAAAGCAAAAGAAGCTAAACATAGAGAACTATTTGAGAAGGTGTTCCCAGAATTAAGAAAGGCGCGTGAAGATAAAGAAAGGTTTAACAGAGTTGGTGCTCGTATTAAAAGTGAAGCAGACCTAGAAGAGATAATGGACAGTTTACAAGAACAAGAAGTATATTTATGAGATAGTTGTATTATTATTATGTTTTGTATTTATTTTTTTTTTTTTTTTTAATTTAGATGGAAGATAAAAAAATGAGGTCTTATGCAGTTATTCCTCCACTTATGCTAGATCCACATGAACGACATTTAACATATTTGAATAATAATGGACTTGTATTAGATTATAAAACAGAATTTAATGAAAGAAAGTATGTTAATATTTGGACACAGCCAGAAAAAGATGTTTTTAGAGATCGTTTTATTGCTCATCCTAAAAATTTTGGCGCGATTGCATCTTATCTTGATAAAAAATGTCCTTCGGATTGTGTACAATATTATTATCTCAGTAAACCCAAAGAAGAGTACAAAAGACTATTAAGTAAGCATTGTAAAAAAATTGAAAATAAGTATGAAATTATGTAAACATTTTATTTTGTTAAGGAAAAGCTAAGTGGCAGGCAAGACGTCGTACTGCTCAACGAACACCTGCTAGTAGTTCATTGAATTCATTAGACATATTAAATTCAACTTCTATTGGAGTAACTACTAGACTTCAACGAGAGCGCCAAGGTAGTGAAGCAGCATCATCAAATTTAGCGCAAGCTTCTGCAGCTCAAAATGCAATTCCTGAAAATGAAGAGCTTCCTGCATGTACAGAAATATCTGTTGGCACTGAACAAGGTGCTAATAATAATGAAGTTGACAATACACAAGCTAGTAAAGATCAAAGCATTGAATCTGTTAAAAATTTAATACAAGCATCTGCTGCACCACATACAAGGTAAATAAAGAGTAAATATTATAATTTATATAAGTAATTTAAAACTTAAAAAATTACAGTTTTAGTTAATGAAAGGGTATATGAAATAAGTAAAGCTGATGTTAATAATATGGTAATGGTTAGGGATTTATTATTTCTTAAATAAAAATTATCATAATAAGCACATCAATAATTCATTAAATATTTAATTAAATATAATTTATATTAAATACTATTTATGTTCAAATGTAGTAACTATAATATAACTTACATCTAGTATTTTTAAGTACAATTATAAAATACAAACGAATAAAATTACACATGTTTAAATTTTCTCAATTATTTGCATGTACAAAGTATTTTTCTAATACAAATTATAGCTTAATATTAATACATTATAATTAACTGTAATGATAGTACAATTTAATATTTAACATTTATTTATTTTTATTGAGTATTTATGAGTATTCAGTAAAATTCAGTTTAATAGATAAATGTTTATGATAAATTATTTTTAGTGAATTAAAATCTGAGTCAAAAAAGAAAGAAAGACGGAAAGATGATAAACTAAAAGGAGAAAATACAAGTACAAGTACAGATGAAGAATTAATGGATTCTCAGCGTAAGTTATATTTTTATTAAAAGTTAATACTGCAAAAAATGGCGTTATAATTTAATGATTAAAATTAAAGCAAATTGGAGATTTAAAGGCGTGTGGTTAAAAAACAATAGCATATTTCTGCGACTGACATTATTGTTTATTAATTTACAAAAAATAATAAAACAAATTTAAAGTTTATTTATTTTGCAGTATTTTCTATGTTTATGAACAAAATAATAGCTTGGAAATTTTGATCCACATTGTCTACATGGATAATATTGAATTGAAGAATTATTTTTTTTATCCAATTTATTATTATTCATCAAATTTAAATTTAAGTGTCTATTAACATGTTTTTCATAACAATACTTACTTTTAAATGGATGATTGCAGTATTCACAGTTATATGTTTGTTTTAGTGTTGATTTCCTTTCTTCTTCACCTTTGTAATTTTCATTTAGTACTCTGTAAAATTTTACTGGTCCGTCACAACTTGCTATATCCAAAATAACATTTTCTTTTCTCATTGGTGGCTTGAAATTTGATTTTTCTGATATTTTTAATGTTCTGTTTTCATTTGGTTTTTGTATTACTGTACCATTTATTAGTGATGGTAGTTTAGCTATTGGCTTTATTATATTTTGATCTTGAGTTATTAAAAATGAACGGCATACATCTGATGCTTGTGGCATATGAAGAGTATGAGTTGCTAAAAGAACAGAGTGTATGTTGTTATTATTTAGTTTAAGCACTCCAGTATAAATGTATGATAATATTATTGAAAAAGTATCATCTGTAATATTTGGAAGAAATATTTTATTTGTATCACAATTAGATAATGATCTAAAGTAACCACTGTATTGTGCAAGTAGCTCTCGGTGAGATAAAAAAGCACGTAATCTGTTATTTAAGGACATCACATACACAGTTATATCAGGTGGCATAAAACGATACATGATCGTATCGTTATAAAACTGATGAAATAATGATGGTTGTTAAAATATTCATTGTGGTTTAGTCTGGGCCTTATTGGTTGACGAAGGGCGCTCTCTTTAGCATCTCTTCCGGTCCGTTTAATTTTAATTCATTTCATAACTATTTCACGTTCTGGCAATATTTGCTATCTCGTTATCCATGTACCCTTTATTTACTTCCTTTTCCCATGAGTATTTCCTTTAACCTTTAATTAATTACTGTATTTAAATTATTGTATTAATCATTTAAAAATAAATGTAACATGATTTGATGTTCAGGAAAATATAAAATATATATATATACATTTAAATAAATTTCGAGCAGACAATAGTACATTTACTTTATAAATATAATATGTACCAAATGATAATGTATGCATTTATTGAGAGTACTTTTATAAAGTATATTTTAAATTTAATTCAAGTATTTTTGTGCTAAGTCTCATGAAATTTAGTTATATTAATTAAGATGAATTATCTTTAAAATATTTCCAAAAGTTAAATTTTCCTTATTTTATTTAAAAGCAATTTAATTATGAAGTTATATTCAAATTTATAATTTATTTATAGTGTATTACATTTAAGTATAAATATTTAATAAGACAAGAATCCAATAAAAGCATTATATTTAATTAATTAAATAATTTATGTAACTAAGTTAATAATTATGTATCAGCAAAAATTTTAAATTAATATTATCATGATTCATGATGAAAAACTAAAATAAACTTGAAAAAAAAAAGAAGTGAAATATTATTTAGTATTTACCAACCAATTTATACGCTTCAATTAACTTTATTCCCTCTGGAGTATGAGAAGTTTGCTGTTCATCAATTATGTACAGCTAACACAATGGTCGGGGTTGGATTGTATTCCATGTTCCCAAGAGAATTTATGGAACTGCTTACTACATCAGTTATTAAGTTATTAAAAAATAAATTATTTGTATTTTAATGTGCTCTTTTAGGTATTTGAATATTTAAAAGATACAGACAAAATTGGAATAATTATTTATAAGAAAAATATTTATTTTGTTTTAAACTTATAAATCGGTACTAACTCAATAATTAATCATTAGCATTATTTATAAATTACTTTATATTTTAGATTCTGAGTGGCGCGGGGAGTGCATTAGTTTTACAATGTTTATTTTTTGGGGGGTTTTATTTTTATGTGAACACTTTCTACCACAAAGCATATTCCGATTATCAAGTATAGCATCTTTTCTGAAAGGAAATGTTCTCTAGGTGGTACTTAAATGAGGTCATTTTTTGAAATTCTCATTAATATTGGAGACAATGAGAAAAACCTCGGTCATTAGGTTGAAAAAGATTAAAAGATTAAAAATAAGGCTGTCATTGGCACCTGTTTTTATTTATTTTTTGTTATTATTAAGTTTTTACTATTTTAATCTTTTTTAAACAATCATTGTTACTATGGAACATTGTTGTAATCATTTTACCATAATATGATATATAAACTTAATTGTATTGTTGACAAAGCAACACTATTAACTGAACTCCGCTCAGATTTTTTTTTCGCACAGATGTACATTAAATTACCATCTGTATCCTATCTTCCCAATTTCCCACCTACAACACCTACATTGTTGAGATTGTTTTTTGATTTAATTTTGTTAATGAGAAAAAACCGAAAAATTTTAATATTTGTTGTTATTTTTTTTCTTTTTTTTGCTATAATTTGGTTAGACATATTACTTATTTCTTCAAGAAACTGGACATTTCCACTGAATACTTTATTTATACTTTCTAGACATGGTGTAATGATCAAATGATCAAAACATTCTGAACCATTTATCACCATTGAAAATTGCTTAGTTTTTATTTAGGATTTTGTGGATCCAATTGTTTTGACTCGGCTAATATGTTTGTAAATTTAACATGAGTTTCATCATAAATTGTACTTGGTGATAAAAAAAAAAAGTTGAGTTTAATGTAATTTTTTTTTTATAATTGTTTAAATTTAGAATCAATTTAGATAAATAACAATTTATCGTTGTGTACAGATATAAATTAAATTACTAGTTATCCTACCTTCCAAACTTCTTCTCGATTACAGTTTTACACCTATCATCATTATCAGCTCTTTTTATAATACAGTGAAACCTGTCTTTAACGTACAAAATAATAAGGTCCCTCCTGAAAGATATTAATTTCGTTGTATTTCGACCTGTCTATAATGGACTCTTTCTATTACAGACACTGACATTAATATTTTTGCCAATAACCTTGATTATGGATAATTATCTTACTTCAAAATATATAACGTGTACATACATATCACACAACAGCGTCGCCAGTCTATTTCGAATACTGATTATGACAGATATCATGTTTGAGGTAATAAGTTTAAAATTAATTATGAGGATGAAAATAACCAAAATCACGTATAAAACATAAATTCTGTTCAGTGTTACGATATTATTATAGTGTTGTACATTTTTCTCTATCCTTTTTAATTTTTTCTTTACAATGCTACCTCCTATATTTGTCTATAACAGATATTTTTTATGGTCCTGCAACTGTCCGTTATATACAGGTTTCACTGTATATTTATTTATTATTTTCCATTTTTTTTTTCTGTTCACTTTACTTATTTGATAAGGTTTTTTATCACATTTTTATTAAAATGTAATATTATCCCCAAACAATTCAATTTTTTTTTTTTGAAATGCATCTCATCTACAACTTTTTACTTTAGTTTATTAGTAACTTTTTGATTTCATTATGCTAAACGTGTGTGTTTATTTTTTACATTTTTAATTCATATAATTTGTTTGGTATGTCTGTATGAGTACAAGTACCAACTACATTAATACCTAAATTCTATATTTGACATTCAAATTAAAATGTGTTATTAATTGAACAAATGTTTAAGCATTTTTGCTGAGTAATACATAGTTTATTATACCAATTTGACATAAATAAATTATTATTCAATTCAATTTGATTAAAAGTTATTAATATGTCTATGGGCATGCATTTTTCATTATTATTTTAATCAGTCTTGTTATGATAATTTCATTTTAAATAACTCAATATTTTCATTTATTTTAGTAAATTAATATAATTTATACTACACAATATAATTTATAATCTTATTATGTTTAAAGAAATAAATTGTATTCATTGTATATTAAAATATAATTTTTTTTCATTTTGTAACATTATAATAAATAACAATAAATCTAATGAATTTATAAATTTGTCTGGTGCACTTAAAATAATAATTGTTTACAAGTAATACATTCTACTATTGACATGATGTTATAGATGAGACTGGGTCAAAAGGAGATGTACCTAAAGGTGTTTGTGCTGTTTGTAAATCAGAAAATGTAGCATGCCCTAGAACTCTTAATCCTTCAGATGCAGCTCAATATGGTGTTAAGCCAGAAGATATTACTCCCGGAGCTCGAGTTTGTAATACTTGTCGTTGCAAAGTTGTTAGATCCCAAAATCGCCGTGTTATATATTGTCCACTACCATCCTGCCCTACTGTTCAGTCCAATAGTAGAAGACCCGTTAAAAGATTGCGTCCATTACCCGCTAAGTGGAATACAGCTCAAGATATTATAGCTTCAGAATTTCGTAAGTAGTTAAATTAATTTTTTTTTTAGATATGTTTATTAATATTTTAATTTTATCTTTGTTTTTAGAAATCGGTCCTACCACAACAAAATGTTGTTCAGCTTGTTTTAATCGTATCCAAAGACGATTAATGGCACTTGGTGTAGTTGGTACTTCAAACACAATAAGTGCTGATACTTTGGATGGGTGGACTGATGAAGAAACTAACGCCTTAAAGAAAGGAATTCGTGAGCATGGCACTCGTTGGAGTGAAATAAGCAAATTAATTGGACCAAATAAAAGTCATTATCAATGCAAAGAGTTTTATTTTAGTTTTAGAAAAAAATTGGGTTTAGACCTCTTAGTACAAGAATATAAAAAGGTATACTATTTAAAATATTTATCAAAATTAAAAATCAAAACGAAGAATATTTAATTTATATAAAGATAATATTTAATTTATCTATTTAGACAAATGGCAGTGAACAAAAACCTGCTTTAACAGACGAAGAAGAGTCTGGGTCAAGTACTTCAAGCTGTGATGAAACTATTCTAGTATTATGTGATAGTGATACTCAAAGTGCACCTTCACCAACAAACACTTTACCTCAAACATCCCCTACACGAGATACTACTAGTCCATCACAAGTCAAATTGACAACTAAAGAGACTCAGATAGATAATGAAAATAATATTCGTTCAACTGCTGTGAAAGAAGATTATGATAGTTCAGCTACTGAAACTGCAGATGAAGGCACTGGAGGTACTGCTGAAAATGAGTCAAATGTATTACAGTTGCAACATTCCAATAGTGAAACTGAGAAAAAAGAAAAAATTGTATCTGATTTAAGTGTGTCAGATATTTTGTCTGATGTAATCGAAAAACAATTTACTAAAGAACATTCTAACCGAGAAGTAAGAAGGTTTATCTAATTAATCTTGTCTTTATTAATTATATAATTTTTATTTTTTTTTTTCAATAGAAGGAGAATGGTTCCATGCCTACTATATCATCTATACTTCTAGATCCAGAGTATCCAATTAAAGATAGAAATACTGTATCTAATAATAATGAAAACAAACAGCAATCAATGGCTACAATATCAGTTGTCCCTCCACCACCTAGAGAACTGCATAACAAAGATGGATTAGTAGTAGTTCAAGTACAATCTTCTAAAATATCTGATGTTAGAATTCCTGAGGGTGTAACTCTTGATTTAAGTATTAAAAGACCGAGAGATGGAAATTCTTATTCTGATCCACCTCCTATTAAACATGCTCAACCGCCGCCACCGCCACCTGGTGCAATGTATAGAACACCTCCGACTCAAATTCACGACACAAATACATTTTATTCTCCACAGGTAAATTTTTTTTAAAAGCCTAGATAATCATAATCCTAGAGTCGCAGTTATATTATCTTTTGTTTTTTAAGTATGCTGAGTTAGGACGAAGTGGCAAGCAAGGTGAAATATATTGGACTAAAATATCACCTGCAAATAATCACGTTATGGTTCATTCACCCCAATCTGTTCCCCATGTGACTGTTAAACAAACTTCTCATATAAAATTACCTAATAAAGTTAGTTAATAAATAAAGTTAATAAAAACTTAATAACCTGTAAATAAGTTTCTGATTTAATTTTTTACATCAAATCACTTTAGGTAACATCACCACAGTTGTCTGTTGCAAATGTTGTATCTTCAAAATTGTCTCCAAACATATTGAATAACTCTAAAGCTTCTGGTTCTATTATGCATGGTACCCCTGTTTCTGCTGCAACTTTATATATACCATCACAAACAAATCGGTATTCTCAGTCATCACAAGCTGCTGGAGGTTCAATTACACAAGGCACTCCAGTTCACCAACGTATGTTACAAAGTTCAAATCAAAATATAAATACAGATTTTTATCAAAAACGTAATCCTCCACAACCTCAATACCAATCAAGACAGCCTCATTTTATTGAACAACGGCAAATTATTATGAATGATTATATAACTTCTCAGCAAATGCATTCTAATGTCGCTGCTCAATTTCCTCGAGTACAAAAGACTCCAGTGACTAGTCCAATGTATTACCCACCAACTCGTCAAGGTGTAATACAACGTCATAATACTGCTCCTAAAGCAACTTCTCCTCAAAGTTATCCTCCAGGACACGAAGCACTGGGATCGTTGGTTGATGTGGCAATTAGACAACCCAGCTTACCTGTTCCTTTGAATCATTCTGAAGATCGACATAGGGAACAAGATCGTTATATAAGAGGGTCTCCTGTACCAAAACAACATATGTACAGAGAGCAAAGGCATGAGCAAATACAGAGAGAACGCGAAATTGCTGTGCAAAGAGAACTTGCAGCAGTAGCCCAAATAAGAGAACAGCAGCAAAGAGAGCAGTATTTAAGAGATAAACAAATTATGAATCATCGACTTACTCCTGAACAACATTCAAGGATGGTAGCCGCTTCTTTGCAACAGCAACATCAACAGCATCAGCATCAGCATCAACAGCAACAGCATCAGCAGCAGCAACAACAACAGCATCAACAGCAACAACACCACCAGCAACAACAACAACAACAGCAGCAGCAGCAGCAGCAGCATCAACAGCAACATCAACAGAGGCAGCAAGAACAATCTCGAGTAATGCAAATACCATCTTCAGCTTCGTCGTTTCAACAATCAAGATCAAACACACCTGTATCTAGGCATCAAGAACCACCATCCAATATACAAAAGTAAAATTAATTCTTGGTTTTATATCAAACAATTAATATTTAAAGTAAAAATTATAACTTTTTGAACGAATATTTAGTTTAAAATAATAATGAAAGCCTTGACAAATATAACTTATACAGATAGACTGTGATTTTTATTTTATGTTCAGATGGGCTTAAAAGTATTGGTTAATGATTCAAATTATGTCATTCATCTAAATATTTTTTTTTTTTTTACAATGGCTTTTTATTGAAATCTATGATAGTAACATCTTTGGTTTAATAATTTTCATGGTTTTGCATTACTATTTTAAATTATATATTAATTATATTTTATATCAATAACTAATTTATAAATTAATATTAAATTTGGATATTTTTTAAATTTGAATTTTCTTTATTTTAGTAGAGATAATGCTGCTAGTGGTAGAATTTCAAGACAGGGTATGGAACCTCATGCTTTAACTGCAGCTAACTTAATTGATGCCATTATTACACATCAGATAAATCAAAGTAATGATGGTTCTGGACATCCCCCTAATGCTGCTCCTGTAAACAATCAACCACATGTTCAACAACAACGAGCTGGTGATAAATTATTTCAAGTAAGTTATATAAAACTGTCCTTAATTTTATTGTTATAAACAGTCTTTCAAAATAAAAAAATAATTGCAAGGTAGTTTCATTGCAATTGCATCTGAATACAAAATAATTTTTCAAATGGATTGTAACAGTTGTATATGACAATTAAATTAAACGTATTTATTATTTACAAAATTATGCACAATAACAATGAAGTGATCCACTGATTACTGATTAAAACTGATAATTAAATAACCAAAAATCTTAGAATCAAAAATCAAGAATATTATATTATTATCTATTTGTTAAAGCACTATGAATAAAATAATCATCCCCATAACTTTTATTAATTGCTCACCTTATTAGTTTTTTTTTTTTCATATTTTTCAATTTAAAAATAGCTTCAGCAGTGAGGCCATCATACCTGATTTAAAAATGTAGTTCTATGCATATTTTAATAGTTTGTTAAAAATATATTTAACTTTAATTAAATTCCTTAGGCATTCCCAGAGGCAAATGAAAAACAAAATATAAAACCTAGAGCTAGTCCAGAAGTAAGTCGACCCGGAGAATCATATCCTCCAGAACATACATTCAAGGAATATCCATCTTATATGTTAACTGCTGGTTTTGAACCTCATACATGGAAATTGCGTCGTGCTTTGCAACAAAAAGAATTTGAACAACAAATGAAAGATGACAATAATCGTGTTCGTTTTTATCCAAATCAAGCAGATATACCTTTGTCACCTCTAGATTATGTTAAAAACAGGATTGCTGAAGTTATGCGAACTTCAGATGATGACAACAAAAATGAACAGGCTTACACTTATCCATTTTCAGCAGCAATCAATATGTCTGCATCGGCTACTCAAAAAAATACTGAAACTTCTGATACAACAGGTAGTGGCGGTGGTTCTATGTTAACAGCTCAGTATGAGCCGATGTCTGATGATGACTAGTATTTCTTCCATAACACAGGGTACATATGTGTTTAAAAAGATTTTTAAGTTTAAAAATCTAGTCTTTATTTTTATTTTTTATTTGTAAAACCAATTAAATGACCTATTTGCTTTTGCTTGTGAAATACAGGTAACATACATGTCTTGGGTACATTTAAAATAAATGTATTAAATGCAATTGTACATGTTATGAATTAAGTAAGACGCTAAGTATTAATTTATATCAGTTTCTTTTAATTTTCATTAGTATACTTTATAATTTGCATTATGGTTTTACTTGTTGAAATATTGAAGTATAAACATTTTTATAATTTTTAACGTACTTCCTTTATGAAACTAAATGTTTGATTGGTTGACACAAAGAATAATTGTATGAAACATTTATAGTTTATTTGTTATTTAATACATTTAACCTAATACTCGATAGTTCAATATTATTTGTACTACTATTTGTTATATGTCTTATCAAAATTATTATTTTATTGTGGATTTTACATTAAATAATTGTACTATTTAGTAATTTTTTTTTAATTAAACCGTTAATCACCGTAAACTTTTATATATTTATCTGTATGTGTTATGTAGAGACAAGTTAATTGTCATACTTGTTCACAATATATTTATTATTTTACATAAAAATCTTTGTACTTTTAAATTGGAAAAACAAAATATACATATTTCAATAAATTTATATTTTTCAGTTTTGTGAATTGAAAGTTAAAAATCTCATATTTATTTTAAATATCTTCTTTTACTGTCAGACTCGATACAAGCCTTTAAATTTAGTTAATTATATTATTTATGTACTGAAAGATCGATCAAATGATAATTTTATTGAATATTTTTCATTTATAAATTTACTATTTTAATTTTAAAACAACTATCATTGAATTCATTTTACTACATTCATTTGTTCCCATTAAAATAGATATACTATAAGTTTATGAAGTTTTTATATATTGTAATATATTATACATTAAAGTTTTCTGAACTTTAAATTTAAATCTAAATATTTCATTGTTGTTTTCTGTTTGTAAATTATATTTTAAAATTAAATTATTAAATTTATGTTGTTATGGAAACAAATTATATATAGCGAATAAATATATATTATTATTTGAATCAGTTTCAAATAAATAAAAAGAAATTATAATAATTTTTGTGTCAACCTATTAAATTTATTCATTATTAGTACTCAATATGTTACTATTGGTTGAGTAACCGATAATTGTTAGATGGTGTTATATTTTGTATTATTCATTAAGCTTCTATTTGTGTACAGTAAAACCAATTATAACTGTGTATATTAATATCTTATAATGTTTATAATGTGTAAATTCCCTCCATTATACTTTTGTTCGTTTTTTTTTTTTAGGCATCAAAATGTAAATATTAGATATATTGAAAATATTACTTTTATATAAGCATTTTATTTATTTTTTATTATAATTTTTTTTTATTGTTGAACATTTTTAATTAATGGTAATTGTAAAAAACCTGCAATATTTTTAGTCTTGAATTAACAATATTTGTATTGTGTAAATGTAGTAGGTAATCATATAAGCTGAAGGACATACTTTTAATAACCTAACAGTTGTGATAAATATATTGATCTATTCTTAGGTATTTGTTATCCAAATGATTTAATAAATGTGATGAAACAAAACAATTTTTTGTCTTTTAAATTCAATTTGTTCTTGGGAACACCCCGTTTTGTCATGACATAACCCATTTTCTAATCCCGTAAGTCTAAAAACTTGGTATTTTGCATAGAGTTCTTATAACATTGTTTATTGGTTTTCATAGATATGATAAATTTTTTTTATATAGATTTATGGATTTTTTTAGCCCCTCTCCCCCTTGAATTTTGATATATTATGATATATCCTTTATTAGTGTATGGCGTAACCTTGAATCGCTTCGCTCGCTAACTGAAGTGTAAGCTCATAACATATTTAAATGTAAAATTATGATACTGTTGATGGGTTACTTGAAGTTATTTAATTTATATCTGTAACTTACGATAAACCATTGATAACAAAATTTGAATCTGAGCAAAATTCAATTATAAATGTTTTGAAATGTAATATTTCTGATTTTTGTCAACATTTTATCTTAAAACATTAAGATAAAGATTCTAGGTATAAGATATTCATAAGATATAAGATTCTCTAAATCATTTGTATTATAAATTAAAGTACTATATCACGCTCAACTTGTTTTTTTTTACTACTAAGTACTTACAACTAATGAACCTTGTGTTAATTTTTTTAAGCATTTCTGTTTGGTCAAACAATTTTGTCCATAACCTACTAAAGAAATACAAGCAAAAAACTCGAAAATGTAAAATGCTTATAAATACCTAATAAATCACACCGTAGTAACTTAAAACCTATACAAACAAAATCTATCTAAAACTCTGATTTGTTATCAAAATTACAGAATCACAAGGGATAAATAAATTTATCCAAGACAAACATTTATTACATTGGCAATGAATCCTGGATAAAAAAAGACTAACATACTTCGCACGTGGGTGGGCCACTGTTGAAGATAGTAGAGGGGAAATTTAATGTATATCTGTAAGCAACATTAAACTATTTAATTACTAATTACTAAAAAAAAAAAATTCTGAGCTGAGTTTAATTGATAAAGTGTTGCTTTGTTAACAATGTCCATGTTATATTATGGTGAAATATTTACATAGGCATAATATATTTTCTTTAATATTATTTGTTTATTATTGTCCTAATTTTTATTTTCATTTATTAGGAAAATCAAAATATGACTTTCCTAAATTACCATCCCAGTCAGATTTTCATTCAGAAAAAGTTCTACACTTGTAAATTGGAGCAAGATTCTTGTGGAAAAGTTATCCACAGATATATAAAAATACAAAATTCAGAATTTTTAAATTGTAACTGTTTCATTGTTCACACGGATTAGCAGAATTTAAAATGGCTGTTACTTAGAAACTATCGGATATAAGGGTGTCATACATTAAAATTTTCAGAAAAATAATTTTTACAGATTGGTTTTCTTAAAATTTTCCGAAAATAAAAAAAAAGTTATTTTTTTAATAAAAAAAAAAATTAAATTAAATTTAAAGATTTGTAGTCCTTTTTCGTATGAGTAATATAAAAAACCAGAATTAACTTATCTTAATTATCTCCGGAGACATTCAATGGGTATATCTTCGTGGGACAATATATGATACTGTATATTGTCCTCTTTAAAGCATATTTGTCATGATCTAATAGTTATAGGTTCATACCTCTTATCATCTTAGGGATCTCTAGTTCAAACCCGAGTTTTAAATAATCTTTTTTGTAATTTTTTTCCACTTTTACCTTAACATGAGAAAAACAAATACATTTTGGTTGTACTTAGAAACTCAATCCATCGCTCGCTCGGACTATTTCAATCGCAAAATACCCGTCGATTTGTTGTGCAAATTTTTCTACTAGAAATCTTGCTTCGATATATCAAATGTAGTTTATTTTTTGAAAGTCAATTATACCTCCGTGGTAACTTAGAGAGGTTATTTTTTGATTTTTCAAGCGGTTCTCATAATATTTGGAAAAAACCGGGATAAAATGTCAGAAAAACGGAAATGTACGAAATGTAAGTATTGGTAAAAGATTAGTATGATCTTCTTTTTTGTGTACAACTTTTTTATTAGCAATTTTGCTCAGATTTAAAATGATAGCACTTTTTCTGAAAGGAAATCTGACTGGGAAGATGCTTTAGAAAGGTCATTTTTCGATTTTCTAAATAATTTTCCTAGCAAATATAAAAAAAACATGAGAAAGCTAGGAAAAACGGGATAATTAATACAATATTAAACAAATATTATTAAAGAAAATGTATAATTTTTATTTAATATAAATATTCTCCAAATTTGAACTGTTCTTATAACGTCATCTATCATTATCTTTTGTAACTACGATTAAATATAATGCTTGTATTTAATGTGTTATCTATATATCTGTGGTCGTAATCATAGACTTATAAACCTATATTATTAGGTCTATGCAACATACTATGCATGTGTAAATGTGTGATAGTTTATAATTGATAAGAAATAACAATGTTTTTTTTTTAAATACCTGATACTTAATTTCAACTATTAATAATTATCAATTATTAAATTATTATTTTAAATTTTTAAGTAACGTGTTTGTAGAATATAATAGAAATACATATTTAATTATTTTTTTTTTAATAAAAAATCAAAAGTAGGTACGAATTTAATTTTCAAACTATTTCTACTTATTTTACATCATGACCACAAATTTCACTAGTAGTTTGTAACAAATATATGTATTTATGTTATAGGCTCATCTTTGAAGGAATATGAAACTAGATTAATGAACATATTTGTGAAATTATTTACTGATTTCTAGGTAAGTGAACCTTTTAAAAAAAAAATAAAAGATTAATTATCATGTTACACTTGTCACGTAAAATGTATGCAAAAAAAGTGGATTTTAATATTTTACTCCAAAATTTCTACTCTTCTTGGCAAAATAATTTATCAACCTCGATAAAAACTTTCAAGAAAAGTATGCCAACTTTAGTAAACGAAGATAAAACAATTTCCAAAAAAACAAATCCTGTCATAGACCAGATCCAAGGTGATTTTAAAATTATAAAGTGTGTGGGGTGTAAACCTGCATTTGACTTTAAACCATTATCATTAAATATGTTGAAAAAAATCAGATATTGTCTTAAAGTAGATAATTTAACTAATTATTGTGGTGATCGTAGCTATTATTTCCTCGGACCGTTGGCAAAAATTGAACATGCTCTTGTCAAATACACTTTAGACAAATTAATTAAAAATGGTTTCAAATTAATTTCAGTTCCAGATATATTACCAGATGAATTAATTAATAGATGTGGTATGGATACAGTTGGTGAACGAAATCAAGTTTACTCACTTGATGATAATCATTACGGTAATAAATGGTGCCTATCTGGTACTTCTGAAATGGCTCTAGCTGGTTCTTTAATGAACAAAAATATATCTAAAGATAAACTTCCTCTAAAACTGTGTGCAGTTAGTCGTTGTTATAGAGCTGAAGTATCAAGTATTGCTGAAGAAAAAGGAATTTATAGAGTACATCAGTTTACTAAAGTTGAAATGTTTGGAGCATGTTTACCAGAAGAATCAGAAAATATGGCTCTTTATTTCCGAAATCTTCAAGAAGAGTTATTTCAGCCACTTGGCTTACATTATCGTGTTTTAGATATGGCCAAACATGAGCTTGGAACTCAAGCATATCGTAAATATGACATTGAAGCTTGGATGCCAGGGCGTAATAAATATGGGGAAATTTCAAGTTGTAGTGATTGTACAAATTATCAAGCAAAAAGATTGGGTATTCGTTCAGATAACATTTATTTACATACTGTTAATGGAACAGCATGTGCTGTTCCCAGATTAATCATTGCTCTAGCTGAAACTCATCAAACAGCTGATGGAACACTAAAATTGCCCGAGAAACTTAATAGTTATGTTAGAGGACACAATTTATTAAACATTCAATCTAATTTTCCTAAGTTCACTCCTGTACAAGCACATAGATATAAAATAATTTAAAATTTATATTCAAATTATACACATTAATAATGTTATAGTACCTATAATATAAGTCATTAAATTATAAATATATGAATCTATAATTATTGTAGATTACTTATATAATGTTTAAAATATATTTTGTTTCTTTAATTAATAATTAATATTTAATTTTCAGTTACAATCCATAATGGGAGAATTCACCATGTTGCGATCAATGTTAAACATATTAAATAGTAATAATAAAAAAAAAAAAGCTGTTATAGAATCATTACTTATTCTATTAGATACTTATGATATATATGGAGAATTTGATTTATTTAGTTTGATTGTGACTAGTACACACAATTTATGCTTTGACATTTTTAATCCTCAATGTGAAAATTCAATTTGGAAAGATTCAGATGTTTCATTAGATAATTTAAAATCACTGTTAATTTATTTCATTGATATAATTGAAAAACACAGTAGGGAAGATATTATTAAATTATTCCAACATTGTATAGAATTAACAAACAAAATTGATTTTAAAAATTGTTCCCATCAACAAATTAGCAATATCGGATTTTGTATGCAAAAATTGTATAGCATTGTATATACTATAGAAAAAGGTGATTGTACACATCTTAACCACTTAAGAAATACATTAATAAATGTACTTAATGAACCATTTTTAAATAAAAACAAATTAGATGCTGTGTTAATGTTTTTAAGCAATATTGTGTCTATTAATTATATGCCAACACTATGGGAAAAAACTAAATCGTTGATTAAAACTCATCCTAATCGTTTAATAAGTTTACTATTCAACTTGCAATGTTTATTATTTGATTGTTTGTGCGTTGATGTTATATTGAATGATGATGATTTTTGGAATCTGTTGTGTAATTTATTGAATTGTGAAAACAATCTTATTAGAACTTACAATAATGTAATTCTTAAACTATCATGTTCTCAATTATTAAATGAAAATATCAATTATTGTCCTAGCAAAAACAGGGAACAATGCGTTAAATTATGGAATGATTATGTGGTTGTAATGGAAACTCTAGAAAATTCTCAACAGCATTTAACATTACCAATTTTAAGTACTGCTACAAGTCTTGTATCTAAGAAAAATAAAGATGATAGCGATGACTATAAATTGCCTTTAGAATGGATTACAGCAATGTATTATAAAATGTCTAAGCATAGTTCTAAATACGTTGTTTTAGCTAGTATAGATATAATCACAAACATGCCAATTGTATCATTAAAAAAAAATAAACTATTATTACAATCATTTCTTGATTCATTAAACAATGTATTTTTATATAAAATGTCTAGTGAAATTAATGTTGAGCAACCTCAATTGGAATTAATACTTACATTGTGGTTTAACAAATTATTGATGTCAAATGATGGTCATGATATATTTTGTATATTTTTGTCATACATACCAACTATTAAGTGGACAATTGTACCATTAATTTTTTTGACAAAATCGTTGAGCGATATATCATTAAATTCCCCTTTTGGATTCAATATTGTTAAATATGTGCTTAACATAAAGTCTGCAATAGACGAAATGCCAAAATCATATTTAAAGACTGTAGTATTATCATTTTTGTTTATATTTAATAGTAAATTTTTTGCTGAAATTAATACTGAATTTAATTGTGATTTATTTGATTGTATAATCATGATACATCATGAAAATACAAAATCTTGGAATTATCTAACTAATTCAGTCAAAAAAGTAAATGATTTGGATCATTTAGACAAGCAATTAACACAACATATAATTGAAAACAATAAAATGTATTCAACATCCATTGGATTGTTGATTTTATCCAATATTTGTGTTGCTCATCCAGTTAGCATTAAAATGTTGGATAAAACTTGTTCCAATACAATAGATTTATTGGATAGATTACACTTTTTGGAACATTTATTACAAGTAGAAAGTCATTTTGGTAGATCCAATACTTATGTAAGTGAAATTCTAGATAAACATATTTGGCCACTAACAACAATTTGGGTTGAAAAATGTTTAGAGAACAAAAAAGAATACGCTTGTGAAGATTCAGTTATTTGTAGTTTTCTCGATAAAGTATTATCTTCAAACAGAATAATAAATACAAACAAGATTATAAACAATTGGCTAATAAAATGTAAAGCTTCTATGGAACATAAAGGCAATTATTATGTTTTAGCAGTTTATAGCTGGATTGGAAAATATGCAACAAGAACTTCAACTGAGCACAAATTAAAGATTGATTGGATGTCATTTACTAAATATTTTATTAAGTCAGGTTATTTTTCTCTTAGAAATCAAGGTTTTTATCATTCAAGAAAACCAGGATTGCATAAAATTCCATTATTGGATATAATTGATACATTTTTCCAGTATTCTACTGTGAATTCAGTCTCTGAGGAAGAAATGTTAGACATCTTTGCTTGGTTGACTGAAAAAACTGTGGAACGTCATGATAACTATTGGAGTATATATTTCTCAACAGTTAAAACATTTTTATGTAAATTTCCAATTCAAGTTAACTCACAAAAAATAATCCAATTTGTTAAAAATTGTTGGGAATTTTTAGTCAATTGCAGAATATCTTGTTTTCCAAAAGCTATAAAAAGTTTTATTGAAATGGCTTTTCATCATAGTTTGTTATCAGAGGAAACATATGTGACTTTTCTTAAAAATGAGGTAAATCTTGTTAAATTTGTATCTCAAACAAATTGAGATTAAAATATTATATGGAATTTTAAATATAATCTATTTTACAGATTATCCAAAATATTTTAACTCAAAAATATCGTGATACATTTAATGTTTGTTTCTCGCTACTTCTTCTAAATTTTTTTAAAAAGGATCAATTAAATGTTATCACCATTTTAGAATCATATCAAATAATATCTGAATTTTTTGCTAAATGTTTATTATTTAGTATTGATCGATATGGTGCAGTTAAGTATGTTTTTTTAATACAGTAACAGTGTCTATTTTTAAGTTGTTTAATTTTTTTAGAATTGAATGGGATACATTTGAATATATACAAACATTGGGAGATTTACCTTTAATCAATAATATTTCGTAAGTTTTTAAATAATTTATTACTCAATTATATATACAATTATTCATTGAATTTTATAGATTCGAGTGTTTGGCCAATGATAGATATTTACGCTTTAGTACAATTAAATTTGTGTATAAACTAAATTCTAATATTTTGTGGAAAAATATATTAAACTTAATTGTTAAAACTGAGTCATCATTACGAGATAGAAAATTTTTTCATAACTCTAAAGCACATCGCATAAAACAAAGAGTAGTTCAAGTTTTGCTCATTGTTGCTTGTGACAAAAATCATGAGGTTTGTACTTAATTACATTCTCTAAACTGTATTTTAATATTTAATTATTTTATTTGCATTTAATGTATATTTATATATATTTTTAGCCATTAATATTTGAAGAAAATATATATAAGTGGTTATTATCAAGTTTAAAAGAAGTTTCACACATACATAGTGTTGCGTATCAATTAATATGGTTGTTGGTTATTATATATACTAAGTATCTTAGTTTTTCTGATTTTTGTAATGACTTCAAAAATGTAATTACCTATAAAATCCTAAATTATAAAAATAAGATACAATATTTTAGTATTTGTTCTAGGCTAAAGACAATCATAATTATTTGTGTAGTTTTATTTCAATAATATATCACCAACTACGATTAAAAAACAAAAAAGAATTTGAAATTGAAGCTAAAAAGCTTCTTTTACCACTATGCTTTTCAAATGGCTATAAAATACGACTTTATGCCCAGGTAAATATTTTATTACAACAGTTATTTTAAAACTATTGAACTATTATTTATTATATTCATTAATTTAAAGAATTACTTATTTGACTTAAATAATTATTAATGGTTCATTTTATGTATTAGACAACAATATGTAAATTATTTTCTGATAGTTCTGAAGAAACTAAGTGGCCATTATTATGTGAAGCTATAAGTAACATAATATCTGAGAATGAACAAACTAAAAAATATGAAAATCCATTCCATGATTTTTTTTATCAAAACTTAGATATGTTTAATTCTTTATCTTTGAAAGTAATAATATTTTATAAATTATCTCTATTAATTATTATTATGAAATAAATCTAAATTGATAAATTTGTTCTTTATAGAATGTATGTATAGAAGTACCTAGATTGTTAAACATTATTTATGAAGAACGTTTTCCAGTAAATTGGTTTAATGATTTCTCTGAGAACATGAATAATAATGATAAATATGATTTATCATCATGTTCCGTATCATCTTTTATTAAAAAAAGTACTACATCAGGTCTGTATACATGGTTAAACTTAAATAAATAATAATTATGTTTTGATAATTTGAAGCTCACAAATAATGAAAACAAGAAAAATTAGGAATTAATTTTGTTAGCTTTGTGTTATTATTATAATTTTAACTGATTGTTATCTTTTATTTGATGACAAAATACATTTTAATAAACAATACTGAATGTATTATGATTTATCCACAGAATTGTTCTGTGACTTTACATTCATAAATAATCATTGACTAATGTAAATAATAAACTTAAATTTATCCTGCACAGTATTATTTTATAATAATTCTAACTCTTATTTATTTAATTATTATTAAAATATTTGTTTAAAAATTTATTTTGTGTTTTTTAATACAATTAATGTTTTATCCAATATGGATTTAAACCTACCATAATTGTACCTATATATTATTTAAGTTTTTTATGGATTTTAGTTTTTCTCAAAGCTGTTTTTATGTGTGTTCATTTTCAAAACATGCTACCAAGAAACTAAAGGCTTTAAATTTTTAAAATTATTGCAATTTAAAATAATTATATGTTTACAAACCTAATTTTTCAGTATTATCAAATGCAATGAATGTTATCGATAATCCTCAAAATACCCAGAGAAAATATGTTCCATCTCAACCCATGAGTGAACGCGTACCTAATTCAATGTTAATAGTTGTTGCCTCTTTGATAGATAAAGTAACTAATTTAGGGGGTTTAGCGAGAACTTGCCAAGTATTTGGTGCTTCAACTTTAGTAGTTGATCATTTATCATGCACAGAAAAAAGAGAGTTTACAGCATTAAGTATGTCTGCTGAGAAACATCAATACATTATTGAGGTATCTATTCTTAGATATTATTATTTATTATTATTATTATTATCCTATAAAATTATACCAAATTTAGGTGAAAATTAAAAATTTGAAATCATATTTACAAAAAAAGAAAAATGAAGGCTATCAAATTGTGGCTGCTGAACAAACTGTAGATAGTGTTAAATTACATGGTATCAATTTACCATTCAAATGTGTTCTTCTTTTAGGGTAAATACAATATATTTATAATTTTACAATAATATTATAATATGTTAATAGTTATTATAGTAATATTAAATTTAATTTTCATAAACATAGAAATCAGGGTTGGTGTTAGTGATTTTTTATGTATAGGCAAGATCATATTTGGTTGCTTCTATGCAATCCATTAAAATTTTTGGGAGCTAAAATTTTTAGTTTTAAAAATCTTTTTTTATTACTAAACCTTCAAATATTACTTAATGTTGAGAAATTCTATAACTTAATAACTGATTCTTAATTCTATGAATATTTGTATTAATTAAAACAACTAAAAATACAAAAATTACCTCATACGTTTTGTAATACTTGGTAATTTATTTTAAATATAATAGATTCTGCAATTCGATAAAAAAATGTTGCCCTTATAAAAGTAATAGCGATGCCACCGTAGGTCTGAGCTTATGTCTGATACCAGTCCTACTAGGAACAATTTAAGTTTAATAACCTAATAATTTTTTTTTTTTAATGTTGGTTTTCAAGTGTATAATTAGAATATAAAATAAAAACAAAAGTCTGACCGATATTCTTTAGATGTTATATGGAAAAAACTTAAAATAATTTTGGTTTTACGTAATGTCCATTTATGAAAAAAGAATGGTATGGTTTTTGAATCCATTAATTAAATCAAAAAAAAATTATCTATCATAATTATTTTTAAAGTTATTGCACATAAACCATGAAAAATACAAATTTTAGAATTAATTTAAAATACATTTGAAAAATAGCTGAAAATTGATATTTTTACTATGGGTATTAGTGGTTTGAAAAATCAAAATTTGCTGAAGTTCATTAATCCGGTTTACCAAATCTGAAACCTGGATTTTGGAATATAATATGTCTGTTTATAGAATTTTTAGTATAGATTCTCATTTGAAAAATCAATAAATTTGATATTAATACAGGATACTGCTTAAATATTGTGAAAAATATTGGTTTTAACTAAACTTAAAAATTCTAAAATCAGAATTTGAATAGAATATGCAAAATGTAACCAAAGAAATGGGCTGAGCATGCTTAGCGAAGCACCCCGTATATATTGATGACAAAGCTCTTATTGAAGTTTTAGAGTGTGATTGTTGGGAATGGCTCACTCGCCTTTTTAAGTGCAGCTATGTGGTTTTCTTAACATACCTACCCTCAACCTAAAAAGTGAATATTATCCTAATTGTAAATCTAAATCTTGGTATATCACACCACTAGCGAATCTTGGAATTTAAGCGTTATTATGTACGAGTGAAAAATATTAAAAGTATCAATTTTTTGCTATTTTTCAAATAAATTTTAGATTAATTTCAAAAATGTTATTTTTTAAGGTTCATATATTAAAAATAAAATGAATATACTTCCCATGATAGGTGGGCCACTGTTGTTGGCGAAAAGTTTGTAAAGTAGGATGTAGAGAATAATTCAATGTATTTTGGTATGCAATAATTAATCATTACTAATCAAAAGCGATTCTGAGCAGAGTTTGGTTATACATGTTTTAAAAGACCCTAATATTTACGGTTTTCTTCAAAATTTGATATTAAAATTCTTATAAAAAAAAAAACTACATTAAAACTTTTTCTTATTAACTAGTGGTTAACTAGAAATCCACTTATGGAATAAATATTACACCAAGAAGCTCAAAATTAAAACGTCCATAAATAACTCAAAAATGGGTCAATGGTTTTGAAAATTGTACATCTATAAAAGACAAATATAATGTTTCTTTCCTCATTTCTGATCTCGTCAATATTTTTAACAGAACTACAAAAAAAAAAAAAAATTATAAATAATAAAAGCAATTATTTTCATAAATTTTCCAATTTTTTCTACATTATATCCTGGTTTTTCCCAATTTTTTTTGTAAACTTTTTGAAAAATCAAATAATGACCTTTAAGTTTACGTTTATTGGTTAATTGGTAAAGTACCAACTAGAAAATTTCCTTTGAGAAAAGATGCTACACTTTAAAATTAGAGCAAGATTTCTGGTAGAATTTGCTTATACTACACACCATTGTAAAGCCAATACATTTCTTGATTCGCTCAGAATGTAGGTCTCAACGGTTAATTTTTTTCAACTTAATTTACTGTCTAAACATAATATTAATATTTTTATTTCAGTAATGAAACATCTGGTATTCCACACGATTTATTATCTATTATGGACACATGTGTAGAAATAGAGCAGTTGGGTATTGTCAGATCATTAAATGTGCATGTAGCTGGATCATTATTTATTTGGGAATACACCAAACAACACTGTATCAAAATGTCTAATTAATAAAATATAATCATACTATAAATAAGTTATTTAAATTTTTTTCTTATACCAATTGATTTAAAAGTATACTAGCATCTACGTATCATTGCCAATTGTATTGCCAACCATTTCTTTTTCAGTCTTCTTCAATCTCTTTTTCCTCATATGTCTATTTCCATTATACTTCTTATTGCTCCAGATTAAAAGTTTCGGCGATGAGCCAATCCTCATCCAGTATAAAAATATCTAAGAAGCCACCCATTAGTGTTACTTGGTATTATATAATTATATATTTTCTTTAAGGTATTTCTGTAAGTGTGGGACTATGTAAATATTTTATTAGTGGATTTTGGTGGTTTTCTACGTTAGAAAATAATTGTTTATATAAAATGTCAGCTTCTTGAACTGATTTAATGACAAGGTCTTAGTGAAGGGTTAAATTAGAGATAAAGAATGAAGCGTTTGTAATTTTACAAAGTAATATTTTGAAACCAAAACGAAGATGTATATATTATATAACCTATCTATGTCCTATTGTTATATATGTATGCGAGACCCGGACAATAACAAAGAGTAATGAACAAATATTCTTACTCTTTGAAAGTATAAATATATGATCCCATATTAAATTTGGAATCAGGAATCTACGAATAAAGGAAAAATCTCAAAAGAGATTTCAACAGACCAAATATACTAAAATGTTTGTAAGTCAATAGGCTAGAATGGGCAAACACTGTATGGCAAGTAAAGCAAAAACAAGTACATAAGGTTTTAATCACTGTTTTACTCAACAAACCCAACGGGAAAAGACTAAGAGGTAGACAGTATTGGTTTGATAGAGTAGTCAAAGATTTAGAAAACTTAGGGACGACAAGAATTGAAGATGCTGATGATCGAAAAGTTTAGAGAGAACTAGTGGAAGCAGCTTGGAAGGGCCAAAAAAAAAAATGTATTTTTTAGCTGAACCCCAGAGTTGAGTTCCATGTGTCCAAATTGGCTCCAAGAGTGTTTTGTAAACTAATTTTTAATGTTCAAGCTTGTAAATTTGTTTCTAGTTATAATAGTTAACGAATTGAGCATTAAGAATTGGTCTTTTTGATTGTAATGTTTGTTCTTGTTAACCTCTTATCAAGGTTTAAATCTAAATATTTTACAATATACAGGATTGGTATATTTTTGAATTATAAAATAACCAATTTTCGACTAATGATAATTCTTGTTCTACTATCAAATATTAACGGGATACTAGTAATTGGACAAAGGAAAATTGAATACCTTAAAATTTAGGGAGGGGGAAGTGGTAATCGATAAAAAAGACTAAAGAAAAAAGAATACAGAAAAACTTAAAAATTTAGTTAGATTAAAGTTTAAAAAAAAAGATGACACTGGGGACGGGTGCGGTAGGTGGATAATAGGGAAGGTGGGATACATAGTTATTTAATTTTTATCTACAACCAACGATAAACCATTGATAACGAAAAACAATTCTGAGCCAAGTTCGGTTATAAATGTTTTGAAAGGTCATAATATTTAGTATTTTTGTCAAAATCTGACATTCAAATTCCTTTCTAAAAAAAAAATACTACATATAAAAATCTATTTATTTTTTTTCTATAAAGTACGACATTTAGGAATATCCTATTAAATTTTCAAGTATTTCTGTTTAGTCTAACAATTTTATCCACTGCTGAGTACTTATTAAATAAAAATTACTTACAAAACTAGCAAAATTAAAATGTTTATAATTAGCCCAAAAATTGATCAACTGTTTTGAAAATTTGACCATGTCTAAAAAAAGCAAATTTTGGTTTTTATCAAAATTTTAAGTCTTTATGAATATATTAAACTAAAGTACATAAAAAAAAAAACAAAATTAAGAATAATAAAAGAATTATTTTTGAATATTTTCCCGTACTTTTTTTCTCTTTTTTACTCAATTATTAAAAATACTACAAAGAAAATCAAAAAAATGAGTATTTTCTTCACCAACTAGATTAAAAATTGAATAAAAAAAAATACTCTTGTCGTTTATCTATTGGAGTAATATTTATGGTGGAAAACATAAATCGCGTAAATTTAAAATAATGAAGTCGTTGTGCCATGATTTGGAAAATCATGTTTTTGGTTTTTTCCAATTATTATGAAAAATACATTAGATATCGAAAAACGACTTGCCTGTCTTTGGCGAAATCAACAAAATCGATCTTTTGTCATTTTTGGATTGGAACAATATTTTTGATACAAAATATCGTGTTAACAATAAAAAACAATGAAAACGGTAACGTCACGGCGCGGCCCACTACACCGTAAATATTCTCAGTTTTATCTATAATTTTCTTTCGGTTTTTTCGGATTATTTCTAAAACCTCTTGAAAAATCAAAAAACAACAAACAGGAGCTTGACATATCACATTGCCTTAAAGTATACTTCTCTAACTGTCTATTGATGAAAGAAAACGCAGTGCACCGAATTTCCTTCTATTTTTATTCTGACTTTAAAGTAAAGTCGACCATCTCGTCTGGTTAAATGCACCAAATCATATGTACGTTTGTAAATTTAGTACGCAGTAACTCCCTATCAGTGCCTAGCTTCCCTTAAATATTTCGTGATCTTAAAGCGGGGGTCGGGCACATTCTTTTGAGACCCAAGGTTCAATATGCCCCGAAATGGGTCGAAAATTCGGTTTTAAAATATTACTATTTTAACATGTTATTTCCTACCATTTGTGACCGGGAAACGAGTCGTTAAAGGGGGTGTTCCTAGCTGAGCAAACCTTCGTCGACAATATTGTCTTAAAGTACACTTTTCCAGTTGTCTTTTTATGAAAGACAACGTGGTGCCCTGAATTTCCTTCTATTTTTAAACATGCCTCAAAAGTTGATCACCTCGTTCGGATTACTGCGACACGTAACTTGAATTTTTTTAGCGCCTTTTAAATGGTTTCATATCGTGCAATTTTTGTACCTATTTTTACCGTCTTTATAAGATACTGAACGGAAAGGTATTATCAATATTTTTTGTTTTTCTGAGTCCGTTCGGTTCTCACCACGATTTAAGATATACATAAATTAAGATATATAATATATATATATATATATATCCTAAACCGTGATTCTCATTGGTTGGCACTGGTCCTCAACTCACCGTGTCGTTTCGTTTCGTGAGTTTTAAAAACGAGACGTTTTTTTTTAATTGCACAAAATAATTTTTACCTGTCGTTATACTAACCTAACAACAAAAATTATCACTCACTATCACTATTAATTTACAATTCACCAAAATGCGCGGTTATTATTATCGCATATTTTTTTAAAAATATAATATCATTATTATATTATATTAATTATGAATATTTATTATTATTTTGTCATCAATATTTTATTGTCTGCACTTTCTTTAGGTTTTTTATTATTCATACTATTTTCTGTCAAAAAAGGCGATGTCATAGAATTATTTCCTAAATAGTGTCCACTTTATTAATATACCTAATTATTTTGATTTTAGTTAATAATATATTGCTATTTTTAATAGTTACGTTCTACAGACTATTGGTTCTACTAGTAGGTATTAATTTTAAAATCAATGGTACAACCTATATTAAAATACCTACTTGGTATTGTACTTACTACTACTGGTATGTGATTTTATATCCTAAGTACAGTTGTGTGAAGTGTTTAATACAACAAACTTTTTACTTTTAGTGCATATCTGTTCCAAAAAAGTTTTTCATTTTACGTTTACAAAACATTAGATATTATTTACCTTCACAAAGTTCATATTGAATTTAAACTAGTATTTAAATTGAATATAAAATCATATTTAATTTTAATTTTAAATTAAATTATTAAAAAATTAAAATTTGAATACTAATTAAATTTATTATTAAAATGAAAACACGAAAATGACGTTACCAGCTATAATCAGCAAGTCCAAAAGTTGAATTTATTAAAATTAGTGATTTTAAATAGTTTTTAAGGGGTAAAATACAACAACCTCGGGAGAACTGATAAAGTGATAAAGTACTGGCCAGTGATTGTCAGCATAGAATAAAGATACTGATCACTAGTTTTTAGTTTTTGGTCATAACTATATTGACTATCTTATATAGCCTTATTTATTTAATATTAATTGTAATGGAAAATGCCATAGAAAATCTCCTTAATGTGAAAGTTAAAAAATTAAATAAATCCATAAGTGGCGGCTGTGTTAATTCTGCTTCAGTTTATCAAACAGAAGACAATAAATTATTATTTGTAAAACAAAACTCAAATGATGGGGTAATGTATTATTTTCTTATTTATACATTATATATATACACCTATTGTATATGTAAATAAAATAAAAAAGAGGTATAAATATATTTAATTTTGTATTTATAGTCGGAAAAGATGTTCTATGGAGAATTAGAAAGCTTAAAAGCTATACGCAGTACTAAAACAGTTTTAGTTCCTAATCCTATCGCCACAGGTTATACAGATGGTCAATATTTTATTATAATGGAATATCTAAATATGACCTCATTAAATAAAATATGCTCAGCTGAATTGGGCAGTCAACTAGCGGATATGCATTTGAATAATTTACAAGGAGAACAACCAAATATAAATCAATTTGGATTTCATGTTGAAACATGTTGTGGATTTTTACCTCAAAATAACACATGGACCAATGATTGGCTTGTATAAAAATCAATAATTAGAACTTTTTAAAATTCAGTTTATAGGATGTAGATTTTCATTTCAGACATTTTTTATAGAAAATCGATTGGCTTATCAAATACAATTATTGCAATCAAATTCAGACCACAGTTCTAGTAAAAAGGTAGGCACCATTGTTGTTTAAGTTAAAAGTAAATACAATTCATTTTTTAATAAATGTTAATTAATGATTTTTTAAAAGAAAGTTATTGAAAATTATTGGCCTCAGCTAAAACAAATTATTCCAAAGTTTTTTGAAGGTATTAAAGTAAAGCCATCTTTAGTTCATGGAGACTTATGGTCAGGAAATGCAGCCCAAACAAATTTGAAATCAGGTTAAATTAATTCATGTATGATAAAGACACCAGTGAACGCTACTTGCATATGTTATGGGCAATGGGCATATTGTCTGGGCAATTTGATTCTGCCCTGGTATTTTGAATCACAAATATAAATAAGTTAACTATTTTTTTATTTAATTATTTCTTCTTCTCCTTCACCTTCGTCCCAACTGTTTGGGGTCAGCCACCCTCGTTCCAAACTTTCACTTGAACCGATCTACCACCTCACATACATTAGCTGTGCTCATATCATTCTCAATAGCATCCAAACATCTTTTCAGTTTTTAATTTAATGTTACTAATAATTATATGATTGAAAAAATTAATTAATATTTTATTATTACCTATTTATTTGTATATGATTTACATGGTATTTATAAACTTAGCCTTTATACTTATAATATATATAAGGCTAGCTAATGAATATATGACTATTTTGGATATGAAAATACAATTTAAAACTTTAGTTAAGTACGTATTTATAGGTTTATATTTGTGGTTCAAATTTCCCCACATTACATGTGACATATCAACAATGATTTAAAAGAAATCATACATTTTAAGAAATGTCACTAATAAACCATACTATTTAATGAATGATTATACAAATCAAACATTAAAGTTCTCAAAATTTGTTTGTGACATACACTGGTAGATTTTTTTTTTTCTAATAGGTATATGTGAAAAATCTGTTCCATTAACCCTAGGTAACCCCTCGTTAGTCACCAATTATAGACTAATTTCAATTTTAGGACATATTTCTAAAATTGTTGAGTCCTTAGTCTTAGACTCAATTCAGCCTTTGGTTAACTCAATTTTAGCTACTGAGTAACATGGTTTTCACCCAGACAGATCTACTGTTACTTGTAATCTCTACTTCTGCAATTACATGCTTGGTTCTTTTAAAGATGGATCGCAAGTTAATGTCATCTATACCGACTTTGCTAAGGCATTTCGATACAGTAAATCATGAGGTTCTTATTTCAATACTTTGTGCTTAAGGATTTAATGATCCAATCCTATCCTGATTCAATTAATTTTAATTTAATAGATCACAATGGGTTAATATGTTCATCACAAAATTTGATATATTTCTACCTACATCTGGCGTACCGCATGATGGCCATTTCTCCCCACTTCTATTCTTGCTGTTTGTTAATAGTGCTTGCTCCTCCCTCAAGCATAGCCAACTTCTCTGTTTTGTTGCAACATGAAAATTTTTCTGAAAATTAATACTGTTGAGGATTGGCTCAATAATCGTCAATAGACGATCTCAATAATTTCTATGTCTGAGCTGATACTCTAAATCTCTCATTGAATATTAATAAATGCTGGTCAATGGTCAAAATTCACAAGAAGTCATTCTCCTACTACTTGTTATACTTTGTATGGCTCCAACCTAATTCCTGGTGATTCTAACATTTGTAATCTTGGCTTTACTTTTACTTCCTCTCTTTGTCCTCGTGCTTACATTGATAAAATTTCTACTTTGCCTTACTAATTATTTAAAAAAACGAGGTAATTAATCCTAAGATGAAGTTAATCAATGAGGATTCGCCATTTCTTCCATAAAATTGTGTTACTAAATTATCTTATTTTTGTTTTTTGTTTGTTTCTTTTTGTTATCTTTTACACTTGTGTCTTTATTCCACATTTATAATATGTATCATATATTGTCAACTTACACCATAATTGTAACCTGGGCTCATCTTTAATAAATAAATAAATATATTTTCATTTTGAATAGGTAATTAAAATTTTTTAAATTTAATTCTGCATTATTCGATACAGAAGTAAATAACCTTTTATTTAAGGTCAAATATTATTAGACTGAATGTTTTATATTGCATGAACTGGGATACACTGGTGTCTATCTTATTATTAATAAACAAAACCTATTTTATGCAAATACTTATGATTTACTATATATTTATTATTTATAGTTATTTTTGATCCAGCTGCATTCTATGGTCACCATGAATATGATATTGCATCTACTACTTTATTTGGTGGTTATTCCAATGAATTTTATGATGCATATTTTAGAAAAATACCAAAAGAAAATGGTTTTGAATATAGAATGTCTTTATACCATTTGTTTCATTATCTAAATCATTGGTATGATTATATTTTTAAGAATAAATATTAAGAATAATAATATTTTTCATGTAATATATTATTTTTTAGGAACCATTTTGGAGGACAATATATTAGCTCAACAATAAATACATTTGAAGAATGCTTCAATGCATATAAATACCTTTAGTTTTCTTAATTCTATTTCAGTGTGAATTTTAATTTTAATTTAAAAAATTATGCTTCAAAAAATTAAAATTGTTACTACTTACTTTCTTCCAATGAATTTACATTATAGTAGGTAATATATTTAGAAGAATATTATTACATTTTAATTAAATTAAAAATGTTGAATATTAACATAATTAATAGTTTGTTGAATATTTATATTTTTTTAATAACATTCCATTGAAATAAATGTTAATATATAATTTGTATTTAAAATAATAAACTATTAATGATGCACTATTACACTCTAATTACCCACAAAACAACAAATTTAAAAGTGGAATATTTTGCCAGCGGTTAAACAGGAGTTAAAAATGTTAACATTAAATTGTATTTTAACTAAAACTTCATCTATTTATAGAATTTTTAATATATATTGATATTTGAGAATCAAAAATGGGTAGTGGTTTATATTAAAATTTACAATACCATTTATTATTTATTTAGTAAATTTATTTATTAAGGTATAATAATAATAATAATAATAATAATATGTTAATATTTGAAAATTCATACTATAAAAAAAAAAAATTAAATTAATGATGTAACTTCTTGTAAAACTACTAAAATGTAAACAATTAAGAAATAATTCAAACAAAGACTGGAACAGTTTAATTCTAAATAGTTAGTTTGGGGTTGGCACCAGTCAATTGACTAAAAATAATTTGACTAGTCAAAAGCCTGATTCTAAGTTGCGTAAATATTTGTTATGCTAATGTTAATTCATAGTTCAAAAATCTTTGTGAAGTTCTGAATGGTGTTTTTACAATTAATAAATTCTATTATCTAAATAAGTAATAAATAATCTTAAGGGGAAATGGTTTGGCCGGTTTTACTGTTCTAGATCAAAGAGTCAAAAGTAAAATTCTAGCCACTACTGCTCACTTTATTTTAATTATGAAAACATATTTGAAATGTTTATTTATTATTTATGTTTTGTAGGAAACATTTATTAGATTATTTATTTAGATAATTATGTACATGATAAATACCTTTTTTTTTTTTAAAAAATAATCTGTACTTTCATTATTAAAAACTAATTATAATACCTAGTTATAAGGCATAAAATAATATTTATTGATGTAATTACAGCTAGACACTAAAGCCTATAGTGTAAATTTAGTTGATAAAAATTTAATAAAAACAATATAAAATATAGTTAAACTTAACATTTAGGATTTAAATATTATAGAGCAGTATCTAAAAAATAAACAACATTAATTATGTTGGTAATCAAAAAATACTTAATAGTAATAGTATAATTATTTGAGAAGAGAGATTTCAGTTTAGTTTGGGTTAAATCTCTAATTGCTTTCATATAAAAAAAAATTAACATTTATTTACCCCTTATTGGTGATGAAGTTTGGACTTACTCTGTAGACATTAAATTTGAAATATAATATAAATTAAATGTATAAATAACTATTTCAATATTTTCTTATACTTTCCTATATCTTTAATATTATTTAATAGTAGAATATACCAATCAAACTTCCATCAACTGTCATGAACATAGAGGTATATGTTCATTGTAATATTACACTATTAAATTGTAGATTTTACAGGGTATAAAGAAAACAAAAATTGGAATTTTGGATCAACTTTTACTAAGTCATTGCATTTTTAAAAAGAGTGCCCCTTTTGACAAGTTTTTTAAAATAATTATAAATTGAAGTTTATTGGGTATTGCTACTAAAATACTAGAGTAATTACTTTTGTTTATACCTACTATTAATGAATGGCTAGTGTCAGATTTAGACTGGGGGTCACCAAGGAATTACTAAATAGGAAGCCATATGATTTTTATTATAAAATTAAAAAAATACACCAAGAAATTATATTTTTTAACTCAAGTAATATTAATGTTGAAAATAATTCTTTTTTGAAATCATACAATGTTTTGTAAATTATAAAAACAAATTATTACGCTTTATCAGCTATTGCCTATGCCCGATTATATGTTCACGGTATTTATTTTGTCCTCGTGGGGGACAGTAGAAGTACTACAATAGTAGGACCATGTTATTTCCCCAAATTTAATTGCCAGATGCTATCTTTTTAATTATGTTTTACTGATATAAATATATAATATTACAAAACATTAAAACAACAAAAAAAATGAAAGAAATTTTATCAATTAAACATTTTCCTTTTACAAATAATTAGAAACATGGGTTTATTTTTTGGTTGGTACTATGTGGAGTAAATTGTTTGACCAAACACAAATAGATATAGGACCTATACTATAGGTACTTGACAATTTAACTGGAGATTCATTTTAAGTTGTACTTTGTGGTAAAAAATTGTTTAGTGTAATATAGTAGTTTTTATTATAAGCATTTTGAGAAAAAATTGTTTAATAATATTTATGTGAGCTATAGATTTATGTTTTAAAAGACTGTAATATTTACGATTTTTGTTAAAATATGAGATTAAAATTCTGATAAATAAAAAACTATTTCAATTTGTCAACATTTTTTTTTGACCACTAAGTACAACCTATAATGAACGTCGTGTTAAATTATTAAGTATTTTAGTTTGGTTAAACAAAAAAAATCTACATTGTAACTATTAAATTAAAAAACTTGCATACATAAAATGCTCAACATTTGCTAAAATGTTATGAACATTTTACCAAGTCTGGAAAAGACAAACATAATTTTGTTGTCAAAATGTCAAGTCCACGAATATTTATAACTGAATTACAATACAAAAAAAAAAAAAAAAAATTGAAATTAATGAAAGCATTATTATTTCTATTAACTTTCCGGTTTTGATCGACTAGTAAGAAAACTATTTTCAAATTATTTAGATCCAAAATGTAACAAAAAGATCCCTTGTCGTTTTTCCATTAGAACAATATACCTGTCAATCAGGATTTTTTGAAAGGGGGTGTCACATGTACATTAAAAAAAAAAATATCTCTTAACACATTTATATTACTTAAACAATGAAGTAGGGGAGTGCCCAGAAGACAAATTTGTAATTATAAGCGTATCTACACTAAAGTGTAAATTAATCTAGGCATGTAGAAAAAATTTAAACTTTTTATTAAAACAAACAAATCTTTTGTGGATGGAAGAGACGATGCAAAATTATCGATATGAATAAATATTGTTACTTTTCTTTCAATACGAATATTGATACTTACCTTCAGTCTATAGCGGACCATAAACCATAGGCGTGCGCTTGGGGGGAGGGGGGTGGTAGGCCTCGACCCCTCCTGTGCCTTTGGCTTTTTCATTAATAAATGCATAGATATGTGATATTAGATAGCGAACTAACTGCATTTTATATGAAAAAATTGAACCCAGTTAATATCTCATTCATTAGAATTATCTATTTAGATTATCTGTATAGAATTATCTATTATATCTGTTATAAGATAATATAAAAATTGATGATGTAATTTATACATTTAAAAATCTTACTCCAGTGGACGGAAGGATGGAGTTGTAAATAGTTATGAAAATAAAAATTTCTTATAAATTGTGTAAGTTTTAATGATTTTTGTTATAGGTATTATTATTATTATGTATTTTTAATATCTTTAAAGTTTAAATAGTATTTATTTTTATGTTTTCTTATTGAATTAAATAAATAGGTACTTTATAAAATTTACAATTTAATATTTAACTATAGGTACTAGTAGTCATTAGTATAAGAATCGTTGGTTAACAATTTAACATCCACTATAATTATTTTGACATTTATTATTTATTTACTTTTTAATATTTATATTAGCATTAATAAATTTAAAAAAAAAAAAACTTTAAAATATATTAGAAGCTAAATTGACCTATAGGCAGTTTAAAATGTTTGTAAATATATTTGGATACTTTTCATGTTATAAGAAGGTGTAATAATAAATAAAAATATATATTATTATAAATAACTACAGATTAGGTACCTATTGTTTATTAATTATGTGGTAAGGTAAGGGGAAGTATGTGACATTGTGACAGATTATGAAGATTTACCACTATTTACAGGAAAGTTAGCATGTTTTATACCCATTGTTTCAGTTACATTAACTTCGAATGCCGACGTGATACACACGAGCCGAAAACGAGATTACCACAATAAATGCGAGAAAAGCGATTTGACGAGCCGGTAACCGTTATTATGGTCGTTTACGGGTTATTATGGCCGTGGTCAAAGATTACGGTCATAGTTCATGGGGAAGAACAACAGCGATCTCGGTTTTTATTCGTCCGATTCGATCGAAACTTTAAAGCGTTCAACGGCGCAATCGCAATGTAGGCGTAACTCCCGCCAACATATCTTGTTTTTGTTGGTATTGTCTATATTCTATATTTACATTCTACATACCAGTTGATCCATTTAAGTGGGTATACACATTATCTCGGAAAGTATTAACTTTTTCCAGAATTTGTTTTCTAGAACATTTAAGAAACAAGCTACTCTAAAATTGTATATTTATATCACCCTTATTTTTGGGGGTAAAATTACAACCTACTTTTGATTTTCAAACAACAACCATATTAAAAAGTCCATACATAAATGGAATATTAGTTAAAACACATTTTAGTGTTTAAATTTTTGATTTCTGTCAATCCATTGACGAGATATTCCACTTTCAAGTTTGGGTTGGAGAAGAGTAGTGGAGTATTATTTGTGTGGCGGTACGGCGCGCGGCCTGTTAATAATGTACCATTACTCTCCTCCAACCCAAACTTAAAAGTGAGATATCTCGTCAACAGCTTAATAGAAATCAAAAATGTCAACATTAAAATTTATTTTAATTTAGTTAATACCCCATCTATTTATGTACATTTTAATATAGATTGCTATTTGAAAATCAAAAGTAGATAGTGGTTTTACCCCCCAAAAATAAGGGTGTCAAAAAATAACATAAATATAAAACTGTAGAGCAGTTCGTTTCTTAAATGTTCTAGAAAACAAATTCTGGAAAAAGTTAATACTTTCTGAGATAATAAGTGTATCCACTTAAATGAATCGCCCGGTAATGCACCGAGATACATAGTGTTTTCGGTTTCTTGTTGTGTCAAACTTGTTCGTGTGATTTTTTTTCTCTACGTAGAAAATACGTCAATGATGCCGTTGCCACAACCGTCCGTATTCTGTTGAGGTATGATTGTGATAATTGATGTTCCAATACAAAGTCGTCATCGGCAAGTCACGAGAATATGACGGTGCGTCTTGAATTTATACCTATGACGGCACAGAAACAAATATTTATATTTTATATAATATTATTAAGTATGCATTTTTTTTTGGAGATCACGGTGTTGTTCTCTTTAACTACTATTCATTCAAATCATCACATAAAATGTAAAACCAAAAGACCTCGAAAGTCAAAATTGTTTTTAAATAGCTGATAACCAATGTTTTGAAAATTGTACTTTGTTTGAAAAGAGCATTAGAGTAATAGTAAAAATATATTTTAATATATTCGGTGAGATTTTCGGACTCGACAATTGTTTTTAATAAAATAATTAAGTAAAAACAAAATTATTAAAATGGTTAATACTCGTAAATAAATATGTAAATAAAAAATTAATTAATTAATAAATGCGTTGCTTGGAGTATTATGATAAGTGTATTATACGACCGGTTTCGAATTAAAAATTCATCATCAGGTATCATCAGTCAAAATGTAAAACGCGAAATTTTTGTTACTGACTTACAGTAACACAAAATATAATTAAATTTAACAGAAACCGTTATTATGTAAATATTAAGGTATTATTTACATAATATATCCGATCTGCATCCGTTCCGTTTTCTAAAATTCATGAAACAAAAAGTAATTGTTACGCAAATTGTTTTACGGAAATTAAATAATTTTTTGTTTATTCTTGTTCCAGGACCGTATTTATGATTTTGGCACTTACGGGCAACAACACTTTGTCCCTCCCCCCGACTTTGCTTACGATTAATTTTGTAACTTATTAAGTAGTTATATTAATTATAGGGATTTATGGTATCTAACTTAGTGTTTAGATAAAAAAACGGTTATAATGTAAACCGGAGTAAGCTTCCTGGTAGAAAAAGTGTTAATATAAAAAAAAAAAACCGAGTTGATACTAGGGACGGGTGCAGCCACTGTTGTAGGTGGGAAGTTAGGAGGGTAAGATACATGAGGTTATTTCATTTATATCTGTAAGCAACGATAAACCATTTATGCGAAAGACGATTCCGAGCGCAGTTCGGTAATACATAATATGCAGTGCCGTATTTTTTTTTTTGTGATTTTCGTTTAAATTTGATTTCAAAACGCTTATTAAAGAACAAATTCAACAAAAATATGGCTTCTTGTCGTTTTTCAATTGGCGCAATATTTGTGCTAGAAAACTTAATAGGTACTTATTTAAAATAACGAAATCGTGAAAAAATCGTATTTTTTTTCCAAGTTATTCGTTTTTATTTTAAATACTGTTTCGAAAATCAAAAAATGACTTATGCATTTATTAAGTAGATAAAATTGACTTTCAGAAAAAGAGCTACATTTCGGAGCAAGTTTTCTGGGATAAAAGTGGTCTACAGTATACAAAAAAAAAAAAAAAATACCATTGTAAAAAATTATTAATTAATTGTATATTGTATAAAGTATATTCAAGTAAGTTTAATGGTGCAGTTGGTTTTTTTGATTTTCGAATTAGTTTTCATAATAATCGGGAAAAAACGTAGGCAGGTTAAGTTAAAAAAAAATACGGCACTTCAAATTATGTATTCCGAACTGCGCTAAAAACTGTCTTTTGTCAGAAATGGTTTATCGTTGTTTACAAATATAAATGAAATAACCTTATTTATCCTACCTTCCCCACTATCCAAATACAACAGTGGCAGCAATTATCCAGTATCAGCTCTATTTTTTGTAATTTTAAAATTAAAAAGACGGACATACTTCGCCCGTGGGTGGGCCACTGTTATAGGTGAGAAGTTAGGAAAGTAGAGGGAAGATTTAATGTATATCTGTACGCAACGATTAATCATTGCTAACGAAAAACGTTTCTGAGTGAAGTTCGATTAATGGTGTTGCACTTTGTCAACAATATACATATCACATTATGGTAAAGTAATTACATATTATATATGCATTATATATTTTCTTTAATAATATTTATAGTAAATAAATATCTAAAAAATAATGTGTAGGTATATAAAAATAAAAAATAAATAAATGAATGAATGCGTTGCATTCATTTATTTTTAATTCCATTATGTACATTTTTTATTTATATATTTATTTACGAGTATTAACTATTTTAATAATTTTGTTTTTACTTCATTATTTTATAAAGTTAATATTTGTTTAATATTGTATTTATTTTCCCGGTTAAAATCTCATTTATTGGGAAAATTCCTGGGAAAATCAAAAAATGACCTCCTTAAAAGACCAACCTAGAAAAATTTAATTTCAGAAAAGGTGCTCTACCTGTAAAACCAATACATTCTCGCTACTCTCAGAAACTAAACAAATTAGCTAATAATTGTTTTAAAATTATAATTTTAAGTTAAGACATGAATATTTAACTATAACAACCGCATAATTTCCACCATAATATCATGACTGTAGTAGAACCACGGAATATATTTTTTATACATTATATAATTTCGTACATTATATAATAGTACACTTAAGGGAATTAGGTATCTTATAATAATTAATAATATTATGTTATCGTATTATTTCATTAGAAAATTAATTTTATTTATTGCCTGGATGTGTGCACACATTACGGACATTTTTCGCGTAATACCTATATCCAACGAATGAATGCTATATGTCAATCGGCCTTGGTTGTTGAAGGGTTTAATAACAAGATTGATGTTTTGGAAAAGTGTCACCCGTATGTTATTATACTCCCGTTGAAACTGACCGTTTCTCGTTAGCTAGAGTATACGCGAGATAAAGAGGCAGTGACGAGAGACGTCGTTCCACTAGGCGGGCCTAGTCCGTAACTTTACGGTACACTGTACAAAATAAATATCGAGCGTTCCGGCGGCGGCGCCTCTCTGCCCCTACGTTTTCGCCAGTCCCGCCCAAGGTCGCGGCGTCTGCGCCGGGACAATGCAAGTTTCGCGCTCATCGTCACGCACGTTGCTATTGCGAGCAACCGTGTGACGGTCGCCGGTCGGGCGACGGGAGAGACTTTGGCGTGAGCCGTAAACGCCTGGGGCGGAGGGAGGTGGGCGGCAGTACGTGAAGTTACGATAACGCCGCCGCCTTCGCGTAGTGCGTATACTCGATCAGTAGAACACGAGCTCGCGTTGTATGTGGCCATCGTTACTCTTTCGTGCATAACACCGCTCTTCTCGGTAAAGACCGCAAGCGATTTCTTTTAATCTGTGCATTGTGGTATTGCCGTTGTTAACTACACAATATTAACGCTATGCGTATTTTATTCTTGCAGTTCTGCATAAAGAGCAGGTAATACGAACGTAAACCATAGTAGGTAGGTAACTAGTTCGTTTGATTTTTAAGTGAGAAAATGAAAAGCAAGGCTGCAAGTAGCAAAAAAATCACCAGACTTATACACGCCGCCGGAAATTCGTGTAAGTTGACAGTTTTTATTAAGTGTCCGAAAATATTATAATTACCTTAATAATTATGTATTTTTTATCAAATGTATGACCTTTAAACTCTCAACATATAGCGTGCCTACCGTATGTTAAATGTTGATTGCTTATTGACAATGATCTATATAGTATAGTAAGATCGGTAGTTAGTCATGAACTCGTCTTCATGAAAATTTAAAAATTTAATTTGCATTATCTACCGATAATGATAGTTCCTTCCGAGAACACGATAATTTGTGCCATAAATCCATTATGTCATAATTAATCTGAATAGTTTTTGAAAATAGATAATTTATTTTTATTAACTATAATTGATTAAGTACCTATAGTTTAATTTTTTTTTTACGAATTTTATAATTTAAACCGCTTTACGACTGCTGTTTTTTACGTAGGTATCCCCAAATACCTGATAACACAGACAGGATTAATTAAGGGGAGGGAAGAGGTTGTGAATTTCAAAACATTTCTGAACTGCGGGTGTTTGGTAAATTAAGGGTAAATTATTAAATAGGCGAAGCTACACTTTTACAGCATAACATGGGCATTTTTAAAATTGCTGCACATTATGCAACTATACGTATTAGGTGGGTACGTAAGAAAATTAAATTTCAAATTCGGATCGTGGCGGAGTTAAATCCCAACCTCCTGGTTGCACCGCTGGGCACATACATTTTAAATCATTATTTAATTAACCGTCAATAATAGCTTAATAAGTTATGATAACAAGTATACTAGTTACCTAGTGGTAATAATTTCTATATAAAGTTGTTGTAATTAAAAACATGTAAAATCAATAATAGGTAAGTAGTGCAAAGAAAATAAAGAGTTTTGATTTAATTAACAAATGGATCAACTTATATTTTTTTATTAATTTTTGTAGGTAGTACCTATACCTAAATACATGAGTAGTACCTTCTTCTTTTCCTTTATCGGTTTTTTGCTGTTTTGACTATTTCTTTCCATTGTTCTTTATTTAACGTTAGGTCGCACGCATTGTGTCGGTACCCAGTTTGGTATTTATTTTTGTCAGTGTCTTGATCTTTCTTGTCGATTTAGCTAATCGGACGTGGTATTCCTAATAGTCTTAAAACTTTTTAGCTTTTCTGATATATATTTTTGTTTAACGACATAAGGTTGAGTGGGTTGACACATATGTCCCACCCATTATATTCTAACCTTAAAATAGGTAGAAAATTGCGCATAGTCGTGGCTTATTGTTTAATTTTTGGATTTAGGAGAGTACCTACAACCGCTTAAGAAAAAAAAAATATTTTACTCTTAATTTTTCGTATTAGACATTATACATACTATATGAACATAAAGACATTTAAATTTTCAGGTATGAACATTTTTTTCATCATCATTTTTATGCCCCCTTTTAATCGTATTCAAATTTAAATGCTACCTGTGAACTTACACCTTTCTTGTACCTTAAAAATCAATAAGTGAGGGACTTTTTAATTTTTATTTCGATGGTTGTATCTCACATAGTACTATTTTCCTATAGACATAGGAAAACCTTATTTTTTATAGCCTGTATTATAATTAACTATTATATTATGTTTGTTATTATTGCTTTTAAGACAGAAACAATTTTTATTAATTTTAATTATTCTAATTATTCGTGTAAAATGAGTTCATTGGAAATTGTAAATTCGAAAAAAAAAAAATAAGTTTTTCTGAATTTCTAAATATACATACGTCATGTCCATATGCTGGATTTCTAAAACACCGCTGTTTACATAATAAACTAAAATTCAAACAAATTACTAAGAAAAAAAAAATGTATTGCAATACTTAATATTGGACAAGTTGATGAATTTCTTATTTAAAAAAAAAAATATCTACGTATAATTATTGGATTTATTTTTAGGTACTTATTATGATTTTGGTCATGCATCATACAAAAAAGAACTATACGGAGTTAGTTACTATGGTATTATTATTTAAATAAACGCACAAATTCTTTGTTATTACTTGTTAGCTATGGTAGTAAAAACAATGGCATGATAAAAATTGAACAGATGGAGGTTTGTTTGTAACACTTGAGTAAACATGTGATTATTTTGAAGGGTTACCTACATTATGTTATAAAGTATTATAACATATAAATATAATTTAATTTTTATGTAGGTAATATAGTTTATTTAGTATTATCATAATTGATAAAAATATAAAGCTTATTGTTGTATTTTATAAAATTTATTTATCTGTACAATTATACAGATATAGTACCCGTATACTATAAATACAATTTAGAACTGAAAGTAAATCATAAATTTGATGAACCATCAAAGTAACTACCCTCCTAATTATCCTAATCATCACTGATCTTCTATGATTCTAATATATACATCTTAAAGGCATTAAAAGTTGTTTAAAAAAAAAAAAAAATATTTTATTTCCTTGAATAATAACGGACTGACATCGACAGTAAATATTTTAAATATAGCTGAACACACAAGAGCGGAATTTTTCCGCACTTGAAATTTCGCATGTTTGACGTTCGCTTACGTATTTACAGACCGTATTCGAGTTAGGTCTATTTCGAAATTTAACTTAGATGGTTTTAGAAGTTTTACAAAACTTAACCTACCTGTTGGTCAAGACTTAATAACACTCCAGGAAACCTAGTGCGTCTTAAGTGTAAACCTAAAATTGACTACTTTCCATTATAGTCAGTGGAAAGCCTCCTTAGGTTTAAATAAAACAGATTTTAAATGAAAAAACCTTTGATCTTAAGTAGTAGTGTTTTGGAGCGTATACCCATTTACCATTTAGTAAATTAGCGTATACCTTGTAAAAATAGTACTAATTCGCACGTATACGATCGTATATGCTTTTAAGTTTTTTAAACAAAATGTGCGTATAGTTTTTACATGGCATAAAAATTAACAATCTACCTATATTATATTTTTTTATTATAAGCCTTTTATTAATTATATTAAGTTAAAACTGTGTAACAATTAGATTAAAAAGGATTGGTTATTACTACGTGTCCACGTATTATTTAAGTTTTTATATCTTTTATGTGATTAAAGTTTCATGTTATTGCTAATTACGAGCTTTTTTTTTTGTTATACCTACGTAGGTTGCCTTTTAAGTTTTGCGATAAGATTACACCTGGGTTACTACGTCAAATCTTATAATATGACATTTTTACAATATACATTATCTAATAGTTTTGCAATACAAGTATTATTAGTAGGATTTACAGCGACTTAGAAAATTCATTACACCGAAAATGGAATTAAATCGTAAAAATTTTCGTGCAATGATTTATTACGACTTTCGACGTGGATTAACTCAACAAAAATGTGTCGATCAACTTGTTTTGATTTTTGACGATAAAGCGCCACACCGGACCACCGTGTTTAGCTGGTTTGCTGAATTTAATCGTGGTCGTCGTTCGCTTTAGGATAAAATTTCGTGAAGGTCGTCCAAAATCGGTGGTTTTGCCAGAAAACATCGACGCTATAAGATAAGATAAAACTAAACCACCATGTGACTTATTATGAAATTGAGGCATCTCTAGGCATGAGTTCCACTAGTGTTCATTCAATATTACATGAACATTTGGTAGTGAACAAAATTTGTTCACGTTGGATTCTACACAATTTGACACTAGCTCAAAAAAAGATTCGTATAGATCGGTGTTCAGAAATGTTGAAAAAAACATTGCATTTCAAAAGACGTCTATAAGATTATGACGGGTGATGAATCATGGATTTATACGTATGATCCGAAAAGTAAACAGTAATCGATTATATGGGTCTTTCAATGTGACCCAATACAATAAAAGTTGTTCGCGCACGAAGCTCTTTAAAGCAAATGGTCGCCTGTTTTTTCGACATACCTAGACATGTGGCAACTGTAGTATTAGAACAACGTAGGATGGTTAATTCTGAATGATACACAACCATTTGCTTTCCAAAAGTCTTCGGAGAAATAAGGAAAAAAAAACCGCCAAAGACGGATCATTCTTCACCACGAACATGTGAGCTCTTACAAATCAACTCAAACAACCGCCTAACTTACCAGTTAAAACATTCAATTGATGGGCCATATAGCCCGGATTTGGCACCTAATGACTTCTTTTTATTCCCACTCATAAAAAAAATTACGTGCTCAACGTTTTCCGACGCCTAAAAAAGCAGTTGATGCGTTCAAAATGCATGTTTTGGAGGTATCTCAATTGAATTCAAACGCATGCAATAGTGTATTGATATTCGTGAAGAATATTTTGAAAGAGAATAGAACCATTTTTAATGTTACATTATAGTTTTTTGTCGCAAAACTTAAAAGGTAATCTACGTATATTTAACAAGGTTTCAAAAATAAAAAAAATAATATTTTGTCAAAAATTAAATTTTGTATGAATACATTTTATAATCATACTTTTTTTATTCGATAATGGATTTCATATCAAATTTAGTATGTTAGTTTTTTTATTGAACGTTGGTGTGAGTTTATAGTTAATAGTAAAACAAAATTAGTTAAAAGAATTATTAAGTTAAATCTGAGCTGTGAAAAACAGTTTTTAATACTTATTGGTATTGGAACATAAATACAAGTTTACAAAACTGGGTAGCAAAATAATTATTTTTTAAAATTTGTATATCTATGAATGTACTATGTAAGAGTCTTATAAAATAGTAGTGAGCAGCTTTTCGTGAATCTGATTAGTTTTGTGCTTATAAAATCACAATATTCTTTGCTTTAATTCATAAATAATCGTATACCCTATATGTTTTTTACGAAAAGAACACTGGGTTTCAGTATTTCCCGCATATCTATTTAAAATAGATTTACAATATTAGAATATTGTAATGTTTAAATAATAATAATCAGGATAATGATGTATTTACATAATTTCGTATAACTGACTTCCTACAAAATATGTGTTATCTACTGCATGAAAATCACGAACCATCATAGCATCATGGCAGTAAATCTGTGCATGTGTTATAATGGACATTGGAAAATGGTACCCATTTACATAGAATAAATTATAATATTTTGTAAAATTGTCAAATTTATGAATTCTATATGTAGATATTTAAATTATAAAATAATAAAGTAAATAAATATATGAAAAAAAATGTATACGTAAAAATAAAATAAATAAATGAGTATCACAGTCCTGATGATGAATTTTTAATTCGAAACCGGTCGTATAATACACTTATAATACTTCAGCGACGCATTGATTCATTTATTTGTTTTATTTTTATGTATACATTTTTTATTTATATATTTATTTAATTTATTTATATATTTAAGTCATACATATTTTCTAAGTGTTCTCCAAATTTGATTGGGTCAGCTGTTTATAATTAAAATTAATCATAATTAATTAAAATAATTGAATCTATTTCAAAAGTGTATAATAATATTAGTAACTATAGTTTCTCGTTTTAGTATTATGTCATCAATTTACTATTATCCATTACCTATTGAGTCTTATATTATATAATGGCGCCTATTCCTACACAACTATACCCATATTGTACTCAATCACTCGTTTACTAATAAGTTAATTGAACAAGTCATGCGTAATTGAATTGTAGATAGAAGTACCCATATTATACTATAAACAATTAATTTATAAAGTCACAAAGTTAAAAATACATTTTATAGTTAAACTGTTCGTATTCCACATTAAAACAATGTGTATGAGTACCATTTAAAAAAAAGAGCTGATACTGGGGACGGGTGTGGCCACCGTTGTATGTGGGTAGTTGGGAATGTAGGATACATAGAGTTATTTTATTTATACCTGTAATTAACTATAAACCATTGTTAACGAAAACGATTCTGTGTAAAGAAAAAATCTAAAATAAAAAGAATAATTTGAAAAAAATGAAAAAAAAATTCACACCATACTATGACCAATAGATCCTGGGTTAGAATTAACCCTCACTCAGAATTAAAAATATAGTATTTATTTATGACCTTCACAATCATAATTTTTTCATAAAAGGTCTATTTTCAATACATACATTTCTTCTAGTTTTATATTAGATTCTGAGTGTTCTATGACGTTTTGTATTTTTTCGTTTAAGCTCTTTTTGGACTAGCAAAAATACTCAGATTTTTTAATGTGATACATTAAAAGATGCTAATTTTTCGATATTTCTAATATTTTTTTTAAATTTCTTATACTTTTTTTGAAAAATTGGTTTATTTTTACTTATTTTGGTTAGGATTTGCACCAGTTTTTTCACAAAGGTCCACAAAAGCGTGGAATTTCCGGAAAATGGTACTTTATTTGAAATCTTTATCGAAATTTACAACAGTTCACTTGTTATAGTTTTTTTCTTCAAAAATACTTTTTGGTTTTTAAAAAGGTTCCAAATTAATCGATTCTTACTTTAAAAGATGTGAATTTTTCGCCTGGAAGTACTTATTTGGAAAAAATGTCTTATATGAGAAATCCGAATAATGTTTGTTCAAAGTATTAAAATTCCTTACATATTTGTTCCAAATTTTGTAGCTTCTCAAGAAATGTTTGTTCGAAGAAAAAATAAAAGATGACCAATAAATATATTCAAAATATTGATATTGCAACAATTGTCTGTTCGATCTACTATATTTTCAATAAATATTATTTTTATAATAATTTGTCTAGATACTTATTTGATTCTGGAAATTCTAATTCTTTTCGATCAATAAAAAAACTAAAATATAAATAAACAAATAAACTCAAATACCCATATACAGCAGTGGTCTACTTGTGAACAGTATCAATTTTTTATTTTCCTATTTTTACTTTTTGTGTTAAAAATTTAAACATAATTTGATAATTATTATAAGTTCAATTTATTTACTGAAATTGTGATAATTCTTGACGAATTACTAAAAATAAATTAAATAAAGAATGTATTTTTAAATTATTAAAAATACAAATTATTTACCTAGTATAATAATCATCGCTGTAATCATTCATTCTTCTAGACTGCATATCAGAGAGGGGTATACTGTATATTTTTTAGAAAATTAAATTTTTTCACCGAAAATAAATATTTTGTATGTAGATACTTATTTTTAATTTTATTGTTAAAAAATAAAAACTAAAATATTTCTGTTAGTCCTCTCCTACCAAATAATCTTACATATAATAATATGTCCTTGAGAGTGATATTATTACTATTCTATTTATACAAATGAATTAGTTATAGGTACACGAATTTCAGTTCATAATCTGGATTATGTTAATATCGAGCGCTTACTCCCATGTAAATTTCATACAGATTTCATTTATTTGAAATAGGTTATAATGTGCAGGATGTCTAAAGAATTATACAGTTGAATATTTTATTTTAAATTTATATAAGATGTTCTTATATTTTAACAAGTTATGGAATTGCACTGTATGTGTTTACTAAATTATCTATTTTTAATGGTTATTTATACAATAAACTTTGAAATAATAAAATATGACAGTTAAAAAAAATTGGTAACCATTAACCAAGTATAATATGCTTATAGGAATAAATCAATGTAAATTAAATATTTCAATTTTTAAATAATTACAGGATATTTTTCAAATTCTTAATGTACTTTTATTTTGTTACCTAGGAAGTTTTAATATTGGCTAATATGAATTTTTATCAAAATAAATATCAACTGATATTAAAATTTAAAATTACCTAACAGGCACAGTTGTTGGTTACGTATCTAGTCATCTCGCTTAGCTTGAAATAAGCACCAGTCATTATAAAATAATAATAATATTATGAATAATATCAGCCATCTACTTGTTAGTCGAATCAACAACCATAACTATATGTACCAGTAATTACGAACAGATAGACACAACCGGGATAAAAAGTATCTAAACTTATGTTCAGAAACCTAATACTCTTATATCTATACTTATTATTATTAATAAAACAAGGTAAAGTATTAAAGGTATTTTATAAGTACCTAATACATCAATAAGTTAAATAATATTATTTTATTTATTTATCTACCTAAGTGTAAAAAAACAATATGTATAGAAGTTTGGAATAAATAATCACTGTTCGTAATTGTATTATAATATTGGAAATATAATAATTTAAGTTAATAGCAAAAAATAATAATAAAACATTTGGAAACTTTTTGAATCAATAAATTGTATGCTTTTTATTTGCTCAGGTCCGAGTTTAAATTTGTCTTAAATTCATCTAAATAAACCGTGTACGTAGGTAATATTAATGATTGTATCAACTTTTTTTCGAATAACATAAAAAATAAAAATATTATATGTGACGTCGAACAAAACATCATTTCCATGCTTTGTCTCAGTAAAAGAAAAAAAAAATGTGAAATGTATTATTTTCTGGTCAAGGCTATTGGTAATATCGTTTCAATATTTATAGTTACACTACAGTGTATAATATTATTATATATATATATATATATATATAAGATGTAATGTGTATATGTGTGAGTATGCGTGTGTGATATAGAAAAACTATAATATGAAGCAATAAACAATATATTTGAAAACATAAATATCCCCACCCTCATTGTATGTGTTTATTATAAACTGGATTGATTTCTTTATACATTGCCATTTTTGCTTACGTTCATTGGATATAGTATGTATTACAACAGTTTAGTGTGAAAGTAAATTTGTACTGTTCAAGTTATGACAAATTACTAATAGACTATTATATGGACTATTCTTATGAAATATTAATATAATATTAACAATTTTACTATATATTAGTTTTAGTTAAACTAGAGTAATGAACTTATGAACATAGGCGTGCGCAGAACTTTGGTACTGGTACGGCACAATTTTTCTTATAGGTAACGATTATTTTGTGGTAATACTACAGTCAAAGCCAATAATTTTACATTTTATTTGAAATTGTATACCATAGTACAACAATAAATTTAAACAATTTTAAAATAGACACTGTGTAATTACTAATATATAAACTGTTTGTACTGTTTGTAGTGATAATTAATATTAAATATTAATACTTTTAGGTAATTAAGTTATATTATATTAAATATGTATAAATACCAGAGTAATACAGAAAATATAAAAACAAAAAGCTATAAAAAAAAAAAATAATAATATAGTATTTCATCAATCTATAACAATCCGTATCTTATGTATCATGATGTTGTAACATTTTGTCTCAAATCGTTTTATCAGGATTAAGTTACTAACATTTATAATAAAGAAACGTATAGGACCGTGGTCTTACCAATAAAACAACAGAATATATTATTATTATTATTCGTAATATTTTAAGACAAATTTCGTATTGAAAAATACAATAAAAACATGTTTTTTTTTTTAGACAAAGTTAGGAAATCGAAATTCAAGAAACTAAAGATCAATACAGGTACGGCATAGGTACGCATTACCCGTGCGCAAGCCTATTGGTTATAAAAATAAGTATTTGTTTGAACAAAATCCGAATATCGAGTTATTGAAATCCAATGTAAGACATGTCATGTATTAACAATTGGAAAGAAATAATTATTTATCTTATTCAAAAGATGTAGATCAGAGTCGTGTAGCATATTATATTGTCATTAACATTTTATACGACTCTAAAAACAGTGAAGACGTATGAGTAGTAAGAATACCTAAACTTTTTAAAGATTTTTGAAATAAATTCAAATTGACTATAAGAAGGTAGTAACAAAATAAAATTAAGATTAAACCTATTCACTCTTCTATTGAAAATTAAAATTATATAATATTTAAAATGACTTTTAAAAATATCTAGGATATCTACATAAATACATAAACAATATAGGCAAATAATTTAATCGTAGGTACGTAATTCGTATAATTCGTATAATTCGTATAGTAAGTTGCGAAATTGATATTTTAAAAGCTAATAAAAAAAATTATCTGTGCTAATTTTTGAATTATAATTTAAATAATGTGGGTATGTATGCGCTTAATAATATAATGTCAATTATACCATCATGATTTCATTATATATTTTTTTCGTTTCTAAGATTTATGAAAATAATAAAAATGTGTTACGCTATAAATCTTTGAAGCGTACTCAAACTCAACCAACTAACGATAACAATAGATTAAGCCATGCGCCATATAGGTACCCACTACCATGAAATCTTTTTGATTCTGATAATTATAAAAAAATACTTGTAATTATGTTACTTTTTAAATTTTAATTAGTGTTAATGGCATTAACGCTAAATATTATAAATACGTAAATTAAAATCATGTATCTAAATTATTGATATTTTGTCAAAAAGGTGGTTGAATACGATTCGTTTTTTTGTGTTTCTAGACAAATAATCTGGAGTGGAATAAACATGATTGCAGTAATCCAACTTTTAGTGTGAAAAATGATTTGACTCCATACTTGACAGCAATACTTCTTTTTTTATGTTTTGTATGGAAAATATCTTAGTTTAAATTGATTTGTTCTAACACATTTTAATACGAGTTTATTTTAAGAAAAATGGCTAACTCATCGTGTACTTTAAACTAAATAAAAATCCCAACAAATTATTCTTACAAAACAGATAAGAATTGAAATGTTTTCAAAGTTTAAATTGGACAAACGGTAGTAGCTGAATTGTACTCCGGAATATTTGGTCTATGACTCTGAAACGTCATATTCGACATATTCGTCTGTAAAAACGGACGTACCTCTTCATTTTAAATAAGTATTGGGTAGTAGATTAGTGGAAAAGTATTACATTAAAAGGTATTTTAAAATTAGAAAAACTTGTGAAAATCGTTTTAAAACTACTTACGTTTATTTAAGAAAATTATTAAGCATTATTTTATATAATAGGTAATCCGTTAGGTACCTAGTAAAACCGATTTAACATTTGTAAATTATTTAACATAATATTTATGTTCAGTCTTGTTGATAGTTCCTTCCATAGTCCTTAAACCTTAATATTGAACCATAGGAATAAGAACGGTACTTCCGTAAAAAACGTCTCCATTTTCGCTGTATTACAAATGCACTGATCCGTGCAATAACAGTAAAACTGATTATGATATTAAAAAAATAAAAAAATGTATATAGTCATTGTTCATTATTGTTACTTGTTAAAAAAAACTAAAACAGTACAGTATATTATTTTTATTTACTACCTTAAAAAATATAAATTGTTATAAACTCAATAGCTTTAAATAGCACGATGAATTATACATTTATACAAATAATTTGTATGGTAATACAATATAATATGTAATCTTTGTTGTAAATTTTACATCAGTAGCACTTATGTTGATTTGGAGTTGGGAGTTTAAGATATATAATGTTTTTTTAAATTTATATCTGTACAAAACGATAAATAATTGCTGACGAAATACGATTCTGAGCTCGGTTAAACACGCGTTCAAGTGTCGTGATTTTTAAACTTTTCGATAAAATTTAAATTTAAATTACTTATAAAAATATTATTACATTTCTATCCATTTTTTTTTTTGCCATAAAATTCGACATATGATGAACCTCGTGTCAAATTTTTAACTATTTTGGCTTGGTCAAACAGTTTTATTCAAAAAATAGTACGCAAAATTTTATGGTTTACAATATTTGAAATTGAAACGCGTATACATATGAAAAAAAACTACTGCATGATACTAAAATTTTTTTTTTTGAATACTTAGATCAACATAATTATACGGGATTTTCTGAAAATTATCAAGCATTAAAAATTGTATCCACATAAAACCAAAAACTAAAATTATTCCAAAATGTAAAATGCCTATAATTAACTTTGAAAGCGCTACAGAGTTTTAAATATTTTACCACGTCTAGAAAATGCTAATCTAAGTGTTTTATGAAAATTTTAGGTTACTACAATTATTTTTCCCCGAGTAACATAAAATAAACAAAATCACAAAGAGTGAAACTATCGTTTTATTAGTAAACATTCCCGTTTATACTAAAATTTTCTCGGTTTAACTTTGTTGTTATGAAAACTATAAAGAAAATCAATAAATGACCACCTCAGTACATTAACCACATCCGAAATGTTACAAAAAAAGGTTACAAGTAATTTATAAATCGGTTAAGATTTTTGGTAGAAAAGTTAATAGAAAAAAAAACACACATCATAGGAAATCCGAAAAAATCTACGCTGTGTTCAAAATTTAAAAAAAGTTATCCCGTTGTTGTTTCCCCTGGTAGTGAAGGCGAGGCCCTGAACCGATCGCGAAAGTTTTCAGATAACATAAAATCGGCCGTCTTTGATGGTGTAGGGTAATGAGTATAGATAGCGAATACCTGTTATATAAAAAAATAATACAAAAGCTGATACACGGGGCCGGGTACAGCCACTGTTTTAAATGGAAAGTTAGGAAGATATGTTATACTAAGACTAACCGGCCATACTAATCAGTGATCAGATCAGTATTTTGAAATAAGCTAAAGTTATAATAGTAATAAGACGTTCAAAATTATAAATATTTGTCTGTTTTTTCACTAACAAGTAATTAGTAAGTAATAACTATTAACTATTATTATTAATTATTACTCCTATATAATAATTATTATTAATTGGAGGCACCCGAAGGTGAAAATTCAGGAGGGGAGATAGCCTTAATTTTATTATTAATCAAACACTTTTATTAATGTATTACGTGTATTTTTATAAATGTTTAAAGGTATTATAAATAATATAATATTAAATTTTACACTTATAACTAATTGAATACAAATTGCAATTTTATTTTATTTTTTTCAATTTAATCAACAACTTTTTTTGTTAAATTAAGTTCTTTAACTTTTTTCCTATGCAAACTTAACATACATAATCCGGATAAACGATTCTCTCATATTAGATAATCGCAAGTCAGCTATCCACAAAAAATATTCACAAATGATCGGCTTCATACTTCAAATCATAGGGCCTAAATCATTGTATATTATGATAATAAATTAACGAAATTGTATTATTACAAAATATAGTTCTCGACTAGATACTAATAATGAATTTTGGAATTTTGAAAAACTGAATTTGGAAATAATCATCTTAACTTGCTGGAAAGCTAGGGCTCTAGAGGGGAATGGTCCTCCACTTGTGGGCGCCTTTGCTATCAATATTATTTGTACTTATAAGTCTACCGAAATGATTACAATTTACAATGTAATTATATTAAGATGTATACAATTACAAAAAAGGAAACAAAGTTTTTATAACTATAGTTCAGTGTAAGTACAGTTATAAGTAGAATATATGCAATATAGGTATTTTAAATTTCAATAATAATAATAATACATTTTTATTCAGTTTGATGAAGGAAAATTAATTTTACAATATTACTAAGGAAAAGTAGTTTACTAGTAGTTTAAAAATAAATAATCGGTAATTTTACATCACTACCTATTATAAAATTAAAAAAAGATAATATTTTGAAGAACAAAACAATGTATTTCAATTTTAAAATTAATTTTTTAAATGTTTCAGTCATTTAAAAATGTTGAATTAGTCCTTTTTTCTAAATGATGTATTGAACGTTATATTTAAAATGATACATAGAAAAACGGAAATATTGTTCTCTTTAAATTTTGTAATATTACTATAAAACTAAATTTATTCCAGTTCTGCATAATCTGCGTAAAGATATTTTTGATATAATGCCGGTTAGTTGATTGGACTGTCACAGTTGCGCATGTGGGTATCACGTTTTCTTTAACAGATTATTTTTATGACTAAATCAGCGTGGCATTTTCAGAATCATTAGATTTCCTGTTTAATAATCGGTTGGGACAGCACAATTAATTATAATGTTCGGTACGAGTTTTGTTGTCGTAAATTGAATTTATAATACTATAATTTATATCAAAATTATCTATAACTGAACCGGGAATGATTTGCTATTACAAGATAATAGTGTAAATAATAGTAATAATAATAATAGTTTTCTTGTTCATGACAACCAAATTATGATCAATGTCACCAAGGTAATCCATGAATAAAAAAAAAAAAATAAATAAACAATTATATATTCGTACCAAAAATACCTGAAAACCCCTATTTTACTCCCTTTGGGGTTGAATTTTAAAAACCCCTTGCTTAGCGGATGCCTACGTCATAAAAGCTCTTTATATGCTAAATTTCAGCTCGATCCGTTCAGTGATTTATGACGAATCAGTCAATTAAGACATGTTGATGCATTATGTAATCGTCTTCATCGTAATTAAACGATGATTTATCGAAAGGTACTTAAAATTTTAAAAGCATATTTTACTAAACAAATAAATAATGGTAAAATTGCTCACTTTACACATGAACGATTTTTATTAAAATTATTGAAAGTTACATATGTCTAGTTCTCGGTAATTTTTATTTACATTCTTAATGACATTATTATAGAAATAATTATTTTTAATAATGCCCTACACCTATTATACCTAATATACCTATTATAAAATATTAGTTAAAATAACAATATCAAATTATTGTTTATAGATTACTAGATAAATGATTTTACTTATTATAAACTATGGTTAATAATGGTTTGGAAAATATTTATCAAATTTGTATTTATATTCTGAACGATAAGTACAAATTAAACATATTATATTGGTTCTATAAAAATGTATATTTATTTTTATCTTAAGCTGTTTACACTTTAAAGGGGTGAGAAGAAAGGTTCTTTAATATTTTTAAGTTAGCTTATTTTCTGGTAATAAATTTGATTTAGTTTGTTTAGAATAGTTCGGTTACTTCTACACTTGCGCAAAAATCGGTTAACTTTTAACAAATTGACAGACACTTTTAATATAATTTTTACTGCTATATTAGTAGTGCTATACCTGTATCCAAAATCTATGTAAATTGTTAGTATGAACTGCCGTAATGTGGCAGTCCACTGTCTTCTATGATTTGATACCATTGAAATTAGGTCTGCTGAATAATACTAATACTGTTGAAACAGTATTGACGTAATATGACATTTTACATATTAATGCTATAGCATTAATGTCCGTCAATGTGTTAAAGAAACTATAATTGCAAGTCATTTTCAACAAAATCAACAATATCGTTTTAGTATTATTGTTGCGATTTAAAAAATAATAATTCTTCTAGCCATGGATTTAAAATTGCTAATAATGATAATTTGTTTACTATTAAACAGATGTAAATACAATTCTAAATATGTGTTGTTCATTTCTTAGAATTTATTAAAAATGAAATATAAACTCATCATACGTGTTTTACTTAATTTTAAAATGACCATGTGTGTGAAATGTGTTTTAGAAGTTCTAAGTTTGTTTTGGCAAAATAATCAATCCTCCTCAGATTTAATATTCTATATTTATGCTTATAACCTGAATACAATTAAACATGTTGTTCACAAAATATATTAATTTGTGACACTGTATACAATGTTACAGTATAAGTATAGTTACTAACTTTTTTTTTTTAATTTACAAGTCAATTATTAGTATTAGTAGGCTCATGATTTGGGCATGATATTAGGAGAAAAGAATCAGAGACAATTAGAAATGTAATGAAAATAAACGAAATAAAAATAGTTGGATATGATTGAGAATGATATGAGAACGTAAGACAATATAATATCTTTTTCTAGAGAGAAATATTTACATTTTTGGTCTAAATTTATTGAAATTTTGAAAATTTTAATCTTTATAGTTGTTTTATCGCTTTGAAAGATTAATCTTTTATTATCTGCATTTTTGGATCCCTTCAATAAGAATAATATTCTTTTTTTTTAGATCTAAGTTAAGCGAGGAATGTATTGGTTTTTCAATGATGTTTATTATTTAGTTTTATTTTCTATTAATTTTTTTAAACCCTACATGGAAAAAGACCGCTAAGAATTTCTAACCTAACCCGAGAATCACCAACTACCGAATGATGGATGGATCTAGAGTTTGGGAACTTTGATCAGCTATTTTTGATAAGCAATTTTGTTGGATTAATAATTAAGACCAAGGGCCCCAGGATTTGTTTTTACGAGGGGGAAAGCTAAATAAAATTATTAAAAGTAACCCGGTATGGCTGATATATATACAGACAAGGGTAGTATTCTGAATATTTGAAAAATACTAATTTTATGAGTATTCATTAGGTACTATGTTTTAAATATATTAAAAAGTATTTTATTTCTTGAAAAAAATACTTATTCATAAACTTTTCTTATTGTATTTAATGCTTAACCTCTAAAATGTGTGTTTATTTTCTCGGAAAACTTTTTCGATTAGTAAAAATCAGAGTAAAAATAATTGTTCTGCGAAGGCACTCCACCAGGCATACTACTGCACACCCATAGATAATAATTAATTGATAGGCCATGTTATCAGACTCAGACGTTTTTTAATTTTCTATCTCATTCAGCAATAATGTAATTATTTGCAGTTATAATTGGGGAATACCCGTGACTAAACAAGCCAAATAGAATAAAGATATGATTTTAATATTACAGACAATAATTACTATCTCTCTACTATGCGTAAATTTACAGTTCGTTTTTAAAAGCCGAAGAAGCTAATTTTACAAAACTTTACTGTGGATTAAAAAACCCCTGAACCACCCCCTAAAACCGATACTGCAACTACCACACATACATGCATGCATGCATGTAAATTAGTTTTTAGTTTGAGGAAAAATAATCTTATTTAGATGTATATTTGTTGTTCATTTATTGTACTTAAACCCTAGAATTTATTTACTAATATACCACTGGTCAAAACTAAATGGTATCAATTGTAGTTAAAATAAATAATAGGTAACTAAATTTATGAATGTTTACTGATCAGTTGCCTAGTACCTACACATATACGAATTAATTATTATTAATTATGATTACAATAAACTCTGCAATAATTTATGATTGGATTGGGGAGGGGGCGGAACTGAGAAACAGAGCTTCTCCGGTTTTTTTATTATTATTTTTTTTTTTTTCTGGAAGTCTTATCAAGTATTTCTGTTGGAAATTTGGGACAACGTATATTTTTGCATATTTTTAAGACATGTACTCGTATTTTTTATTATTATTATTAATTTAATATTTATTGTTCAGGAATAAATTATTTTCATTATTATTTTGACTGTATTTACCATTGTTGAGTTATCACTCTTTAATTTTTTCAATTCAAACATTGGAAATTAATACTAAAATACAATCTTACAAATACCTACAATAATCCTTTTACAGATCATTTAACATGATTATATGAACTTTGTAAAGCTTTCACCACATACACGACAAACTTTTTCTGTATTCAAAATGTCTTTAAATATCGTATTGTTGGAGTTTGTTATAGTCGTTGATTTATAGTGAAATTGACATTGTTATGTGTACAGTAGAAAGCCCAACAATATCTGAAAAAGAGAAGCGATTTTACACGTGTCTTGCAAAGTTTTAATTTACATTTCTATAGTACGAGAATAAATAATTTGGGAAGGAAAATGGAATTGACTATTTTTAAATGTTTTTGGAAAACATCTAATTTAAAAACCATTAAATCATAGTATAGTTCACAAAATAAAGATTTTCGTAAATATTTATAATGTATTTACATTATCAAAGGTAAGATAAAAAAGAAACTATAAAAGTTTTCTTAGAGTTTATCTTAATAATATGAACAAACTCGGATAGTTGGTGTTGGAAATTAAATGGTAGTAGAGTTAGTTCGACGTCAGTAATTTGTAATTACTAATAGATATTATTGCCGAAAACAGCGTTTGTAGACGGGTGTGTGAATATTTAATTTCGCCATGTGCGATATCCACATCGTGTTAGCTATTCGTACTTTAAAGAGAAGTAATTTGCACGATAATCGGATAGTGGACGTGCACCCCGAAAAGAATGCCGTGGCATTTCATCCGAAATGCACTGGTCACGTTTGTTATTAGTCACCCCTATTTTTACGTGTGTTCGGAAAATCCGTTGGATCGCCGCCGCCGCGCCGCCACTATCGGTTACACCCGTTTGTGTGTGCCGTATAAACGGTCGGACGGTGAGAGACGTATGTACGCGTATCTGAACAACGGTGAAGCGGCGCGGGTAACAACCGTGGTAGTTGTACGACGGTTTTGTGCGGGAAGGGGATGGTCGGGGGATTGTCGAGGAAATATTGCCGTGCCCGAACTTGGTAGATAGGTACGCGTTACGACTTGTACGAGTTCACGTGTGTGAACGCCGCTTGCCCGGTTCCCACCGCGTGCGCACTAAAACCGGTTACTTGCCAACGCCATCGGGCACTGTGGTCGTCGGTTGAACATTGGGGGGGGACGGTTCCTCTGAGAATGTACGTTACGAAATTTTTATAGCGACGCCACTACACTAGTCGCACGGGTTCGTTCGCAACGGTCGTTTGTTTGTCGTTTTCGTCTCCCCTCGCCGTTCAGTCGCCGCCACCGCTGGCGCGCGTTCTTTCCCCCACCCCATTCGTCTTCCCTAATATTAGTGTATAATAATTCAGTACCGTTAAAAATTCTCCTGTTTAGGAATTAAATTTTTTATTAATCATTGATTTTTGTTTTTCCTTTGCAAATTCTGTTTTTCCCCAAATGTCTTCTGACGTGTTTAAATCGTGATACTCGCGGTTGTGGTGCGCGCGCAGCACGTTGTCGTCCGTGCGGCCGTCCCCGTCCTGTTCGGTGTGATGCCGTTGTCTTTCAAAAAGATCTTCTCTCGAAAACTACTGTTCAGCCCCAAAGTCATGGGCGGCGCAGCGTCTCATCACGAACCATTGGACCGAGTCGCCAACCACGCAAGCTCGTCGTTCAGACGTTCGGCCAGTTGTCGTCACAGCAAAGCCAATAAGGTACTTACTATGCCGTCCAGTAACGGCCACAATAACGTCAGACGGTGGTCGTCGAACACGCGTTATTCTCGATTGAATAGTCTTTGTAAAATATGTAAAATCCCGTTTGTTGCAATCGTCTTCGTTCCCAGCCGTGGTTCTTGCCGACGTGCTACTGTGCGCGACCTTGCTCGCGCATATCGTCGTGTAATAATATTATGCTAATAATATAAATTTAAAATTATTCACGTAGCTATAACACGATATAACGTTCACGTTTTCAGAATAGAAATACACACAGTCGCACATTGTTTAATGTCCTGTGGGCGTTTTACCGATAGATAATTACTAAGTTTTGCGACTTGCCAGAGACAATAAACATACAATATTATATTATAACACGATTTCGCAGTAGGTACCTACCATTGTACTCGTCCAATCGGTAGTTTTTACGAGTTACGACATTGTGTAGTAATTTTTTTTTCATTTAAACACTCGAAAACCAAACGACTTGAATGTCGAAATGCGTTTCATAGTACCATGTGAACTTTATTACATTTTAATCATTTTATAGCGTCTAGAAAATGTATAATTAATCTCGGAAACTAGGTTGTTTCCATTTGGTATTTATCTACGACTTACTTAAGGTATAATACGAAATTACAGGTACCAGGTACTTACGGAATATCAAATAATGTTCTCTAAGCATCCGCCGAGTGCCTACGCAATTTGTTTCGTTTTTTAAATTATTGAATGTAATGTTGATGGTTAACGCATAAAACCATGTACCAAGGTATCAAAAATATCAACCAACTATTTAAGAATTAACGATACCAGGTATAATATGTACCTTTTTTAATATTAAATTAATGAATATTTGATCTAACTTCACAGTACCTATGTGTAAGCAAATAGGTACCTACCTAAATATATTATTTTATGATAGGTTTTTGATGTTTTTAAAATAATTATTCTATTGTAGATGGGTACAATGTAGACATATTTTATTTGCAGTTTGTAGTTTCACATCCTTACGACCTTACCATCGATTTAAATCCATTAATACCTATTAATTTTTATTAATTAATACCTGATTCATTTTGAATCAGTGGGTGCTTAAAATAGTAAAATGGCATTTCACGAGTATGTGCCCCTAGAGGAATTTAAATATTTTAACGCGAGACTCTATGTAAACATTTATAATATATAGGTATATACCTACTTCTATACAAAAAAAATACTGATCTTTTTGGAAAGGTATTTTAACAAACATACCTACGTGGTTAAAAAATAAGAATAAAATCGATATACTGTTATTTTGACATATAGCTAGGTATATTGAATTTCTTAAAAATGTATTTGTGTAAATGGTTTATAAATAGAATCGAAGAAAACGAAGGTATGAACATTTTGTCTAGATTCTGAATGACTGAGATTCAACTCAAATGCTCAATAGGTTATGGTTACCTATATCTTAACGTATCAAGTTCAGTACCGATATAGACAAACGTGTATTTATTAACCGTTTTCGGCGGGGAGGTGCTCTTTTTAAATACCATTCTGAGGCTCCAAAACCCGTGCTACTTTAATATAACACGACTATTTCAAAATAACAATTTTGGATAAAGGCTGCAGCCACCTCAACCCCGCCCATAAATACACCCCCATAGGTAAAGTTGGTATCTGATAAAAATTATGTATACCTAGGTATCTATAAAATATATTACTGATAAATGATATTTAATAAGTATTAAACAATATCATATTTAACAGTTCAACACTGCGAGATATTAAAGACATGGCGATATGTAATATCGAATAATATAATATTAGGTACATACCTACTTACTTTTTTTGTGTGAATTATTTTCTAGCATAAATTCATTAACGCAAATAGAATGGAGGGTTGGGCTCCCGAAACTCAATTAAGCGGCCTCTCCAAATCAAGTTCTCGTCAAGTAATCGCCTACTATTAAGTATACCTAGTTTTTTTAATCATTAATTATTATGGAGGGTTTAAGTGTCGTCTCTAAAGAAAACAAAAATATTTATATATATGTATATTTTGGCTACTTGCGCCTACGCATAAGTCGGCATTAATTGACTGTATCCATAAAAAATAATGGCAAAGTCTTTTATGTATGCCATTTTTATTTTCTAACCTAAACTTGTAAAGCCCCTTGTAAAATATACCGGTTTAATAAAATGTTCAATATAAATTTTTTTATGAAATACTATTAACCCAAGACAGCCCAATTGGCGCCATCAAATCGAAAGCTTTAGGACAGGGGTCTTCAACCCACTGCCCGCGATCACATTTGAAGTATAGCATGTCATTTCTGTTTAGATAAAACTAGAACGGCTATAAGCCATCGCTTTCGAAAAAATTAGGAAAAATGCATTACGATAAATTAAATTACTTACCTACATAAAAATGTTGACTGTTATCATCCAAATATGGAAAAATTGATTACCTAGCGAAAAATAATGTCAGTTATCGCATTAAAAATAATGTGTCATTCAAAATTGAAATATGTTAATCTATATAGGTATGTTTTGATAGTAATAGTAGTAATGAAGTAAAAGTTTGTAATTTAAAATTTAATCGTACAAATTATAATAAAACTGAATTTTTCTATAAAATACATGTTTTTACTACGAATGCGGCCCGCGAGATTTGTATAAAATAATTTGTGCCCTCTGCATATAAAGGTTGAAGACCCCTGAAGCCCCCTTGGGCTTTAATATAATAGTATAATACTTATACTACAGTATTTAAGCAATTAAGTATCTGTTCGAACGAGATTTAAAATAAGCTAAATTTATGTGTGATGTATTGCAACTATTTTTTATTTTTTTTAAACATTACCATTTTTTTTACGTTGATAAAACTAAATTATGTGTATAGAATATTAATAGCTGATATTTATGTAATAAATCAAAAATAATTACGTATTAAACGTAATTAAATTAAGTCATAATAACTTATAAATGTAAATAATTATCCCACTCTAAAGCGATTATTAAAATATTTTTAAAAACTGTACCTATATAATACTATTATTATTATAATATTTCATTAGTACTCGCATAAAATAATGAATGGTAAAGTTAATAAACATACTATGGGTAATTATTATTATTGAACGTTATAGAATGTTTCACGATCATAGTGTTTAGTTTGTCTTACGGTGGGGATAATATGCGAACTCTATAATCCCACTAGCTATAGGCGCATACTACGAAAAATCTGAACTCTGTATAGTGAGACATTCTGCAAACTATGCATAATTTATTGTGGCGACTTTAATGGGCAATAGAAATGTTAATACGAAGAGATTATTATTATTTTTTAAATATATAGTTGCAGTTGATAAAAAAAAAAAAAACAAAAATCATTTTCCTAGTTGAATAATTTGTCGTATTAGTTGGAAAACCATATTATTAATAATTATATTACCTATTCGTCGTTATTACGTTAATTCCAGAGATAATTCGTCAAAATTACAATAGTTGTAATAACCTTATCGTATTCAATAATTACAATAATAACCGTAGACATATTATTAACCTGTGTACGGTTCTTTAGTCACTCCCCGTATATTGTATTGTGAGTTAACACAAGAGAGATAAAGATAGTAGATTGTATAGTATCCATATCTTTCCTACTCACTCGATACCATTCGATAGTATCTAGTACCTTCCCCATTCGTTCGATGTTCCCTTATGTTTTCTATGTCTAGGATCCGTCCATAGGTTAATAAGTCTCAGACTTCTTTTTACGGCAGGCCAAATCTGAGATACTCTTTGTTTGGCATCGTGGGTCGACATTTTTTAGAGGAAAAAAGAAGTAATGAAATAGAAGAATAAATGATAATAGATAAAATCTTTTTAGATTTTAGAAATGAATGTATAATATATTTTTAATCTGTATTACTCTAAATTAGTTTTATTGTGGTACGAGTAATGTACTATTAATGAGAAGTTTGGATTTGCTAGTCTTTGAAAATTTCTCGATAGTTTGCATTAAACTTCGTTGTTCCAATCAACAGCGTTGCTTATAAATGTTCGTCCTTTGATTCGGTTCTATAGTTATTAAGAAACAACATCTAACAAAAAAAAATTTATTTTATTATTTTTTTTTTAGTAAGAAATACTTTTGGTAAATGCATAAATGTATTAAAACATTAGTGAAATTTGATTTATTTAGGTGGATATTTATACTTAATACATTTTTTTTTCTTCAATTCGGTTTGCATAAGAACTTTATAGTACATGAGTACGTATATATGTACATATTACATATATTTTACACCAATGTAATAATGACGATTGCCTATGATGAAATCGTGTGCTATATTCGCTCGCCAGGATAATAAGAACCTGCAGGATATCCGCTATTTGTTTTTTTTTTTTTTTTTTTATGTTTCCGATTCATTTATCTAGAACAGCTTGAGATCGGCGGTGGTTTTGTGCAGCTAGCAAGAAAACAGCAGCGCGTCAACGTGTAGTATATTAACGTCTTATTTCCCCCTTTCGTGTTCGTATAACAATAGAACAAGGGTGGTGTAGACTCCCCTCATAGGGGTGCGTATACGAAATTTTGTGATATCCCTCATCGCGGCGGACTCTGTAATATTATTACGACGGTTTTGTCATCGCCTATACCTAGATTCCTAATACGTCGACCGGTCGACGATGGCAGTCTTGAGATCGGTTTAGTTATATTACACTGTTCGAGGTTTTTGTCGCTACTGTCTTTTTTTTTATTTATATTTTAGTAAACCTATCAAACGAGTTGCATACAGCATACCAGATGCACCACTCCCATACCATATTATTGACATATTTATAAATACACACGCACACACCGTTCAACCCCTATTGCATAATTCACGTTGCATGGCCCACGCCCAACAGAAAACATCTTGACATCCGTTATCGTTTCCGCAAGCAGCCTCCTGCTATTATAATGTGCGCCCACAAATATATTTTGTCTTTCTTCGCCGCCGCCGCCGTGCACATTTCCGGTCAATTTTAGAAACTCTTCACGTATTACAGCTCTCTGTACCTATACATCAACTATTGTGTCAATCGACCTTGTTAATTTAATTAACCGATACAATAATAAAAATATGTGTACGAGAGGCGAAATAAATTTAAAAAAAAAAAAACAACAAAAACCTATTCTTCGCCAATCGATTTTTATCACATCGCTCATTCCGGTCCATCGACATTAGTTTTTGTGCAATTATACGACGACAAGATATTCTTGTTTTTTTATATTATTTATTCTTCAGGAATGTTTCTTCGCCGGTTGACCTTGCACGGGGGCTTTCACGAGGTCGTTCACACGGACACGGACGGAACGGCGGCGGCTATAACGTAACGTTATGGCACAATTGTTGGAAAATCGATTTTTGTCTTTTTATTATTTTTGTCTTCCAGGTGGCTTATGGTAACGTGGTTGTTTACGCCGCGGGGGCTATTTTTAAAACGCACCACCGCAGATTATTTGGTGCAGCTGCATTAGTATATATTATTATTATTATTATTATTATAAGAGAGCATCTGGCTACCGCGCGTTAATATTGCGGATTTGTGTTGGTGTAGGCGTAGTCTGTGGCTGTTGAGGTTCGTCGTACCCACTGCGACTGCTGCGGTGTTCGTGTAGGTTAGGCATTACAATACGCGGCGCGTAGAGTGAGTCTCCCGACGAAGTAATGTACGTGCGTAGAATGTTGCGCCGGCAGAGGCGTTTGTAGATACCACCTTGTTTCGACGGTTACCTGATCGTCGTCGTCGTGTTAAGGGGCGTTCACACTCGGCGTTTGGTTATCACGCCGCTGTCCGTTGTTTACGTAACCACCGCTCTCTTCGATTTAATACGCTGTTGACCAATGATGTTGATGACCTAAAATGTATAACAAAGTGCTATGGTGTATGTGTATACTGCGTATACCTGCCTACCGCGTTTTATGGTATATTATCAAGTCTGTCGATCGCGGTGTTGAAATAATCATCAGCCAATAAACGTGAAATGTTTAGTTGTTGAAATGGTACACCCGCAAGCAAGAGTCTCGGCGCTAGTAAAAATAAAAAACAAAAAAAAGTTGCTTTCTTTCTGGTTCGCCGTGTTTATCGTTTAGCCTCGTACTCGACAAAAGACAATAATTATGTCAATAATATCAATGTTGCATAAATCTTTTAGACATATTATAGGCACTAATTATTAATTTTATTTTTTTAGTTGCAATTTATTATGCGTATTATAATCATTGAATTTGTTGTAAATATTGTGTAAAATAAACACCGTACAATAATAAAAAAACAGGTATCTATAATTTTCTTTTCTTTAATAGTTGCAGACCTTCAAATATTTACTATTTGTAATGTAGTTTACATTTATTTATGACGTGCATTATAATATATATATACATATACATAAATTGATACGCACAAATATGTTGTAATAATATAAATAATAATGTTGTCCTTTATTATGTGAATTTAAATTTGTTATACATTATGTGGATATCATATATAAGTGCATAGTGTATAAATTAAAATTGTCAGACAGATTTGTTGAACCCTTTAGCCTTTGAACCAGCTGTGCATTAGCAAAAATGCATCACGTTGCTATTATAATATTATGCATTACTTTTTTTGTGAAAAGGGTACGATGAAAGAGAGAGAGAGAGAGAGAGAGAGAGAAAGAGAAATGTTTTTGCTTACAGTATCGTTACACAATATAATAGATATCGTGAAGAATAATGTTAAAAATACTTCGCTTTTTTTCGTGATTTACTCTTAAAAATGTTGTGATATATTCTTTTCGTTTGTATGTTCAATTTTATAAATTATGTGACTATTATTCTTACTATAGTTAGTTATTAGATATTATTTTATTATGTTCCTGTCGTGCAATCATATAAGTTATAATATCAGTTACCTTCTCAGTCATTTAATTAATTTAATCTATTTTGTGGTTAATGGCTATATTATATTGTCTTTGCTAAAGATAATATTATTAAATATACCTAATAGTATGTTTAATATTTAAATCCTATGTTTATGCGAAAAATATCACGGATAATCAGCTATTAATTTATTAGGATTTTTTAAATAGGTACCAATTTAATACTATTTCGGGGTCCATCACACTGTCAACAAATGGATGATCTATATCCGGAAAAGCATTAATTCTATCTATATAATTCTTAATCACAATTCACATTACGCATCTCTCTAAACGAATAATTAAAATTGTTATTATTGTGAACAACGTCGTCGACCGTTGTTTTTAAGCATTATAAAACAATAGAAACAAACACTCTATCGTAGCAAATATAATATTATAACGAATTTTAATACCTATAAGTAAAAATATTATTTTATCTATACACCGTTCCGACAACGCATAATAATATTATTTTCGTGTGATTAAGAATTTCAGCAGGCGTAAGGACAGCGAATATTATTACCGCGTATGTTACAACATGGTTAGAAACTCCAGTCTATGACTCATATCACTATATATATATATATATATTGAGAAGGACTGGTCATTTTTGTAAACCGAACATAAATAATGTAGTGACTAGACACACCTGATGATAAATCCGTGTAAATTATGATACTGTAAATCATCGAACCGGCGATACTGATGAAAATCGTATGTCTTCGAATAATCGAATTATGTATAGTAGTATCTATATAGTACCATCAAATATTTTATACAATAAATTCAATGACAAATGGATATAAGTTTTGCCTTGTTGTAATAATACAATTTTATCACAATATATTGTATTCAAAAGTAAAATATTATTGTTATCGTAATATACCTGAGTCACCTGTGTTCGTATAGGAGTGATTCATTAAACAATATTAGGTTATTAGGTATTTGAATTTTAGTAGTAAGGTAAACTATAACGAGCAGAATTTCGATTAGTATTGGTATCTGCTTTAACATCAGGCTGTACACATAAGCACAATTAAAGGGTGTGTTCGGGTGTACTAAGTATAGTCAGTTTTAAAGGTAGCAATCTCAATTTTTGTTTGTGTTTATATATATATAGAAAATGTAGTATTCTGAATGTCAACTCAATATTAGTTTCTTCCTATCCGTTTTTTGAATATGTTTATAGAATCTATAAGTTATTTCGTATAAATATTGCTATATATAAATGCCAACATAATTTGTCTATTTATTTATAGATGTTATTAATTATCGGTTTTAGCTGCATAATGTGATATACTGATGATGTCAGTATAGTTATTAAGCTGTTTTGATTTTTAACTTTTTTTTAAAAATTAAAGGCGGATTCCCAAGCTATTCTGTATGCGTGTACGCGTATGTGTGGATCGCGTTGTGATTGGTTGTAGTATTCCGGTACATCATACTGTTACTAGGATACCGCAGAGTTGAACTCAAGTCAACTTTTCGACTTTTTGACTTATTACTATTTACTATTGGTTACTAATGTTTACTGATAATCATATTATTATATTATAAATATTGTGATAATCTACGTAGATCATAAACGGTGGGTGGAACATCGTTTTAATATGCACGTATACGGGATAGCTGGGAATCCTTCTTAAGAATGGAAATTGCTTCCTTGTGGTCTCAAACTTACCCCCCTCCCCCCCCCCCAAAAAAAAAATAATAAAAATAATAATCGACCAGTTGTCAAAAATGTTGTATTTCACTTAAGCATCGTGGTTTATTCAAAGTATTAATATGAAAATGTAGCTTCCCACGTAGTTCGATTTTTGTCTCATTCGTCACTAAACTGTCAATTTGCGTTTGTCTTGACTTCGTTCTCCTCGGTTTATAATTTTTATTTTGTTTGTTCATACTCCTACAATATTTAATTTTTTGCATAATATTTATAAGTAATACAATTTTAAAACGACTTTTGTAATGAAATATTGCGAAAAAATTGGTTTTGATAAAGTCAGATTTCTATATTAAATGAATAATGTCAATTATGTATATAGGTAGTATAGTATAAGTACTTTATTTAATAATTTGTTAACTTAAAAATATATGATCAAATGCATTTTCGAAGTCATGACATCTAATGTTAATTAATAATATTTTTAACAGTTTGTAGCATGGGTTGACAATATGCAGTGTTGGTAATTCAACCAGTTTTTTGGTCTTTTAGTCTCTTTCTGATAGCCCGATGTATAAAAATCGCCGGTTAGCCTTTAACCCAACCTAATTAGTCCACCCTTAATATTTTAATTTTTTTAAAATTATAAAGAGTATATATTTGTTAATTTAAAAAGTATAAAATTGCACTTATTCACCGATGTGTATACTCTTACGTTTCCTAATATGAATACTTCACTAATAATATGATTATTATCACAATCATCTTAACTTGTCAGCCCAAAAGTGTATCAAAACAATGTTCTATTTCAAAATATCTTTGTAAATATGTTTAAACTATTAATTACTTAAATAATAATAATAATAATAAAAAAATTAATATGATCTTGTATATCGCCTATTAATTTTAATTATATATATAAGCGATGGCCGACAAATATCTATATTAAAAAGAAATATCATTTTGTTGGCTGACGCCCATAAAATATGATCTAAACACAAAAATAAACAACTCATAAGTTCAAACAAATTGTATTAAAAAATATATACATATATAAAGTTTATTTCATTAAAACCATTATTAATTGAGTTTTCACAGTAATATTATAATAACTAAAGTTAAATCTGAAGCAGATAGTTTTTAAATAATAATTTAATCTATCAATTTTTGACAAATTAAACTGTTCAAAACAGTAAGTTTATACTGTATAATATACGGTATAACTATCTTAAATGATTATCAACCGCCGTCGTAATTTTTTACGATATAATACGATGCAGTAAAAATTAATTTCAAATGAACTCGATCACTGTTGTTTTTGAAATAAAAAAAAAAACACTTATATTTGAAAACTTCATGTAAATGGACGTCAAATTTTAAACTGAAACGCATATAGCACAATGGGTACAATATTGTACCAGGTAATAACATTTTTTTATTACGCTTTTATTCCATAATTAAAGTACATTACTAAATCAATTTTTCGCTTATAGGCTGTCGAACAAAATAGACAATATGCTACAATTTGGTTATCACCGTTTACCGATTATGTCTATCTAGATATTTGATAGCTGTTTTAGCTTATAATATTTATAACGCAGAATTCTTATTTTAAAAAATACATAATGTATAATTATAATATAGGTTAAGTAATTAATATGTACCCTTATAATTACCTTTAACTTGCCTTTAAAATTATAAATGAAATTTTAAATCTGTAACTTATTTACAACTATAACGGTTATTAGAAGTGAAGGTATAGTAGGTGTAATATAATAAGGGGTTAAGAGGTATAGACTCTTGTGAGTGTGAGTTTGTAAAGTAGGCAGTTTTTTTCGGAGGGCTTCAGCACTCCCAGATTTTTATCAAAATCTCGCGCCCCTGGGTGTAGATACATATGTTTAACGGATCGTCCAAATATTATAATATTATGGTGCGTCTATAAATAGTAAAACATTTTTTATGTCGTTTCCGTTGTTAATATAATATATTCACATACTTTTTACATCGGTGTCTGTTATCTGTATATATAATATATATACGAATAACACATATGCATACCATCAAGTCATGTTATAAACATTATTTTAAACTTTAATGTAATGTTTTAGTTATTTATTTTAAAAATTATTATAATACAAAAGTACGTATTAAAATATGCCTACACACGAATGTTTAAAATGATTATATTCATAATAACAACAGACTCGAATAAATTAGGTATATTAATTATACGCAACCTAAATGGGTAATAGACATTTTAAATGGTACCCACTGCAAATAATCGTGATTTTTGAACTTTGTTTAATACCCAACGACAATTTTCCAAATTTAAATCTACTGTAAATTAATATTTGTATACATGTTGAATTGCTATTTATATTACAAATATTATTCAAAATCATTTTTTATTCTAGATTAAAATAAAAAACTATATTATGGACTTATATATAAAACGTTCGAAGAACTAGCAGTCGATATGATACATATCATTTACCTAAAGGGGACTTTGAATTATATGTTATATACTCGTGTGATTAAATTTAGTTTGGGTGTCTTGTGTAATTTTTCACACGCCATTCATACCGCGGCAGGTAGCGTTCCTATCCCGTGTCCCGAAGACACTGAGATAATGGTTCTTTTTGTTGTTGGTGAGCCCCCCTCTTATGGGAATATGAACAGATGCATTACCACGTTTGAGATACATGTAATGGGGTCCAAATCGAAAAAAAAGACACTTTTCCCGTAATTTCACACAGTTTTTTCCGAATCAGTGTCACACTATCCATTGCATGTGAAATAACAATAATAACAAATTTATATTTATATACATCAATTAATATTTTACCGCATGCAATACCATCAAATGTGTTTCCTACTATAAACAATTGAATGGGTCAATGGATAAAAGGATAAAATGTTAACTGACATTTTTTTTTTTTTAATTTGATATTAGATCAAAATCGACTTGATTATGTCTATCACCCGTGTACTCTATTACAGACGCATACGAAATCTTAGAACAAAAGAAACATAAATCTATAAAGATATTCAATTGATGAATGAATTATATTTTATTATTTTTATAATTTTTGTTTATCCATAAACAAAAAGGGGAGGTTATAAAAAATGTTAACACCAATTACTATTTGTCATCCATTTCTGTGGACAAAGTTGTATTGTAGTAATATTTTCGTTTAAATTATACTGAACAATTTTAAAAATGTTAGTAAAACCTTTATAAATTTGTCTCGTCATGGTACTAGTTATTATCATCATGATATTTCATTAAAATCGAATACATTTTTATGCAAAATAGTAAACGTATACATTTCAAATTACATCGCACTCAATATTATTTATGTATACGATATATTATTATAATATGCGTCTAATAACCCTTATATGTATAGAAAACACAAGGTACCTACCTAATTTTTTTTTTTTAACATTGAACTCAGAACGGGTATGCGAGTATGATTCTGTTTTACCGGGTATAAAGTCGATTTGTTTATACAAAGACTACCATATATTATTATAATAGTAATGGTGAAAAAAAAAATCTACATAGACCTAAATTAAATACACTGCATGCCAACCAGATGTTCGGTTTTCGTTACAAAAACCATTCGACCGAGCTATTTGGATCAGCAGTCATCGTAATTTATATTTTCGTAAATATTATCGATTGAATTTTCGTAAGAGGAAGTCGGTCTGGGATTTGGACGTTAATCTGTTTGAACGACGGCCAGCGAAAGCCGTATAAGAGGAAATTGCATATTGTGGCCGTCTAATATCATAGCCTCGTGCGGCTGTGCCACGCGCACACGACACGTGTTTAATACTTTAATACTCTTCCGTTTGCCAACACACACATAGAGATATCTCGTGGGAACTATTTAAAGTTAAAAAAAATATATCCCTTAACGTGATAATCGTGAAATAAAAAGAGGTAATTAAAATTATAGACAACAAATGGCTATATTTTATGAAGGTTGGAAAGCCAAAAATGCGAAAAATAAAAACTTGTATCGTGATATTATTTAATATTTTATATGTATAAAACTTATACGGCATCTTCTATTAAATATATATTATTATAATAGAATAGAACTGGTGAAAGTGCGTATCGTTTATATTTTTTTACTGGCTGCTAGAAATAATAATAATTTATTTTTTATGTTGCACAGATAAAACATGCACAGACGTATAAATAATAATTATAATGCGTTTAAATATTTATAGTGTCACCGTCGTAGCAATCTTATCTATAGTAATAAAACCTATATTATTATGATAGCGTGTGCGTGCAATGTGTGTCTTATAGTTATAAGAACTCACATCTGAATAAAAACATATTTATTTCTCTCTTGAGTCCATTTAAATATTTTACAGTCTCTGTCAAAGCGCATATGGTTTTATAAAAAAGTTATGACGAATAAAGCATACATAATATTTTATGTTTCATGTAAGATAGAAATTGCGGTTATTGGTTTCCTACTAAATCATATTAATGTTATCATTATTATTAGTATTTTTTCTTTCTAGAAAAATTGTTCGATTATTCAATTAGAGTAATGGAGTGTATAATAACTTCTACCTAATTATTGTATCGTGTTTTAAAACACTAAAATCAATAATTTTAATATTTAACGAAAACATGCGAATAATTATTTCGTACGTAGCTATGTATAATACTATGAAGGTTCAATATTAACGATTTGATAACAATTTCGATGACAATGTATGGCAAATCACAGATTGTGTTTATTATCATGATAAGGGCATCTTTGGTCCCTGTAGGAGTCAATGTCGTATAGTTTTCAATGCAAGCATATTCAATTTTGAAAATGCGTACGACTTGTTTATAAATTAATATAATACATACACTAATTTTTAAAATACACACATTTATACCATTTAAACTAATAAATAAAGTAGAACAATTAAATAAGTCTCTCGAACCAAAGATACAGAGTTTTCAGAATTTCATGTAGTTACAATAAAATGTTCCGTAAAATACTTATTTTTTCAAAAAATACCTTATGGGCATACTTTTGGAACCATATATTCTAATATGTTACAATATTTTCATATTTTTACGGGTGAAAACTACCGTTTTTAATTTTTTAATTTTTCAAATAGCATCCCGTATAAATTCCATAAATACATGAGGTTTTAGTTTAAATACATTTTGCTGTTGATATTTTTAATTTTCATTAACAAGATATTGCATTTTTAAATTTGGGTAGAGAGAGTAGTTGACTAACATTTATATGGCGATACATCTCACATCATTTGAATTTCGTTACGCTAATCTCCCCCAATCCAATTTTAAAAGTGCTATATCTCGTCAACAAGTCGACGAAAATTAAAACTACATTTGATATATTCAATATATTTGATAACTTCATCTATTTATAGTATTTTCACTATACATTGCTATTTGAAAATCAAAAATGGTTAGTGATTTCATTCCCAAAAATAAAGGTAAAGTAATATTTTAGAATATCTCTATGATCCTAAAAATTGTTTACGTACCTATCTCATTTTTTGAAAAATAAGTGTTTTATGTAAAATTTGACTGTAAAATGAAATTCTGAAAACTCTGTTTTATAAAATTAATGTTCTGTGCTAATGATGTTATGCAACTACTACTACTACTACTACTATTCCTATAAGCAATACAGGTCATGGTGACCTTTGGCTTCTAAAACGAAGTCATGATGGACAACTTAATTTCGACACGAATCACGAATATATTATAATAATCATTTAGGGAGTTTGTCAAAACTCAATAGCAGAATAAATTAAATAGGCACCTGGTATCTTTTTTTTCATAGTCACAATTTGAATGGTACTTTATATTTCAAAATGTCAGTTATGCATGATTTTATTATATTATAATATATTAGTAGTACTTAAACACATTCCGTACAGCAATTAATTGCTTGTATTTACGTCAAAATAAGTGCAGTTTACACGGCCAAAAAAAAAAAAAAATCGCATTACAACTTTCGGGTAAAACAATAAAATATGAGCAGTATCTATAAAATTACCGTCTACTGATGGCTGTAGTGGCACTTGTCATGTTAAGTATACACCTACTATATACGCATAATATAGTGTACATCATTTTTTTTATTCCCTAGTATTCGAGCACGTGTATCACTCGAAAAACATGAATACAATGTGAGTTTCCGGACGGCGCAGGACGGGGGTGAATTTAAGGGGTACGAGTGTTGCCGAGACACAATATGGCCATCGTTCGAGAAAACTGGAATGATAGCAGCACAAAACATGATATGTATAATACGCGTGCACGTCATATCCATATGGTCCTAGTAATCGGTTATGCATTTATTACTATTCAAAAAAAAAAAAAATGTATTATTACAGGAGAATGAGAGGGAGTAGTTTAAAATAGTGCATAATATGGTTTTAATAATAAGCAATGCTTGAATTTAAAAAATAGAAAACGAAAATGTTTATAAAATAAGTACATACTTACCTATACGTTCTCCTAATTCAAACACTGTGTATAGGTCGAATTAGGTATAGATAGGAGAGTATATGTGGAGTCGGAAGCATGGATTATAAGAGGGAGGGGGTTGTACTGATTATCAATTATTTGGAATACGAGTGAATTGAGAGTTTAAAAAAGAAATAAACTCATGTAATCATGTACTGATTTTTAAATGAGCCGATTAAATGAGCCGATTAAAAAACTCCTAACCAACCTACCCTTTATTTACACCTCTGTGTTCAGGTGAAACAATGGCATCGGACGTCCGGAGATATATAGTGGATGAGAATAAGAATAACTAACGCTGGTAGAGTTAGTTTAAGCTATATATTAATTATTAATTTTCAATTGCATAATGTTTTGATTACTCAGCTTCATTTATTTTGAACAATAAATATGGTATTTATAAGTTTATGGCCGGTAATTCGATCTATATTATAGTCGTCTCGCTATAAATCACTTATTGTGGTTTTATCATCAACCACAATGAGTAGTAGGAGTAGCAGGACAACTACAAATACGTATCATCTATATAAGTATTCGGTTTCCTCCTCAAATATTCAGTTACTCCGTACACATTTTCAACGGATATCCGTCCATGTCACTGGGACACTTCTACAAGATTGTATCATTCATTAGAAGAAACGGACGTTTCGTCTAGACAATTTTTTTTTCAACGGTACATTCACGTACAGTAATTTGTTATCCATATCGTTCGGATCATTATTATTTCAAACGTATTATATTACCCTAATTCGGGTTGGAATATTTTCATGTTTTTGTTTTTATTATATGTATGTATGTGTTTGTTTTCACGGCGTTTGGTCATAGCGACTCATAACAGCAACGGCCTTCCTGGGTCTATATAGACGACAGGCGGCGCGCGCAGTGGTAACGCACGGAAATATTCGCGCTCGACCGAGCGTGAACGCGGAAGCGTCCGCCCAAAGGGTTTATCCCACGGTCATCGTTTCGCACTGATCTCCTCTGTGCTGTGGCGGTAACCTGATTAAAAAAAGTAACCGTGACGCTGACGGTCAACGCACTTGTGATGCGCGTAGACCGACGGGGTGTGTACCGTAACGCGTATACCGCAGATAGTGCCGGGGTCGCGTATTGTCGAAACGTACCTACGATAATGATGTTATATGTATGTTATTATATACAGAACGGTTGTTTTTTATTGGCTACCAATCAACGACACAGGGTATCCGAACCGGATTCGGGTTTTCAGGGTGTCCTGAGAAGATATACCCATTGTAATATCTCCAGAGATATTAAAGATAATCATATTCTGGTTTTTTTTTTTTTTTTACATATTACTTACGAGGATACAGGCAATAAATTTAAACTTTAATAAGTATTTTATATTATGGTTGAGAAACTAAAAGAGTAACTTTATTTTATTATTTACGAGAAAGTTAAATATGGTATGGCCATTTTATAGAATTTATATTATCATTATTCTGAAAATGTTGACTTATTAACTTTTATTTTCATTAAGTTTATGATGTTTAATAATTTTTTAAAGTTCAAAGAAAAAAAATTTAACTGTCAATTAGCGAAGGCGATTACAGTCTACTAAATAATTGTATATACTTTTCTAAAAAATTATTAAAAATCACGAATTTAATCAAAATAAAAACAGAATTTGATTATTTTTATTATCTTAGGAGATATTTCAATGGGTATATTATCTTCGTTGGACACTGTATAATGCGAATTACGGTCAGATGAATTTTTTTGGGCTCATGTCGATTGAAAAACGTTAGTTACAATATAATACGAGACGTTTATAAGTTTGAACAATAATGTTCCATTGTAGCATATTATACGAAATAACCGAACCTAAAAGGCGTTAAGTTTTGAAAAGAAAAAATAGTAATCGGTTTTCTTCGTACAAAAATATACCTTCCTTCGGTACACTGTAATAGTCACGACTCGCGTGAAACGTGATTTGTACACGTTTTGATAGTAAGATTGAACTCTACTGTAATACGGTGTACGAAATATTATAATATAGCTATAAGGTATACCTTCCTTAAAATCACGTTTTACGAGAAAGCCGTGAAAGCGCTCGTTTAATCCTCGATATTACCTTATAGCCGTATACCATAGTTATAGGTTACTTATTTACATGGGCGCCCACAGGAAATTTATCAGGGAGAAGCAGTGTCTTTGTAAAGTTTCGAATGACCTTTTTTTTACTTATAACCCTAAACAAAATTATATAATTATCTAATTATTAAAATTATATTTTTAAGTCCGGGAGGACGTTGCCTCGTCTTGTCCCCCCTCCAGGTGCCCATGTTTACCCGGACTATGACTATTATCATTAACCTGTGAATAAATAATATAATAATTTTGCGTTTAAAACAATTCAAACTAATTGTTTTTATAGGTGATGTGATTAAAATCATAACTTTACTTGGTTATGGAATTTCGAAAAATAAAGTACGTTACAAGCAGTGGCGTGTCCAGGAATTTTCAATGGGAGGGGATGTAACAAATAAAAATCATGAATAAAGAGTAAAATCGTTTGCTCTACCCAACTCGACTATAGGAATTGGTAATCTAAAAGTCGAATCCTATAAATAAAACCAATTTCTAAACAATACATCAAGCTTTTCCTCAGTAATCGGCTGAAATTTATGAATTTCGATATTAGATTAATCATATTTTGTTGTACTTTTAAGCCAATAGGGGTTGTATAACCTCATCTTATAATCTAATATAATGTATCGTTTGAGGTACTGCAGTGGCATACCTAATATCTTTCAATGAGGGGTGGGCTAAATTAAAAAAAAAGCTAATACTGGGGATGAGGGGTTGGGAAGGTAGGATACATAAAGTTATTTCATTTATATCTGTAAGCAACGAGAAACTATTGTTTGACGAAAGACAACTCCGAACGCAGTTCGGTAATACATAATTTGAATATTGTTGTAATTTTTTTTTTTGCGATTTTTTTTAATCGCAAATTTAAATTTGATTTCAAAATGTTTATTAAAAATAAAAAGTCGTCCAATGATTTTAAAAATTTTACCATGTCTAAGTAAGTCCAATATAAGTATTGTTACCAAGTTTTAAGTCTCTACGTGTAAATAGACGAATAACCAAATTACAACAAAAACTCCCAAAAATTAAAATTCCTTAAAAGCTCAAAAGTGGCTCGAAAGTTTTGGCGATGATATCGTAAGAAATTAAATCAAAAAGAAAACAAAAAAGGTATCTTGTGATTTTTCGATTAAATTATTTTTTTCTGCTAGAAAACGTCGTCCGTGTTTTTATTTAAAAAATGGCGTCGAAAATCGAAAAATGAGAAAGTTTACTAGGATAACACATGTCCACATCAGACTAGAACAAAGAAAAAGAAGAAAAAAAAATAAACAGCATTGTAAAACCAATAACCCCTCGCTACGTTCGGAATCTAAAAACTTGACCAGACGTTTTGAAAAATACATAATTATGTAATACAATTATTTGTACTTGATTGATAAGTAGTGCAAATGTACATTGATTATTATTTTATTGGTAATTTATCACTGAATTGGAGGGCTATAAAAGTCTAGAACTCTATAATCTGGGAACGTAAGAATCCGGAATTTAATATTCCAGAAAAATATCAATGGTTTTTAGAAAAACGTTATTTCAAAATCGTCAAAACTTGTGCGAGTATAACGCAAAAGAAGATTTTTTCTATTGATTTATTGTTTATAAAAATAATCTATATTTACAAATAGATAGTTTATCTCAAAGTAAAAATAAAAAAAAATTTACATTCGAAATTATAAACTTTTATCTGTCGGGTTTTTTTTATCATTTCATATTAAATATAATATTATATTATCCATCATTCCATCGTTTTTATCGATGGTTTAAACTTCGTGCAACACCTCGTCCATTGGATTATTTCCCTGGAAATTTTCTTCTCGACATCTCGTCGTGTTTAATTTTTAATCGACGAATTTATTTTCATTTCCAAGACCGTTTTATTTATACCGTTTAGTATTTACCACATCGTATAAAAATATAATACATAGGTATGCAGTATTGCAGTGTATATTACATGATGACGGTTTGAGTATAATAATAATTGTTTTATGATTTAATTTCACTTTTGAGAATATATTGGATTGTCGTGTCGATGATAAACAGTCCCGTTATGACATTGAAAAAAGACACAATATCATCATAAATATGTTTATTTTTCTATTTTTTTTAACTAGGTAGGTATAATATAATATAATATCTGGACACGAAAAATCAACCAAAAAAATTTGGCTCTTGACGTCTCTCACTGTCACATTTGCCATACGCGATTTAATTATTAACACAGTATGGAATAATTTTTATGTAACATTAATAATCACTTTCTAAATTAGACTTTTAATTACTCCCATATAGGTACACAATAATTATTATAGACATTCGGGTTTAGATATAATATTTTTATTTATTAAAATTATTAACAACTATTTTAAACAAATACCTACTTAATATACCTTTGATTAATTTCTAAATCTATATAGGTAGGGTTGTAAAACAAAATACATTTGCATTTTTTGTTATCGTATAAAAAATGTTTGTTAGAAAAAGTTTTTTTTTACAAAATTGTATATCAATGTACTATAATATACAAAACTATAAAGCTTTATGTTGTGGAATAATGAGTCCGACTAAATTATTATGGTCATATGTATAAAACTAGTCGGAGTCTTTATAAAGATAGTAACCCACATTGAAAGCCATCTATCGCATTACGAAATAATAATAGACAACGCACAACAGTTAGAAATAATTCTTTCCTCCAACCTGTACTAGCTTTATTTTGTAAATACTCGTATTTTATTTTTGTAAACAATAATTACTCTTGTGTTTTGACTGTATAAGTATTATGTACATAATGTAGTAGACAGTTACATTATAATTTAAAAACAAAATATTGCTGATATAGCTAGAAAAAATTAAGTAGGTATTATTATTGTTTGTAATTTTAGAAAAAAAAAAAATATCAATTGCACAAAGATTTAATTTACAGTCTTCTACTTCGTGCCTTCATTCCAGCTATTTGGAATTGGTCACGCTCATTCCAAACTTCCACTTGACTCGACCTCCTACCTCGCATGCACTCGCTGTCCTCACATCATTCTCAATAGATTTCAATTAAATTGAGAATATTACTTATAATAATAATTCAAAATAAGTTTGGTATATTGTAAGAAACAATTAAACAGGTCCATTTGTTCATCAATATATTGTTACCTAGTTAAGAAAAACAAACATTTATACATTGGGTTTGCCATTGATTTTATAATATACTTTATTAAGATTAAGTATAGGTACACTATAAAATAAATGGTGTGCTACCAGAATTTTTCTACTAAAAGTGGTATCAGATTTTATTTAGTGGATGCAGTGGAAAAAAATTCATTATTTTCCTTGTAGTTTCCTCAATAATGTGGGAAACTGTTGAAAAGTACATTTCATTTTACTACATTTTGGTTATTTTATACTTGCCCTTCCTAGACGTGATCAAATTTTGAAAACTATCTGGTGATTTTTGATGTATAACTTTTATCAAAGCTTTTACTTAAAGCAATTTGAAATTTTTTTTTAATTTTTATTTAGTTTATGTGGATAAAATTGTTTTAGCCCTGCAAAAATGCTCGAAAATTATTCGACGTTTCATCATAGGTTTTTCCAAGAAAACTATACAAATGTTGAAAATCCGAAATCACGATATTTGTATGAGTGTTGAAAGTTTTAATTTGTATACAAATCGTGACATTAATAAATATGTTTAACCAAACTTCGCTCAGATTTGTTTTTGGTTATCAATGATTAATCATTTCGTTTAGATAGAAATTTAATTACTCTTCCATATTGTATTATACCTTTCCAACATTTTTATTAAAATGTGTTAAAAAAAAAAACTGGTACACGATAAAGATCACCAGATGGGTTGACCTATAATTGAACTCAAGCACAGACCAAAAGTTGTTATCAAATTTTGATAATAACTATTATTAAATATTAATATTCTTCAAAATAGAAAAGTTTGACAAAAGTTTAAAATTCAGTAAAGCAGTATTGAGTGTTAAAAATAAGATTTTTGTATACTTAAATTATGGTTCTTATAAAGACAAATATTATCAGTTAAATGTAGTTTAAATTATTATATACACAAGTTATTTCATTTATTTGCATACAATTTATAAATATTATGAATATTAATAAAAAACATCCATGTTTTTTTTTAGATGATTTGAATGTGTATATCAGGTAGGTATTATACTATATAAATATGATCCTATGATAAATTGATGGTTGCAGCCTGTACATTATATTTTTTAATAATGTGAGGAGAAGCTTATAGCCTAAAATATACACAATATTTTTTTTTTTAAATTTGACACCTAATAGTAATAATAGTAATAATAATAATGATTAACATTATATTTTATAATTTTAAAATCAAATGTTAATTATTCATTAGGGAGTAAGAAATAAGATATGGTACAAATAATTAAATATTTTATAGGCTTAATTTTAAAGATAGAATATTTAATTATTACCAATATAGTTAATTACCTATCTACTTTTTGTGCATAAGTAGGTAGGTACTTGATTTTCTTTTAACAAAACTGAGTATTATAATTATCAGTTAATTTGAGTAGTTTTAATTGTAACTATGTAACGTAGGTATTAAATTCTAGTTTATGCGTGTGTAGGTAATACATTTATCTAACCACTAGAACCAAATTGTGACTATTTTATATCATACTATTTAGTTTTATAAAGCAGTTTCAATAAACATTTATAGATTGTTATAATAAACTTATATTCATTATATTTAAACTGCTGTAAATATTGACACTAAATTATGTTTTCCTTTTAAATATTATTTTAGAGTGGACGGTCTCCATCAAAAATGGACCGATTACGGAGAAGTTTTCGAGATAGTTTCAGACGCCGTAAAGATTTAGGAAATCACACAGGATCACCAAGTCATCATTCTACTCCAAAACCACATTTGTGGGCCATGGACGAGGCTGAAGTTAGGGCCGGAATTTGTTCCTTTCATGTTAAAGTAAATATTTTTATCAAAGCATATTATAAATTATAAATTTAAATATAAACTTAAAATTTTGATAATTTGTCATTTAACTACTTTTACTAATATTTGTTGACTTAATTAAAACAAAATTTAGCAAATTTTAATATATTATAATATCTTTTTTATTAGATGTTATATTAATATTAGTACTTACCACATTAAATTTATATTACCCCATCCAAATGTTAGACATTTGTAAAAACAGTGAAAAAAATTAATAAAAACCTATGAAAATATATTATAATACTGTGATGCTTGAATTACTAAATTTAAAAATAAATATGTATTTTGACCATGAGTCTAAAACAATATTATATTATTATCCTTAATTTATTATGAACATGTAAGAATTCAAATGAAAATAATATTTACTCAAATTATATTATATAGTTTGATATTTAAAGTATACTTAGTTCCTTATGCTTAAAGTGCATATTTAAAAATGTAACATATGAGAAACCAAGATGGTCTAAATTTCAATTAATATAAGAATATTTAATGGACAATACAAAGTATTGTTAAATTAAATTAATTTAATAATAGTTTTAAGGAATATTATCTTGGTTTTTACAGTATTTGGGCTGTGTTGAAGTATTTGAATCGAGAGGAATGGAAGTATGTGAAGAAGCATTAAAAACACTTAGGGTAAATGGTATATTCATGTGCTATTATCAAAAAATATTCAACATTGTTTTTTTTTTTAATTTTCAGGGGTCACGACGCAGACCAGTTAGAGCTATATTTTATATATCTGGAGATGGATTACGTGTTGTTGAAGAAGAAACCAAAGTAAATAATCAAAAATATATTTATGTATAGTGTATATTTTTATTATAAAATTTTTATTTGTTAGGGATTAATAGTTGACCAAACTATTGAAAAAGTTTCTTTTTGTGCACCGGACCGAAGTCACGAAAAAGGTTTCTCATATATTTGCCGAGATGGTCTTACTCGTCGGTGGATGTGTCATGGCTTTGTCGCTCTTAAAGAATCGGTAAATTTAAAAATAAAAAAATAATTTTAATTTAAACGTCTAAATAGCTATGCATAACTATGTAGGGTGACCGATTAAGTCATGCTGTTGGATGTGCTTTTCAAGAATGTCTGATTAGAAAAAACAAACGAGAAGAAGATTGCTCTGTCACAATGAATTATGATCCAAAAACATCTGTTTTCACACGAACTGGCAGTTTTAGAACTCCATCATTAACCGAACAACAATCTGAACCTAATATTCCTCTTAATGCGCCTCCACAACCTCCTCCTTTTCTTCAATCGTATAATAAAGGTATATTTTCTATTAACTATTTAACAAATATTATAAAATCATTGTAATTTGAAAAATGAATAATGATTTGTTTGATTGGTATCATTTTATTTAAAAAAAATTGATGTATTTATTCTAGATATACCAACATCAATAAAACAACTACAACAAAATCCTACAACACCCAAAGTCAGCACAAAAGCAATTGAAAGACCACATGCAACATTATCTATGTTACAACGCCAAGGATCATTCCGTGGATTCTCACAACTCAATCAAGCTTCTCCATTTAAAAGGCAGTTATCATTAAGAATATCTGAACTACCATCTAATTTGGAAAGAACAAGATCGATGAGTTTACAACCAACAGGACATCAACGCACGTCTAATAAACTTTTACAAATGAATACTCCGGGTGAGTTGAATTTAAAATGATATTCCTGAAATAAAAAAATAATAATTATTTTATTCATTTTAGTAAGTCCTATACCAGAAGCATCGCCTCGAAGTGAAAAACCTATGTCTACGACAGATCAAGTTACAGCTATGTGTCAACAAATGTCATTAGAATTAGCATTCCTTACAAATAGTACATCCAATGAAGATTTTCCAGATAAATTCAAATCAAGTGATTTAAGAAGTATAGGTAAATAATTTTGATGTTTTATTTTAATAAATGTACTAAAAATGTAATGTCAATTTTTTTTTTAGAAAATACTCCAAAACAAGGTCCAATTACTGGTAGTGAAGCATTTCTTGCTAGTATAACTAAAAAAGCAACATTAGAAACCCAAAGTAACCCTACAACTCCTAAACCTGAGTGTCGTATCAGTCCACAACAAGATGAAGGTTTTGATTCAGGTTCTAGTTTATGGAATCTAAACAATAAAGCAGTAACACCACCAACTCCTCCTGCCACTCCACCAACATCACTTCCAAGGCCAGATCAGTGGTTAGGTAAAGTGGCAGCAGTTACATTACAATCGACAGATGCCCTAATTACACCTAAAAGAAATCCACATTTAGCAGCGCATAGTCGTGCTTATTCTTTAGACACAGCTGAAGATGTTTATCGTACAAAATTGAACAGTATTTCGGCTAATCCATTTGATCCTAACTATATTGCCCCAAAACAAAATACTAATCCGTTCTTAAGTAGTCCTATATCAAATGGCCCAAGTAAAACTGTAAAAACTTTCGAGATACAAATGTGATAAACTACTAAGTTTTTCTTATCAATTCTGTTATGTTAAAATATTTTCATGGACATACGGAAAAATACGAATTGTAATATATAAAGTTGAGAGGAAGTATGCGATATTAGTTTGGTTTTCTGTATGTACATACAGAATACAGAATTAATGGTCATGAGTTATATTAACACAATTTCATATTTAGAAATAAATTAGTTTATTATGTACTACTATACAAAATTTAAAAATCAAAATCTGACATGTAGATTCAAAAATATTTTTTTCGAAGACTAAAAAATTTTATTTATAAATTAAGCCAAATATTGCTAAGTGCAATTGTTTAATTTTAAATATTTTGTTTAAATGAAGTATACTTATAAAAAATTACAGTATTTTCCTTTTAAGAAAAATATCCATAATTATTATTAATGTTTTAAAAATCAATGCGATACAAATTAATGTCCTTAACTAAACATAATCATTAATTTCAAAAAGTGCTTAAATTAAATTATATGTATGTAACTTTATTTATTTTAACTCTGTGTTATAGTTATAAATATTATATTAAAAATATAATTAATTACTATGCACTGCAATTAAAACTAAATTAATACAAATTATTTATTTGCAACCTATACATATCAATATTTTTTTAACGGTAAATTAGTAGAATAAAAAAAAAATATATATATTACATTTTGTATTAATAATAAATGTACTGACAGCCAAGGGTACTTACGAATTTGAACTAATCACACACACAGAGCTAATGGACAACATTTAATTCACACATTAATAGTTTCTAAATTATTATTATTACAATTGTTTTAGAAACCTACACAATATAAATTATAGTGTTTATTGTGTGAACCATAACGTACATAAACGCATTAACTTACTATTTTTTATTAAATAGGATTAATAATTTTAAATTTTTATATGAGTCCTAAACATTTGCCAATTTTTAACACAAGTATTATTTAATCATTATTTTTAAACATAAGAATAACTTTATATGGCATTTACTAAAGATCAAAATGTTGATGTACTTATTCTTCTATACATCTGTTAGATTAAAAACAATTCACCATATGCTCCACCATTTTAGCATTACTCATTGGCACACAATTCTGTATATTTGTCTTCTATTAAATTTAATATAATAATAACACTATATTAAATCCTTAAGCATTACATAGTAAAAATATTTCTACTTTTATTTTGCTTTCGGTTTTAATCATATAGCTTCTGAAAGAATATTTACGTTAACCGCTTTCACAGTTTTGAAACATTATAGCTTAGAAGTATATTATGATTTAAAATAAGACGCTTATAGCTGCGTATTGAATAGGGATTGCGTATTCTGTGATATTCGTGTATTCAATAGACTGCATTTTTTTTCTATTGGTACACAATAATGTTTATTATTATTATTATTATTATTATTATTATTATTATTATTATCATTATTATTACAATATTATTATTACTTTTATTATTATTATTAAGTAAATTGTACACAAGTATTTCTGATACCATAATAATATAATGCTAATCATAATGCTCTCATACAAATATGGGAAGTAAAATAATTTTACTTACATGGATTTTTAGTATTTTAAAATAATAATAATATATTGTAATAATAGTAGTGCGAATATTAATGATATTTACATACACATATATATTTATTCATATTAAACTTGTTAGTATTTTAGTTTGTATTATATTTTCTTAAAGTTAAAAATTATTAAATAAAAAAAAGAAGAAATAATATCATAATGTAATATTATTATAATTAAAAACATAATATGTAACACATAGTGTTAGTTATTAAATATATATAGATGTCTTAGATATCATAATTTGTAAAAATGGTTATTGTTATGTCCAACAGCAACAACTTAAAATATATACTATTATAAAGTATCTAACACTTGGCTAAAACTCAGTTTAACTATAATTGATAGATGATAAATGTTATGATTATTATTATTAATACATACTAATTATACATCACCTTGTAATGTTACTGGTATACGATTAATTTGTCTATTGTTATTATTTATGCATGGGGAGGATTGGTGTTTGTATTCTAGGACAAATGTATTAATAATAATATTATAATATATATATATATATATATTAACACAAATGTACAATTTATACAATATAGGCATATAATGTTATTGATATTTTTGCTAGGGGATAGTCTATAAATGAGATAACTCAGACTTTTGGATATTAAACTAACAGTATTGTTTCTAAATGACATAGTGTAATTAAAAATAATTCTTGTTTTTCAACTGACATTTAATATAAGTTATAACTTATTTAAAAAGAAAATATGTAAGACATATAGATAAGATATAATTATGTTTTACAATTATTGTGATTTTAGTGGCCTCAAAAAAAAAAAAATATACCTAATGTTACAATATTTATTATTATTATTAAATATACGTATATATATTATATTATTTAAACACTATGCTATTGGTTTTGTTATAACCAAAACAAAATAACTTACCTATTACTCTACATTGTACTTAAGAAAAAATGAAACCTTTTGTAAATTCTTAATTTTTTGTTTTTATTTTATGGTAAAACATAATAAATACAAGTTGTTAGTATTATTTTTAGATGCCTAAGAACCTTTGTACTTAATTATTGTTGTCATATGAATTATATAAATATAAAAAAGTATTAATTGTTTTTATGTCAAGTGTATTGAAGTGTTTAATTATTACCCTAAAATTAGGGACATATAAAACTCAAAACTGGGACATTTAAATTCTGTTTCAAATTATAATACTAAAATTTAGGAGTCTATTCTTCAAGTCATTGATTTTTCTTTATTTCTAGTAGACAAAAAAATATATTCTAATTTAATAAAAATGCGAGGAACTTGGTCAAAAATATTTTGATAAATTTAAATTGAAAATTGTATTAATTTATACTATATTCTAAAATTTGAATGTTGTACCAGTTCAGAAGCCACCTAGCTCCTAGTACCAATCTCTGATGCAAACTCCATTCATTTATTATACCATTAGAATCAATAAAAAATCAGGTAGGTAAAACCATCCTAATCTTTTAACACATTATATTAAGCAGAAAAAACAAAAATAAGATAGATTTTGAAGATTTTACACCTAAAAAAGTTTCTGAAATCTTGTACTACAGAAAGGTCAATCTGTAGACAGCCATCTGCCACGCATCTAATTGTAAATAGGCACCGAGTGACTATAGAGTCTCACAACAGCCTACCGTGAGGCAAATAATCTAAAAACAAGAAATAGATTTAAGTTGTTAGTTGTATCAACCTAAATTTGATCTCATTTGATTCAGAATGTTCAAATGCATTATATCAGTTTTTGGAAACATTTTTAGTGTTATAAAAATGGATACAATAAACATGGTCATACTTTTTTTTCAAATTAAAACAAAAACATATTGTTTTGTACTTTTATCCATCTTCCTAAATATAATTTTTCATGTTATCTTAAATTAAAACGAAATATTATTTATTCAAAACAATTAAGATTAGGTAAAAATAGTTCATCCAATAAACATCCAGACCAGCTGATGGCCAACCGGGTTGTCAAGAGAAGGGGTAGAACAAGACTCCAGGCCGACTGGCCAGTACACCAGGTCAGGAAGATAAGACTGCGGTCAAGGCTTAGTCAGACCTTAATTTTATACATTATTTTAAGTAAAGATGTAGCAGGAGACTTGCCCGCACATTCACACCATAACTTTTAAGTGTATTAGTAAGGTAGTCCTGTGCAAACGATCCCTCTCTGCTGTCGGTTATACTAGGAAAATAAAGGTGTAGTTTAATTATTTTATTATAACATAGAATTATTGTATCTCTATGGTCGTCTATAATCCAATAGTCACTAAACTGCAATTCGAAAACCGTATATTTCTGATTTTTGATAATTTTTACTATGATAAAATAATTATTTATACGAAATGTTTGTTATTTGAGGAACTTCAATTTACTATTTCTAAATATTTGGTAAATAATAGACCAATATTAAACCTGCCTATTGAGAAAAAAGAAACCTTAGGTACCTACATAACCTTCAACTAATATATAGCCATAGACCGTACATGACTAAAAAACAAATTTTATCAGGGGGGGGGGAGAGGGGATCTAATTTTTTGATAATCAATTTGATGACTTTTCCTAACATTTTTCTCCCTTCGGCCAAAAAATCACGGAGGGAGAGTCAAGATTTATCTGTCACAATTACAGCCTTGATCATTGGTTATAATCAACGAACCGTACCTATCTATCTACCTTCAATGTACAAACACTGTACCATCTTTCTATGGTTGATGCCATTCGAGTAGGAGAAAACCGGTTACTGGTTGATTTTATTTATGAATGCGGTCAACAGACGATATAAATGAATGTGAAAGTATCAACTATCAATTTTGTTCAGTCACTAACGTGCGTTATGACAGACGATGTCGGTTCGGCTGTGTTTTCACTCGTGTTCGTAACGTAATACAATAATGTTTACCAAATTACGTAGTGCACATCGATAATGTGCAATTTAATTTAAATTTCCCTATTACAATTTTATTGAACAATACATTTTTCTTTTAAGTGCAGAACGTTTGAATATAGTGCTACATATTATTGACGGTAACTAATACAATATAATATTTATATGAATTTATTATTATTCATTAATTCACCCAGGTAATTTTTTATTGTATTATAAAGTTGAATTTTGACTCTTGGGGTAAAAAAAATGTCTAAGTATCGGAAAATGCCAAATACAAATATTTTTCATGCCTTCCGTCTTACCAATGTTGAATTTTAGATTTTCCCATCTCCCGCAGAGATATATTAGGTTTAAAAATGTGCGTTTACGGTCTTGGACAAATTTTTACCTCTAAAGAAAGTCTGCCTTTTGGCTTCTTGTCTATAAAAAAAGTCGAAGTATTGAAAACTCATATCAAATTTTCCATTCCCCTTCCTTATCTTATCAATGTACTGCAGTTAGAATTAACATTCCAATTTCCCTAAAAAATATTCGAGATTCTAATACTTTTATTGGTTATCTACCCAAAAGCCATGTCGTTAAAGAGCTAAACAATTAAAATATCTAAATGTTGGTTGTTTGGAATTTATTAGGGCACTATGCTAATACAAAACCACTATAGCATTTTTCGACAATATTCAGCGATTAATCATTGATAACAAAAACCTATTCTGAGCGGAACTCGGTCAATAGTAGTACTTTTTTAACAAAATGTGCGATTTCACAACAACAATCTTTTAAAAAAAGATTAAAAAATTTTAAAACATAAAATTTAACAATAACAAAAAATAAATAAAAACTAATGCCAATGAAAACCTTATTTTAAACCAAAAACCCCAATTTTTTCCTTTGTTAATAATAGTTATAACTATATTAATGAGAATTTCAAAAAATGTCCTTTCCAAAGTACCAATTAGAATCATCTTAATGCAATAAAAAAGGTCTCTTGTCATGTTTTGGTTGGAGAAAAATATCTAGGAGAAATATTGTACACAGTATAAAGAAAAAAATCAAAAATGGGAGAGGGATTTAAGTCTTCTCTAATGGCTCTAATTTATTAAAAATAATTTTGCAAAATTTTGCATACTCATTCAATTGTGTTTAAGCGTTGACATTTTACTTTACAAAAAAACAATGGACCAGCATTTAAAAATAATTGATTTCAATACACCTAATAAAATTAATACTTTTTGAAATTTAAATCTTAATATCTATTACATAAATCTTGATGCCTATTTTATATTTTTTTTTTTGTGTTTATGGATGTATTGCATTGTAATTATATTTGAAAGAATATGATTTAATAAGATATAATTCACAAATTTTAAATTGTTTAATTAATAATTAATGAATATAACTACTGAATTATTATAGAAAGATATGTTGTCTTTAATACCAAATTACAGTGGAAGTAATTATCGAGCCATCATAGATAATTGTCCTATTAATCGATGGCCTCAAGATGAAATCAACATATTGGATGGAAACTGTTCATTCTGTGTTGACGTAATACTATAGGTAGTTATTAGATCTATATAGGTAAATAATATAAAAATATTTCGTTTAGTACCTAGGATGTGTTGAAGTGTCTGAACCCACAAATTCACAAATATGCTGTGAATCATTTGCAAAACTTTACCGAGAATTTGAAACAGGAATTTGTCATGCCAATCCTTCTGTGTTATGGATAACAGGATACGAGTTAAGAGTTGTGGAAAAAAAGTCAAAGGTAGATAAGAAATAGTAAAGTAATAGTAGTAGATACTAATGGAGAAGTGTAATTGTATAACTAATGTAAATATTACTTGGTTAGTATATTTTAAAAAATTATTTGTTGGGATAAACTTTTGTTTACTAAAATTTGATTAATTATTTGGTATAAAGCCGGTTAAATTGTGAGAGAGTGTTAAACTATATTTGTTTCCTTAATAAATTTAATTAAAATATAATATATATTTTTTAGAATTTAGTTTTGGCTCAAATTATGGAGAATGTATTGTTTTGTGCAACAACCACACATAATTCGGATCAGTTATTCTATACTTGCAGAGATACTTATAATGACCGATGGCTGTGTTATTTGTTTGTTGTTAAAAGAAATATGGTATGAAATTTTTCCATTTTTCATTAAATATAATATATGTATTAATCGGTCTATCAGATAAAATAATTAATTAATTTTATTTTTGATTAGAGTGATCGACTCTGCAAAGCGATTGGTTTTGCTTTCCGGATGTGTGAAAGAAGAAAAATTATACGAGAAGGACTAGAAACAAATATGACTACAAAAAATAACAGATCTACAGGATAATAAATAATACAAAAATATAATAAATGGATTTTTGTTACATTGTATATGATGTGTAATATATATGTTATCAATGATTATTGGTAATACATATTTCACATTACACTTAAAACAGATATGTTTGTACAAAATAATTACTTCTACATTTAACTATTATGTGATACCAAACTATTTTATTTCTATTATTTGTATGGCTTATGAATTGATGATTTATATTATTAATTATTATGTAGTAAGTACACAAATAGGTCCAATTGATAAAAATGTAAAAAAACCTTTACTATCATATACCTTTACCATTATATACATCATATGTCCACTGATAAAGAGTATCATTGCATCCAAGGTGGATTAATAGATAATTAGTGGATTAATGGATAATTAGTACAATTGTCTATGGATTAATCTACTTTGATTCCATCATTCCATCTATTTCATATAAATTTTACGTATTTTAGTATTTTTGAATTAGAAAAAGAAATGTCTTGTCTTATAAATATTTATGTAGATGAAAACGAATATGTCATATACAACGGAAATATAGACAATTTATAGAACTCTGTATCCTTAAATGATTTTGGCAACTCAATAATTACAGTGATTTATTATTTTTTTTTTTGTACTAAGGAAATCATTCCACCTAAACTATCTGAATTTCAGAATAGTTTTTTGAAATTGTGTAATACAATTTAAAATAACAAGTGCTAATTCTTTTTTATCCATTTTTAAATTTTGTACTAATGTATTCTAAACCACAGAGCTCTATTATCAATTATCATAATTTAGTTATTGTATTATCAGATTATCACCATAACATAAACCATAAAAAATACATAGGAAAACGTTTTAGAGAGTAACCATAGATAAGTACTTTTATTATCAATGCGAATAACGACAATTCCGCAAAATGTTTACTAAACATTGCATCGCCAAAACCATAGGCCAGATATTATCATAGATAGGAAATTTATCACCCTTCCATACTCTTCCGGTCAAAACTTTAAACTGTTATAACTCATAAACGGTAAATTTGATATTACTATGACTCATATCAAAATTTTTAAAAAAATAGTCTATTCAAAAGGGGGGGGGGTTCCTATTTGTAAATCAAAAGTATGCACTTATTTAAGGTATATGTTATAGGGGTAAACAGTTAAAAATGGTTTTAAAATAAAACGATTCCATAATAATTAGAAAAAAACAGAAATCAAATTTACTTTAAATCCTTGAGATAATTGTTGGTTAATATATGAGTAATACACAACTACAAAAGTAATTAGGTCTGTTGCATATGTAGAACATAGGAAACTATTTATCTTCATCTCTTCTAAAATCAAATCAAAAGCAGAAAGTAAATCATGTACAATATTTTACACATTTTTGTTCAATATTTTCTATAAAATAAGGGCCAGTTGCGTAGTTAAATATTGATTATCTAATCAGCGTTTAGATTTTAATTACCGATTATAATCAGGAGTGTTGTACAGTGGACGGTTGGTCTGCAATTAATCGATGTAATTAAAATAATGCAGTGTGTTACACAATACTAATTAAATCTAGCCTAAGGATAGGTTTACACGCTCAATTAAACTGCGCAAACGGACTGTACGGACTCAAGTTTGCGCAAATTTATTGTACTTGTAAATGGAAATCGTATGATTGTACAGTTTAACATTTTGATCTGTGCGAGTTCAGGCGGTACCTGGAAAAACCGTGCAGTTATAGTAGTTGCACAGTTTTCCCGTGTGTGTAAATGGATAACTGGGTTTTTAGACGGTTTTAAAATTTAATACCCACATTCAATAGTGTTTTTCTGGGGAAGGGCGATGGGGCAATTGCCTTGTTCCCAGCATTTAATTTTTTCTATATTAATGGTTTGCTTTTTATCCAAATGAAAAAAAAAAATTATGTATTTTCATGTTGCGACCCTCCCCCCCCCCCGACAATGGGACCAGATACCAGTATTATAAATATGAAATCGGAATTTGTTTACAGATAATATACGTTTATTATATGAAATAGATATCAAATATTTTATTCGAAGTATTGCCTATTGCTAGCTATACATTTTTCCAACCTGTCTGGTAATTTATGAATGTCTCGCCAAAAAAACCTGTTACTTTTTTGAGGTGAACTCGAAGTCATCGAACCATTTTTGTATACTTTCGTAAGAAGTGAAACGCTGTTTTGCATATGCATATCCCATCGATGTAATTAAAAAGTAATCAGACTGAGCCAAATCTAGTGAATAAGCCGTATGCAAAAGTATTTCCCAACTAAACGCCTCGGTCGCTTCTTTAACCAGTTTTGCAGTGTGATGGTGCACTATAATGAATCAATAACACTTGTCTTTTTTTGATATTTTGATCATTTTTTACGCAAGGCTTGATTTAAATCAATCATTTGTTGTCGGCAGCGCTGAGTAATATCAATTTCGCCAAAATGATAAATATGATTCAGTCAATAGCTTTATCCATAGTATATGATCTATGATAAAAACACTCTTTCTCTCTTCCTCATTCTGGCACATTTCCCTCTATTTTGTTGGTATAGGCATGGCCTATCCATTCTTTATTTTATTAAGCTTGTGCAATCGTAGTACAAAATAATATATGAAACCAATCAAAACATTAGTTTTATTGGTGGTCACACTGTTAAATATCACCTTTTTGCTCTTCAATTTTATTTCATGGCGGCCTCTCTGTATTACTGTATGATATATATCCTTAGATCATATACAATGGATATATGAATAGAGCCACAGTTCAATATTTTGGTGTACATGTTAACGAGCCGCCAGGTGAGTAGCCTTTACTGCACATGCGTGCCAGCGACTTGTCGCCATTGACCAACATATATTATCAGATCTATGTTTGTCACATATTATCTTAATATGGGGTGATAGTATTAATTAACCGATAATAATAATATACATTTTAATGAATTAAAACTTGAATAAGTATATTGAATTGGTAATAAACTAAAATGTGTATATAATGCCTATCAAGGTGTAATTATAATAGATCTAATAACTAATCATTTATCCGTTTTCTTCAGTTTTTTCCCATTTATTGGGAAAACTCTTGAGAAAATTAAAAAGTGATTTCCCTGAATTACTTCACCAGTCAGATATCCGTCTAAAATTTTACAATACTGTGCATTTTTATTCCTTGTCCTGCTGTAGTCTCCATCCTTTTATTGAGCAGTGTTTATCCATTATTTTAAATATTTATAAAAATATTAATAATACAATGTACTTACAAATACAATGTTAGCTAAATTAAACAATGCAAAATAGATGCATGCGCTTATAAATTATAAATTGATAATAAACAACAATTTATTATAAATAATATAAACCAAAATTTTCAAATGATAATAATATACATTGTGGAACAAAAATAAATGTTTTTATTATTTTTGCCGTGATTGTTCTCCTCTAGTTCTATCGCTTTTGCTTGATGTCGACCCACGTTTTCTCTCTATATGCGCATTCCATATGTAGGTCTATAGAAATTATAAACACACCTTGGTACCTATAATACATTATAGATAAGAACAAAATATATATGTCAATAATTTGAGATAAATATGCGACTAGTCACCTGCGCACTAAAGGCTGCTCACATGGTGACTCGTCGCTAACAATATATACATTATCGATATTACATATGGTAATCTATAGGCTGTGGCCGTTCAATCCATAGTATATAGGGTTGCCACTACGGGTTTCACCCGGATAATCCGGTTTTACATATAAATCTACGGACTACGGGTTTCAGTGAATTATTCTCCGGGTGTATATACTGTTATGTCATTCGCCAAAATATTAGATAAAAATATAAAATACGATTTATTGACTATACATAGTCGTAGATAGACGTACATAGACGTATAGGAACAACACGGTATCTTTTGCTAACATCTCTTTTTTTTTTTTTTATATTTATTAGCCTGTCTCCGGGTCTACCATCTTTCAAAGGTGGCAACCCTAATGGTATATGATCTAGGTATATATCCACCTTGATTTTTCTCATTATCTATCAATTTTTCTATCATTATTCTGATATTGATAAAATTATCTATTTCAAAAAATATAGAAATCTATGTTTTTTTCACGGTTTAAAACAGATTGCGCAACGAACCAATAGATTCTAAAGGTCCCCATACACGATCGAACAATTTGCGCAAAAACATGACTGTGCAAACACACGTAAATACACGTTCAAACGGCTTGTATGAACCTCAGTACGTTTTTGTTTATGTAGACATAATTTCCGACACAGAAATTGCTTGCGCTGTGATAATTATTGGATGTTTGACGGAAAAGAAATAAGAAAGTAGAGAATAGGGACGAAGGGATGGAAAAAAAGAGGACAGAATTTCGTTATGATCGATTAGTATCAGAACTTAAAATGAGTTCAATAGTAGACTACCAAAACTATCTTAGAATGGATGCAGATACGTTAGAGTTGTTAGAAATAATAACAATGATAAATATTAATATTTTAGTTAATGCTTAAAAAAGTAAAAGTAATAAATAAAATTCGGCACTTTAAATTTACTATAAAATTTTAAATGAACACAATAAAACGATATATCCACCATTGACGCTTGTCAAATATCGACATAGACGTTCAAACCGCTTATCAATCACCGAGCGTTGCACAAAATATTTCGGTCTTGACCGAAAACCGCAAGCTTGGTTTCAAACCATTGCGCAACTACTCAATCCATTCCATACACGATCAAAATGTTTGCACAAACATAATGGTTGCGCAAATTGTTTGATCGTGTATGGCGGCCTTTTAGGCGCAAAGTTAAATAATATAGACAGACAACACAATTAATTGTTTCGTTCGAGTTTTTCGATGAAATTTTCTTGGGAGTAAAATGAGTGGATAATCCAGATATTGAAGTGGTATCTGTTATAATTAGTTACACAATAATGTAACCATGTTCGTGGTAATATTCTCAGACCGTGTGCCGTATGGTAAATTAATCAATAAATGGTAACTATATGTTTGTCAAACATAGGTGCGTCGCATCAGCATATATTCTAGCTGATCTAGCAACGTATACTGTATAGTTCCGAAAAACTCCACTAAAATCGTTGCGGTTCTTATATGCCCTCTACTTAGGTATTCTCCATCGAAAAACTAGATCACACTACTACCACCCATAGACATATAAATACATTTATTTATGTCTATGACTACCATCCGCCGCCCATGTTGTTGACAGTCCATATTATTTTAATTCATAGTATTTTATAATATCATAGATGAAATATATTTTTCCATATACATACATGTGAATATTTAATCTAAATAATAAATATTTATAATCCCAAAAGTTATTGTACAAATAACTTATGAACTCCTTGAAAAAGTTATGTCAGAGCTTGCCTCTACCGTATATATCTGGTGTCATCAAGGTGTTATATACAAAATATGTGTAATGCGCGATCTATCTATTATATTATGTCTATGAGGTTGAGGTAGATAGATCTTAAACCAGGATCGTGACACTTATATACATTTCTATGGCTTTTTAAAGCCTACTAAACAACTGAACTAAATACATACATATATCATATATTATTTAGTTCAATGCATGTTACCCATTAATCACTCATAGATAGGTTTATGTTGGTAATTGTACAATATTATTCTTCCATGTGGCACTGGCACACTGGAGGCCTTCTTTTTCTTTAGATCATCTGTTTTGTTATTGTTTTGATTTTCTATTCATTTCATATTTATTATTTTTCATATGTAAATGTAATGTATTGGCTATTTAGTTTTTGGTGTTCTTAAAAATAAAATATTTCAGATTTGTTACACAGTAACTGAAATATTAGTAACATACTAATATGTTTTAATCATTATATTTTCATATTTGTCAATTTTCAACAATATAAATATCCTATAAAGGAAAGAAATGGATTATAATGTGAGTAAAAACATTGTTTTCTAAAAAATTTTTAAACAGATTATCAAAATATCGATTAACAGATAGACATTAAACCAAATACGTTTATTATTATTTAAATACTAATAAGTAATTAAACGTGTGTATATGCATGTTAAATCTTTAATTTTAAAGTAATTAATAGCATAATAAGTAGATAAGTGTTTAATATAGGTATCTACCTATACAATATTTAATGTAATAAATATATAATATGTGTAGGTGGTTACATCTATAATAGGTTAAATTATAATTGTTTAAAAATTCTTACACTGCCTCTATCACAGACTAGATTAATCTGTGATTTTATTTTAATCATAAACTAGGTAGTAGGTACTTAAAATTTACCTAAGTAATATATAATAAATTATTTAAGCACTTCATAATAATTTTATTTTTTTTTTAAATATATTTCACCAATCTCATGTATTTTGCTATAAGTGATTTATATATAAAATCCAATTATTGGTTACACCGATTAAAAATTGTATTATATATATCTATAGTATTATTGGTAGGTATAGTCTATTTAGGTTAAGAGTAGTACATCCAATGGTGTTTTTATAAATTGTTTTGAAAGTATATTGTATAACAGCTTGTACCTACCTTGAACCTTAAATCTTCAAATTTTACAACATTAAAGAACGTTTATAAATTTAAAAAATTAGTAATATGACACGGATAATGTTCTCATATAAAGTTTGATAGTAGGTCAATTCACTCTTGATATTAAAATTAACTGCACAGATTTGTTCCTACTGAAAATTTGTTGTGTCATATGGTTGTAAGATGGAGTACATGTAGGTATAATGTATTGTTGTTTTCTTAATGTAAAGAATAAGTTTGTGTATAACTGACAGATGGACAATATCTAAAATATATTAATTTAAGTGTTACATTAATTAAACATGATAAATATATATAAAGATCCAATAAGGCAAGATTGAGGAAGTGTTTCTATTAAATTGTATAAAACCCCTAAAACTGAAATGAAATTTATTCAGAATCATCAGATATCATTATATAATGATGTTTATAAATTGCCCTGTACCTAAAGACCTTATACTAATAGACATAAACTACCTATTAGAAAAGTATTACAAAATTTATTGCAACATAATGGACAGTTTATATAATAGTGTAATAACAAAAGACAAAATTACACCAAAAAATAACCATAAGGCTCTTTGTTTTTTCCAAGTCCGAGGTTGCTATCATTTTTTTATTATTATTATTAAGAAGTCTGCTTGTACTACACTGTACAGTGTCTATTGTATATGTAACCAGAATTATTATATAATATAATAAGGAAGTTTGTTGTGTACAGTCAAGCAATTTAAATTTTAAAGCATGACAAGATCTTGAAGTCAGATTTTTAAATTTCCATTCAAATTCTCACACTTCAAATTTTAGACAGTAAAGACAAGCAAAATGTAACCTGGGTATGACAGCTAGTTAAATACTTTATTTTCAAAATATATTTATTTAAGTTTTTCTTTTTTTAGATCTATCACATCTTAAGTTGGTAAAGTTTTGTTTAATTACTAATAATTATTAATTAGTAATTAAAACTTTTCTATGCACTTCATATATATGTTAGCGGTAATGTATGTAACACGTTATTTTATTAAATAACTAGTTGCTCTAAAAAATTCCTAAATATGCTAGTTAATATATGAATTACATGGTTTTACTAGTTAATAATAAATAGAATATCGAATGGGTTTTTGCTAATTTATATAATTTAAACCATTGTGTAATAATAAATACAAATTATATGATAATGTAAGACTTAATATTACTATTATTATTATTTTTTTTTTTAATATTTTAATAATTTAATAATTTAATAATTCTATTAAGTTGATGTTGTACAAATCAGAATAAACTTTTTGAAAGTGAATATTAATATTTTGTACATGAATGTAATAATAATTTTACATACATTAACTAAATTGTTATTGTTAGCTTATAAAATATCTACTTAGTATGTAGAATAACTAGTTGAAGTATATAATTTTGTATTCATTCAATACATTAACTGAAAATGTCCGAAAATCTATAAAATAACTAGTTGTTTTATAGAATTACGTAATTCCGCACATTAACGCTAACATATATTTATATATTTATTATGTGTTAAAACTTCATATGTATTTTATTTAAGGCCTTAGTTTATTCTATATAAATTGGTATTTTTTACACTTTTAAACTTATTAATGTATTTAAAAATAATATTTTTTTATGAAATAATTTGTAATAGTTATAAATAGTTATAATTTAGTTATAATTTTAGATAGATACCATGTTAAATTCAAATTTAAATTTATTATTTAGAGTATTGATGAAGATGATGTTGAAAAATTGCGTTTAGCAGCTCTTATGTCTCTTAAAAAGAAATCTAATGTGCGAACCAATACAATAAGTAGTACATCAGGTGAATTTTGTCATAATAAATACTTAAATGGTACTCCTTTTAATAATCCTGCAAAAAATAACAGAGGAAGATTTACTACACCAAATAGATTATATAATCAACGAATATATACAAATGTAAGTTGCTTATAATTTAATTTTGAATATATTTATGCTTATTTTATCATTGATCTAACCATTTACAGGTTGGTTTCCGGAGACCTCCTCAGACAAATAATAATTTGATTGCTATTATACCAACTGAAAGTGAAAGTGATACACAAAAGAATGGTTCAACATCTATTAATATACCTACTGTTATTAGTTCTGAACACAGGCATAATGATGACTGCACTAAGCCAAGTAATGTTCAGAATTTAAATAATGAAGGTATACATTTTCTTTCAAAAAAAAAAAAACCTTACATATTAAGTTTATTCATTGTGAAACATTAAAATGATTGGTCAATATTTAGGTATACAGAGTGGTCAAAATTTTATATTACAGCAATTTTCTCTTATAAATATATACAAAATAGAAAAAAATGTGTAATATAAACATTTTTTTGATTTATAAACATCTAAGTTATTTGTACATTATTTTTTTTTAATATCTTTTTCAGCTCAATTTTTAAAAAATCAAATAGGAACTTATAATCAAAATTCCTTATATAGATGCAGTATTATTTTAAATATATTGTAGTGTTCAAATTTTTATTTCCATTAGCACATGGACAAGATATTCTTTTTAGTTTAGGTAGGGGGAGAGTAGTGGAACACTGCTGTGTGGTGACAACGCCCAACGTTTGAATAGTGTTTCACTAACACAATATTAAAACAATATTAATTATTATTATAATTTTGATAAGTTGTTAATAAATTATAATAATAATGTAAGTAACCATAGACAATAAAGACAGTTATTGTCATCAGTTTACATGCTTTACTTATTTCATGGACCTGAGTATGGGTAATATTAACATTGCCCAACCGAATAAGATGTATCAATATTAAATAGTAATAATTGATAATAATTAGTTGCCAATTGATATTTCAGTAATTTAAATTCTTTTTCCTCTTAAAATATTCTGGGGATAAAACTGAAGTTCATAATTATATAATTGATTCTTAAGTATTAACTCTTGTATTTGATTTTTACAGTTTCTACGAAATTCAGCAGACTAGAAAATGAATCTGGATCTGAAGAAAGTGAGGATAGTGAAGCTGAAAAAGAAGAAAAAGAAGAATCAGATGATGGTGATGTATTATTTTTGGGCGAAGAAGATGAAGATTTAGATGATCTTGACAAATTAATGGATATTATGGAAGCTGAAATTGCTGGTGGAGATATTAAATCATCTAAAAAGGAAAAAAAAAGTTTAAAACAAAATAATAAAAATAAAAAAGAAAAAAATACTGAATTGAGAGTAAAAAGTAAATTGAATATTAAAGAAGATGAGCCAATTGTTATAAATCAACCTAAAGTTATTGTAGACACTAAATCACCATTAAATATACCCGAAGAAGAATTAGAATCAATAAAAACTTTGGAAGAAATTAGAAACTCGAAGTTAGAAACACAATGCAGTTCATTGAAATCTCGTATTCCATTGAGATCTCCATCTCCACTTAATAGAAAGAAGTCAATTTCTCCATATAGTAAAATTCGAAAAAGATCACCTTTATCAAGATCTCCACGAAGAAGATCTCCTTCATTAGATAGATATAGATATTCTCCAGTGCGATTTAGACCTTATCGTAGATCTTTATCACCTAGAAGATCACCAAGAAGGTTCTCACCACTAAGAGAAAAAAATCTCTCTCCAAGGAGATATTCTCCAAAATCTCGATATCCATATCGTTCTCCATCTCCGAGAAGAAGACGTAGGTCTTTATCGCGAGAAATTTCTCCTAGTAGAAGACGATTGTCTCCATTAAGAAGAAGAAGCAGATCTCCCCTCAAAATTAAATCAAAATCAAGGTCACCAAAGTTAAGACTAATTAATAGAAGAAGATCACCTAGTCCAATAAAAAAAGTTATTAGGTCAAGACCAGTATCTCCTAATATTCGACGTAAAGATAATAAGACTATAGATGATGATCACTTCAAAAAAAGAGAAAAAGTAAAAATAGTTGATAAATTAGTAGATTCAAGGCCATTAGATCCTGTTTTAGAAGCAAGAAAAAGGAAATTTGAATCTAATAAGCCAATTGAACCTACAAGTAAAAAAATTATTTTGAAAAAAACGAATTCAGTTCAAGTAGCGATTCAGACTGAAAATAATGAAAAGATAGAACCAGAAATAAAACCAAAAACTGTTATTTTGACAAAAAAAGTAAAAACAAATTCCCAATCCTCCCAAGCCCCAAAAAATATAAGCATTACAACGAATAATGATTCAGAAACAGTTAGCCTAAGAAGAATAGTAAAAGTTGATACTTCTCCAGAGAAAATAAACAGCAAAAAGAGACCAAGAATTGTTTTTGGACATGATGATACGAATGAGCCTGTTGTAGATGAAGGTTTGATATAAATTTAAAATATTTACTTATTAATTTAATAATTATAATTTTATGTTTTCAGATAATAATTTTGATCAACATAAAGAAAACCAAATTAAAGCAAATTCTAGTGCAACAAAAGTAGTACAATCTGAGACTTTAGAAGTATCTAGTACATCTGAAGGAGAGACATCTGAGGAAAATGATGAAGAAGAAAGTGAAAATGAAGACAGACAAGAATTAAGTGAAAGCAGTGAGGAATATATTGAAGAAGAAGAGGAAGAAGAGGTTCAAGGAATTCAAGAAGAAGTAGATGATAAGGAATCTATTCAACGAAATAATACTGATGATTTAAGAACAGAATTAAAACGTAGAAGAGCTCTTAGATTAAATATGGTAAAACACAAATACAAAATATTGATTTTGTTTTGATTTTATTAATTATTGATTATATCTATAGATTCAAGTGGAAGTAAAGAAAAAACCAGAATCTTTTTACCCGGCTCGTTTATTACAGTCAGCAATTAGAGGTGTTGTTGGTTCAAGGTATTATTATATTTCTATACTTAATTGAATTATAGATTAATTTGATATTAAAAGATTTTGGATTTGAAAAAATATTTTTAGAAACAACTTTGGCTAGAATTAATTTATTGGTTGTAAAATTAGTTATACATTTATTTACATTATTTAGTAATTTAAAGGCATATTGTAGGTGTGTTATATAGTATTAGTTGTCAATTGATATTGTTCATTTACATTGGTGCCCAAACATTTATTTATAAAATAATAAATAATTTATTTCTAATACAATAATTCTTAATTATTTTGTTTTAAATTTATGTAACTTCTTTATTTTAAACTAAATACTTTAATAAACAAACTACTTACCCATTTGAATGGTGTACATTTTGAATCAGTAAATTAATAATTATATTATACATCATTATTTTAATAAAATTTAAATAACTTATTAATTTAAAAAAATCAAATTATTTTATTGGTCCAAATGTATAATTTATTTCATTATTTGAGTTTCAAATTTGTGTTACCAATTAGTTAAACACAGAAAATTAAAATATTTAAGAGTTTAATTAAAATTATTTTCATAGTGGGTTAGTATAAATTATTATTAGGTTTATAAATAAATAAATACATGAATGAGTCACCCAGAGTATTATGAAACATGTATTGTACGACCGGTTTTGAATTAAAAATTCTTCATCAGGTAAAATCACATAGTCAAAAAATAAAAGGCTACTGAATATGAAAAAATAAATGAAGGAATTATACAAATTGATCGTTTTACATAGAAATAATTTATTTTAATAGGAGAGATTATTTAAAATGAGTTATTATTAGACATAGATATGTTAAGAAATATAAATTATTTGGTTATTATTTATTATCTAAAATTTATTGATAAAGATATTATTTTTAAAATCTGTTTGTATATTAAAAATATTATTAAAATTATTTTTCTTTATTTCATTGTGTGTACGTGTAATTCTTCTAAAATTGAATTGTTGTAAATGTGATTTTGGGTTATTCATTTATTTATTTATTTTTGTATTTATTTATGAGTATTAACTATTTAATAATTTTGTTTTTACTTTATTATTTTATTATTTATTATTAGGTGTTAATAGTAGTTTCTTATCAAAACTAAGTCATGACATTCTTAAATATTATTCTTATTATGTGCTTATAATTTAAAATATTAATCATAATTTATAATTTTATTAATTTTCAGTAATTCCTGTGAAGTTAAAATAAAGAAACATTCTAAATTACCAGAAATAAACATTAAAACTAACGGTATGTTATTTTAATAATATAATTATTGATTTATTATATATATTAAAATAAAATTATTATTATTTGCTATCTATTAATAATGAGATTCTATACTTATATTTGTTTTCTTTGTCCAATATATACACATAGAAATTACAACCAATTTTTTTTGAAATTAGTCTTATCAATGTAGAAAAGTGACTAGAATTATGAAAACAATAAGCATGAAGTGCACTAAAGATTGGTCAGGTTATTTTTTTCAATTTAATTGGAGTTTATTTTTATAAACATTTTTTCATAATATTTAAGTACGTATTGAAATAAAAAAAATTCTGATAAATGTTATTTATAATTCTGAATTCAATTCTATTTTCAAAATTCTTATCACTTCACTACATAAATTAAATTGATTGCAGATAAATTTGTTTAAATTATTACATTGATTATGTGTTGGACAATGAAAGAAAGTAACAGTTTTCATTTTAAAAAGTAAATACTTCCTTAAACATCAGTATATTGTATTGGTTTTTCATGAACGTTTATTTTTATTAGCAATTTTTTCCCTATTTTCAAATGTAGTGCTTTTTTGGAAGGAACTTTGACTGTTACTTTAGGATATTCCCAGGGGTTTTCATAGTAAAAAGTTTAAAACCGGGAAAATTTATGAAATCATAAATATTATGGCTTTTCAAAACATCTATAACCGAACTCCACTCAAATTCGTTCTTCATTAATAATGGTTAATCTTTTGCGTATAGATATACATTAAATTTCCCCTTTATCTTCTCAATTTCTTATCTACAACAGTAGTCTATCTTGCAAAGTTTTACTATTTGTTTTTTTATATATATATTTACATGTGTTGTGTATGTAATTTTCAAAATCTTATTCTATATTTAAAATAGCTCATTAATAGTCTCATCTTTTAGGGTATTCAGATGGTCGAAGAGTAATTGTAATGAATCGAGATAAAACTAGGACTGATACCAATATTGTTCTTCCAGAAAGTAAGTTTTTTTTTATACCGTCTTGTGTAAGTTGATAAGAAATTTCATCTCTATCTTAATCCTTTTAAATACTATTCTATAGACATTTATGTATTTATGTATCTTATCTTTCAAATTATAAATTCTTGTCATTATTAGTACACTAGAAGTTATTGAATATTCCCATATACAAATTTGAATTTTGTTTAATAAGCTTAAGCATATTTTAGTTAATTTTATTTTAAATTTTTGTTTATTTATCAGTAATTTATTATTTAGATGAAGAAGATTACAATGATGAAGTTAAATCGTATGCAAGTGTTAAACGACTAAAGGGTAAATTAAAGAAAGTTCCAGTGCATTTGAGAACAACAGGTCTTAATAATGACAGAAATATTCAAAAAGGATTAAGGAAAATCATAAAGCGTAACGTAAATGTTACAGATTTCGATCAGGTATTTGATGTCTTAGTGACATTCATTTTTTTCCTATTGGTCAATTTATTATATGGTTACCATTTTATTCCTATAATATATTTATGTATGATCCCCACATTCTACAAATTATTTACATATTGTAGTTTAGTATTTTTATATCAATCAGTTCTGATTTAAATACAAAATACATTTTTTAATAATGTTCATTATAATAATATTCATTTATTGTATGGTTACCGTTTTGTTCCTATATAATATTTTTATGATCTCTTTATCCTTATAATTATTCATATATTGTAGTTTAGTATTTTTAAAACAATCAAACAAATCCCTTTTTTTTATAATATTTAAACAAAAAATATTGAGTCATTTTTTTTCATACATTTTATCAAATTCTTAAATATGTGTTATATTATAATTCAAGATAAGCATAAATTATTCTTCTGCATTTTATTTCAAATTCATCTTTTGTAATAAAATATGATTTCTTAATTTTTGAAACATTTTCATAGTTTTCTTCACATACTATGTAGTGTTTACAAATATTCCCTTATACATGACTATTTAAAATGTCAAAAATACTAAATTTAGATGTTCCTTGAAATATAGTACTCTTTAGGTATGATAAATATTAACTTTTAAATGCTTATTGAACTTCATCTTAATTTTAATGTATGTTGTACCATTTTATGTCCCTTTTTATTGTTTTATTCTGAAAACTATTTTTGCTATCTTTTAGTTAATGATCACAATATTGAATTATTTGCTCTTGATTGTATTTTCTTTTGGAAGATTTAATTTTATGATTTCTTTAAAGAACCTTTTAAATTTTTTGATCAATTGATTGCAGTTAGAATCGTATATTTTCATTGGAGAAATTCGGCATTTATCTAATCTATATATTGATTTTTACCCAATGAAGTTGTCTATTTCATTAAAAAAAAAATATTGACAACCATCTCTATTATATATAATGAAAATATATGACACTATTTATTATAGTTTTGAAAATTAACCAAGAAGAAATTGAAGTATTTTAAAAAAAATTCTAAGATCCTAATCATAGTTTCATACAAATTTATTGTTTATTAATGAATATATTATAATATTCAACTAAAAATATTTTATATAAATAAATATCTTACGACTCATACATTACAGTACAGTACTGGAAGTTTTAAAATTGATCAATTGTCCACAATATAATAGACATAATAAAATTGCATATTTTTATGTTTTTAATAAATGTTTATGGTTTTTGATTTTGTTTTTAATGAAATTATTTGGTTAAATTGAATTAACAATAAATTCTATGTATAATATAAAACAATTATGATATGTATTAAAAATTAACTTTTTTGTTTCGCATTTATTATTTCTATCAAACTTTTTGATTAATTTAATCTGTTTATTATAAAATGCATTATATTATATTTAATAACATTAGAAAATATTTGATTACAAAATTATATTTTACTAATTAAATTTATTAAGTATATATAAAGGAATGGAGTGAATATATTTATTTATTTTTCCAGTGCTTAATAAAAAAATTTAAGTTATAAATTTAAATAATATAAAATTAATAATAAGTATAATCACTTTCAGTACTGTTAATTATGTAGTAGTTTTTGTTTGAAAAATATTCTTATAGTACAAATTCTGTTTTGTGAATATCACTCAGAATATTCAGTTTTTCGAAGATTTGTTTTTTTTCTTATAAGATAGTTTTAGTCAGTAAAATTGTACACATTTTTCACATGATAACTTTTGAAAGATACAAATTGTTTGATTAAAGGTTCTGCTTATGGTTTTGTATAAATTATTAATAATTGCTAATAACAAATTGTGAACATTTATAATTTAAAAGTTTTAACAAAATATCCAATCGGTTATAATTTTTATATTTATTGGGCTGCACATAACCTGTATGTTTGTTCAAAACTTAGTTTTAATAGTTTAAACATCAAAACAAAAACAGCAGCGGTTCCCAACTTGCGGTACATAGAATTTAAATAATTAGAGATTTCCTTTAAAATTAAGATTTCATTTTACTCTTTTATGAATATCAAACAATACAACAAGTTAATAAATGAGTTAATAATAAAATATATAAGTAAAAAAATTTAATTAAGGTTGTACTACGCGTATTGATCATAAAAGTGTTAAATATTACTTGGTGCTGAAAGGTTGGGAACCTTTGGTTTATAGAGTTAAGAAGTATCTTCTTGTCTTTGTTGAGTTGTACAATTTAGCTGCATTCGGAATCTTTTTTTTTTTTTTTTATGCAATGATTAATCTATAGTATATTTACTATAGATTACCAAATCAATGGTCTATCTATGGTGTGAAGGATGTCTGACTTTTTAATACTCGTTTTTTACACATTTTTACTGAATGAAATAAGTTTGTTTTCTTTTATACATTTTTAAATTTAAATAATAATTACATATAGATTAGATTTTAGGCATATTATAATTGTACACAATAGTGTATTACTGAATAATGTTACTGGTAAAGTGTTTAATATAGGAATTCCTTAGAAATCTTAGGAATTTTACAGAATCCCTTATATTATTTTGCAATGTATTTAATTTGAATAGTATTCTAAATTTTATTTATTATTTTATTATATTTTATTTATTCTTTACAGTCTTCAGTTGTTGCATGCCATTTTGAACTGTATACAATATTATTTTTTACATAAACATTTTTTAGTTTAATGTTAAATCATGCATGTGCATTTTACAAAGCCTTGTGCAGTTTCTCTAAACCAGGGGTTGGCAATAAGCGATTCACCGGCCAAATCTGGCCTGTGAAAAGAAAACAGACTGATAATTTTTTTTTTGTACTTTCGGTTTTTGTTATTTTTCTTTGTGTAGATCCAGAATATTCAACCGTCCGAATGTGTAATCTATATTTATGATTAGGACTTGGAACTTTATGCATTTAAAATTTACAGAAAATACCTTAGAAACGTCAAAAGAAATCTGAAAAAAATTAAAAAGCAAAAATAACAGAGGGGTTTAAATTTCCACCTCTAATCATTTAACCATTAAATTCAATTATCTAACACATGTAATTTTTCTTTTTTTATAATACTTACAATTTTATTTAAAAACTTGTGTTAATAATTTTTGTAGTGTTCGAAAACTGTATTTTATAATAAGTTGAAGCCATTAGAGGCAGGGGAGGGCTTGTTACCACTTTTTGTTAGTTTTTTTTTTTCATATGGATTTTAAGTTCTTGAAATCACAAGCCCTATTTATGATGTATTTGGTGTTTTATTATAAAATTATATAATATATTTTATTCTATGAAATAATTAAAAATATAATAATAATTGTTTTTAATACAAAAATAAATAAATAATATGTTTTTCTGAAGGTGTTAAATAAGATAGAAAACCAAATAGGTTGAGGTTAAATTTTTTTTCAAATTATCTGGCCCCACTTAGAAACTAATTGCCAACTCCTACTCTAAACTGTTGGATGACTATTATCTGTAAAATAAATGTATTTTCCAATTTTATCAATTGTTATAAAATTGGTTTAGCATAATGTGAATACCTTAAGTAAAATACTTTAAAGTTCTTTCCTAAATAATAATACCCATTGTTAACTGAAATAATATGAACATGATCACATGTTTTCAAATGTTAATGAATTATAACTATATTTACTATTTTATGTTTACTTCTATGACAGCTAAAATATTTTGACCATTTTTTTGTTCATTGTTTACATAAGGTACTGAAACTCAATCTTAAGCATACAATTTTGTTGATTTAAATTTTTAGATTACGGTTTCATTTATCTACATTTAGTTAGGATTTTTAGAGTATTTCTATTGTTTGTTTTATTGAAATGTAGGTATTGTACTTCTAACTTTTCAAGGGTAATTGCATTGTCTTGATTATTTATGTAATAATTATCATTTCATGGAAATATTGGATTATCATATTTTAAATATTTCTAGTATTTATTTTCCATTGTCAATAATTATTGATACTTCTTCTGGTACATTTAAAGTCCAAACCTAACTTTACTGCTAAATAATGCCTACTACACATTTTAATTCCAAGAAGATGTTAACACAATAACAAATATTTTTAAAGACATTAAATTTTCTTGTAATCATGAACAATATGTTAATAAGTAATTAAGATAATACATTGCTTGTACATTATGGCGATAAGATGATTTTTCACATTTTTACTATAGTACATTAATATAGTAATGTTTAATTGTATATGAACTATATACACTTAGTGGCGTGGTGAACTCAAATATTTTCAAAAATAAGAATTTTTTTCAAATACTCCTAATTAAATATTTGGCACTTTTTTTTATCACTTTCTTAAACCTTTTTATATGAACAGGCATATAAGTAGACCACTCAAAAAAAGTCAGAGCCTGCGTCTTCTAAATTATCCCCTTTACCATACCACTTTATACACTTCCTACTGGATTGAACACTTTATTAGTAACATAAACAATTTAAATTTAAACTGTTTGATATTCTACAGAAGCAACATAAATAATTTTTTTATTTCACATTTTATAAGGAGTGACTATTAATCTATGACTAGTGACTATATAATCATTTAAACATTTAATTTAAAAGAAATATTTATAATGATTTTAATAAGTTATTAAACTTGTACAATTTTAAATGTACATTGAATTTTTATAATACATATAAAATGGTGACAATGTTGTTTGCAATAGCTTATAATTTCATAGAACCTTATTGTAGTAATGGTATAGAATCAACTATATATTAACTATTCATTAATTTTTTGGTTGGCTTTTTTAGGTTAATTACTATTTATTTGTTAAGTTAATATTTTGTTATATTATTATACAATTATAAAACAAATTAAACATTTTTTTATCAACACTGTAATATTAATAAATATCCATCACTATAAAATAAAATAATACTACTATCATTTAAACTGATCTTTTTGTAGTTTTATTGTAAAATGTGTTAAAATCAGGGTTCGGTTATTTTAAAATAATTTTGAATATAATTAGCTAAAATAGTTAATTATTTTAAAGCAAGAAATAAAATATATGCAAATTATTAAAATTCGCAAAAAAAACATTTATTTTGTTTAGGAGATATTTTTGTAGTTTTTCTGAAAATAGAGACTTGCACTTATTGTGTTCTTTTATAAGTATATAGTGTATAAATCTTCTCGCTATTTTTAGAAATTAATAGCTGAAAGTGTCAATGATATGTGCCTTTTGAAGGTTTTAACTTTCAACCTCTACCTCTACCACTGTTACAATTTATACAATTTTTTTCTTTTTAATATTATAGTATTTTATTATTAAAATATTCAATTTTTTTATTTGTTTCTAATGATCTAACCTAGATTAAATTTTTAATCAATGCTAATATTAAATTAAATTTTAAAACCATTGGAGGAAATCAATACGATGAAGATGTTAGGAAAATTAATTTCAGCCTATTTTACTTTTGGGTAATTTCATACACTTTAGAAAAATTGTATTCTTTTTTAATTTTTTATATATATAATATTGATTGATTAATTCTTTATATCAATTGACTATTAACGAACCCTGATTGAAATTATAGAAACAATAATAAAATATTTTGTTTTTTATTTTATTAAATTATATGATATACTATGATAGTAAGATCATAACAAATTGATTAATTAGATAATAACATTTAGTTTTGTAAATAATTTAATCAGTGTCCATTTTACAAAAAAAAAAAATGTAACATATGTTAAATGACTTTGTTTAGATCTTGAAAATTTTTTTAATTTATATTTAGAAATTGTTTATTCTAAGAATGTTGTATGTAATATTGTGTATTACTATTGTTTATACTGTCATTGGGAAAAGACTATTTTTATATATTATTTATTTGTCATGGTCATTTTTATTAATGTAATTAATATGAGTAATTACTAATAATTTATTTGTTGTGATTACCTAAGATTACTTTAAATATATTATTGTTATTATTATATCATATGTGTTTGCCTTATATATTTATTTATTTAATTTCATAAATTATATTTCTATATAGAATACATCTATTGAACATTGATTTTAAAATTAACTCATTCATAGTTTATTTAATATTAAAATGTATTTTATTAAATTCCATAAAAAATATATATTTTCATTAATTTGGCACACAAATATGAATTTTATGTTTTTTTCTTTTGTAAAACGGACATTTTATGTAAAAAAAAAAGTATGTTATTTTTGTTTTGTTTTTTTTTTTTTACTTATTCACTCTGTTTCATATCTATTGTACCGATTCAAAAATTGTAACGTAGATATATAAGCAAACAGAATGTCAATTTTTAATAGAAATATGAATTTTTATATGTTGTCACAGATGTAGGTATCCAAAACCATTCTCTACACGACAAAACAGCAGCAGCGTCATTTTATTATTATGGACACAAAAAAAATACATATATATTTTTATAATATATAAATCATTTTCAACTTTGGATGAATATCAACTTGTGGCCACTTAAAATGTTTTGTTGCGCATGTATGTTTATTAATATTATGTATACAACATCTGTACATAGTTTATTTTTATTTTACTTTGTAATTTTGTTAGTTAAGTTAACCGATTTTGTATTATATTTTTTAATCATCTAGTAAAAAATTAATGGGAGATAATTTACTATTAAATGATTGTTTAGGTTATGTATATATTTATTATACATATATACATACATAGTAATTATATTAAGGTACCTAATTTATATATTTTTAAATATTACATTGTTATGACTACCGTTCTGTTTTTTAACTCTTAGATACTTATTATTTTGATTGATCTTTGAAAGTGAATTTGTAACCTATTGAGTGTCAGTTTGAATATAACTTTATTTTAACGATTATTGCTTTTTTTTTATCATATTGAACAATGTATATATGTAAATATATTAAATATAAATAATTTTTTTGTAAGCCAAAAATGTTTTATTATTTCAATACAATGTGTAATGAGATTTTTTGTAAATGTCTGTGATTATTTTCCATTTAACTGTTAAGTAATAAAGAATTTAAAAAAACTAATTTTTGTTTTATTTTTAATAATCTATTTAATTAACATTTGCAGTGTAGTTGGTTTCAAAAACCCTAGCCTCTGATACTATGTGTATTAGTATTGTTAATATGGAAATGGAAGTTAGCTGTACATCCATCCAACTGAAGATGAACAATTATATTTGTCTGAAAATTACATTTTTGTATGTCTTTAATGGTAATAAATTAATTATTCATATTATACAGTATTATTACAGAGAATAAATTGTTTTTTATGGGTTCACGAGAATCCAACTGCTTAAGACTCAAGATAAAATATGTTAGGTATGTCTTACCTAGATATTAATGAAAAATTAAATGTAGACTGCCGTTTTAAAATCAAGGATAATATAAAATTTTAAGTTAATTTTTAAATTTCAAAAAAAAATTATTATTTTCAGAGATATTAAGTGTCTTATAGAAAATTGATCACCATAATTATTTTATTTTATTACAAATTTGTAATAGAAACAAAATATATTATACACCTCTACTTAAATCCATAATATTACCTAAAATACTGTAAAATGATACAATAATATCAGTATGTTTAGATATTAATTCAGATACATTATTTTATTTAACTATTGTTATTTTAGTTACCAATTAAAATATTTTCTTTTGAATAGTCAATTTTATAGAAAATGTTTGTACATGTAATCAAATAATAGTGTGGGCTAGAAAGTTGGTGTGTAGTTGAATCACGTCATGAAGATCATTACAGGTACTGAAATCAACCCAATTAGAGTGGGTACCCATACTAAAGCAATGTTTGTTAAAATCAAGTCACTATCCCGATCTATCAATACTAAAGGATATAGTAACCTACTTACCTAAGAAACTGAAGTCCAGAAACCCTATATAGGACTTGGTTCCTTCAAATTAAACGACAGGAAATATAATCAAATAGGTGGATAAACGTAAATGTCCGAAATTATTCCCTCATTAAAAACCCTGTTAGCAAAGTCTCAGGATTTCACTTAAATAGAGCATAATGAACATCCTTAAACTGTATGAGGACAGAGAAAGGCAAATATAATGATTTGCTACACAAATGGGGTATGACCATAGACTGACCTTTTCTATAGAGTAGCTATAGTCACTGGTTAAACACACAGCAGTAATTTAGCCTATAATCTCATCAGTGTTGCTATTTGACATCTATTCTTATAGGTGCAATATACAAGAATATTATACTATTACCACTTTCTGTTCTTATTTCCTTATACTAGTAGGCAGAAAATAATATATTTAGTGGCGGCTATCCTAAATTATACAGGTGTATGAAAATATGAAAAGTAACCACCTATTAAGGACACAAGTAAAAAGGGGGAGGGTTACACCCATTTCAAAATTAATTTTTAATTTTTATTCAACTGCTAATTTAATTATATTAAAAATAATTGAAACTCAGAACTCCCTAATAAATAATTTATACCAATTCCTCTATCACCTACCTTCACCAATATTCATACGTGTTTTTTCCCATTATAGAGCAGGGATCTCCAACCTGTCAATCGAGATTGACTGATTCATCTTTCATGGAATATAGATAGATTGTAATAAAAATTAATTTTACTATTATTAGTCGATCGCATTGTAAATAATCAAAAAGTAAAATATTATTTTTGCGATCTTCAGCACTTATGGTACCTTAGAATTTTCGAAACATGCAAATATTCAAAAATACTGAAATCTACAAAACATTACTCGTATAACTTCAATTTCTGGCTCAACTTTGCTATGTGAGTCAATATTTTCGAGTATGACATAATACAAATAATACAATTTAGGATTATCAATCACTAATAATTAAAGTTGTTGTGGTCCAACAAATTTAGATTAATATAAGTACTAGGTACTTGACCAACTTAATTATTTTTAAAAAATAATACAATATTACATTGCAGAACAGTTGGTTGATGTCTACACTTGTTTAAAAAAACCATACCTTTAAGAGCTTATTTATTATCCTCAAATAGCCCAAATAATATAACATATCTTACATTCACCCGTAGATAACTGACAGTATTTGGCAGCACAAATACAATAAACTAGATAATTAACTAGTGATAAGAAGTGAAGTTGAAGCATAGGCCTATATTAATTTATATTCAAAAGTTTGTATACTATTTGTTTAATCTTCATGAGGTAGATGATTGTGGATTTATTGTATGAGATCTATAAGTTGAAGTGACATTAATATAAATTAATATGTATTATCTAAATCTGTGTTAAGCACCATAGACTTTATACAGTAAAATGTCTATGCTTGACACTGACCACAGATATAGATAATAAAAGTACCTATATCTGCGACACATTAATAATTATTTTAATATTTTTACTGCTAATGGTTTGTTATTAATATTATAGCCTGAGGGCCTAAATTAAGTTAGTTTAATTTTTTTTCTGAAATAAAATTTTGTTTTGTTGGTGTTCTTTTTAAATTTTCCATATTGCTTTTTTTATAATTTGGAAAACTAGGAAAGTTAACACCATTACTGGTTTCATTACAATGGATTTTGTTTTTTTGTTGTAACTTGATTAAAAATAATATTAGACTAGAAATGTTCACAAAATACTTATACTAGAACACTATATTATGCTTTTCTAGGAATGCAAATATTTTGAAAACTTTTTTTCAGCTATTTATCCACATCAACATATATTTATTTTTTGTTGATTGTGGATAAAAATATATTATTACACAACATTTTCTGAATATTTAACATCAAGTTCATTAAAAGTTAAGTTTTACTTAGTGTTCAAAAAAAAAAAAAAAATTGACTGTATGTAGAAGTATTTTTTATAAGTGTTTTAATATCAAATTTTTACAAACATTAAAATTATAATATTTCAAAATATGTATAACCAAACATTGCACAGAATCGTTTTTCATTTGCGATGGTTTATTATTGCATAAGGTTATAAATTAATAATAAATTTATGTATTCTGCATTTCCATCTACAACAGTAGGACACCCATCCCCAATATCTTAAAAAACAAAAGTTGAGACAACCAGGTTTATTTACAACTTAAAAATGTATTTAAAAATGAATCTCACTTAATTATCTAATTTTCAGGTTTTTGTAGCTATCATTTATAATAAAATAAATGTGTTAAATATCATTTTTTTACATTAAATAAATTTCTTAAATATGGGAATAAGACGTAAAACATGACAAATATTATTATAAGATAATGTTTATATTGCATTATATTGTTAATAATGTCAATTGTGTTACTATGCATAATAATTGTAATAATTTATTAAAAGTTACTAAATACAATTTGCTTTATTAAAATATTTATTGTAATTAAAAAATGTAAAAAACTCAATATAGCTTAAATAGTTTTTATAAGCTTGCCTTTGATAATGTAATACTATCATTTTTCATAATGGAATATTCCCAATGATCAAGTAAATTTAATACAAATATTAAGGCATGCTAATAAGCTACATTAATTTATATTCAAAAGTTTGTATACTATTTGTTTAATCTTCATGAGGTAGATGATTGTGAATATTATTGTGAATAAAAAATAGCCATTCTTTATGTTCGCCTTTAAATATTTCTCCTTGGGCTTCACATCCACTGTCTTTTTTTAAACACTTTAAATATCTATAAAGGTAAAATAAATCAATAAAATATTTCAAGTTGGTATGTTAATGAAATAAATCGAAAAAAAAAATACAAAAAGAAGTTTTATAATTATTAATACCTGGTTTTATTTTGAATATCAAATACAGTATATTTGAATCCTTGTTCATCTGAGTAAACAGTAGAATCAACACACTCTTCATTTTCAGAATAATTAGTCTCCTCAGTAAAATCATCTTCAATTATAGGGTTTTCTTCATCACCCCAAAATTCTACAAATTGTAATGGTTGGCTGCATTTTTCTTCTATCGCATGTGATGCATTTTTTTTTAAACTTTTCCTCCTAGCTTTAATTTTTTCACGAGCATAACTCAAAGACACACGTTTTTCAACACCAGGAAAACTAATTAACAATTATAAACATTACTAATATAGAAATCTGTCCAAATAATAATAAAATATGTATCATTAATTTAGTATACTTCACTATTTCTTCATCGTATATTTTTTTTGGTTTACTATCATCTTTCAAGCATTTTAGCATTATTTTTTCAATAAATATAGCTGCTTGTAACTCATCATCGTCCAATGATGGATGATTATGTTCACCAGAATATTCCAACATTAAAACATTATTTACTTTTGATATTGAACCTTTAACTAAGCATTTTAATTTTGTATTCATATGACACCACACGAATCTATAAAGACCAAGTTTTATAAGTTTAAAATACAAAGGAGTTGATTAATACAAAATTAAATCTTTTAACTTACCTTCTTCCTTTTCTCATTGAATATAAAAATCCCATATCATCTCTATAAAGTGTATATTCTTGCCACATACCTGAAACTAAAGTCACACAAACTAATTTAACTTCATCACATGATTTAGGTGGTTGTCTTATCCTAGCCATGCTCCGCCATGCCATTCGGTAAGGAATTTTATCTGCTACATCATGAAACCTATAAATAAATAAATATTTAAATAAATACATTTGAGAACTTAAGTTTTTCATATTTATGCATTTACAAAATTATAGTATTCATATTTAAAAAACACATTTAATAATTTGTATACGTATATAGTTTGCTGTATTGTATAAAGTTTATTAAAAACCGTTAATTGAAATATTACAAAAATGTGATGTATAATATGTATATAACCGGCCAGAAGGGATTTTTCCTAATTAATACTTAAATAATATTGGTAATGCGTTTGACTAATGATAGCTGAACCAGTAAAGAAAATTTCCTGTTTGAATTTTCAATTAAGATATATAATTAAGATTTTTTTTCAAGGAATTAACCACTTAAAATCACAGTTCATAAAATAAAACTCATCACCAGTAATATTGTATTTCTAATACTAATGTATTAGCAGTCGATGAATTAGGTAGATATGACTACAACAGAGCTTTATAACTAAAAATTTAAAGTCGGAAACATTTTGTATAATTCCACTTTAAGTTCTGAGTAAAGTGAAGAATATATTGGTTTCACTATTAAGATTTTTTATAATTTTTTTTTATACTGTGTATCAAAAATCTTGTTTTGATTTTCCCATGAAACACCTATTCTGAGAAGAATTGTTATCTAGTAGGTATTTTAAAAAGGTTGTTTTTTTTGATTTTCTAAGAAGTTTTCATAATAATCAGGAAAAATGTAGGAATAAATGAACAAATATTAATGGTGTAATAACTTTACATTTTAGTAACTTGTGTATTTTACCAGAAATATTGATCCAAGAAAAAAAAAAAAAAAAAAAATTATTATTGTTGCATTTTTAATTTAATTGGTGAATAAAAATGTCATATTTTGATTTACCAAGTAATTTTTATAATAACTAGGAAAACCTAGAACATATTTTAGAAAGAACAGGAAAATTTAAGAAAATAGCAATTTTATTATTTTCAATTTTGTTTTTTGTTATAATTCAGTTAAAAATATTTGGGAGACTTGAAATGAGAACGAAAAATTATATTTTAAAAGTTAAATTTTCAAAACATTTGAGTTATTTATACATTTAAATGTTGCAAATTTTTAATTGGTAGGTATTATATGAATAAAATGTTTAGACTAAGATGCTAAGATGGTTTGGCATAGGAAGAGGAATCTGAAGCAGTAAGAATTGTAATGGAAATTAACATAAAAAGAACTCTGTTGGATATAATTGAGAATGATATGAATACAGCTGGTATATATGCATGGTAGATCATGTCAAGTGGAAGGTTAAAATGAGGGAGGCCAATCCCAAATATTTGGGATAAAGGTCAAAGAGAAAAAGTGTTGTTATTATTTTATTACTAAATATATATTTTTAACAACTGTGAGGTTATTTTGTGATTTTTACACTGCAATAGTACCAAGCGTGTAATCAGTTTTTACTAATAGTACAAACCGTAAAAACACCCAATTATTTGTGAATAATTGAATACTTATTCAAGTAGTGCATTTTATTAGTAACACTTTTACAAAACTGAATACTGAATAGTTAATATTAAACATAGCTAATGAAGAGAGGCTAAAGTCTCATAGATGCGCTACTAGTTATTAGCAATGGTAATGGACACAAATACTGTGGTGAAAATAATTTAGAGGTGGGATATTTAATGTTTTTATTGGTTGAATGGTCCAATATAGAGTCCATCTTGTTTCACAACTAGTTCTTTTTTCTTTTTATTAAATTATAATAAATTACATAATTATTTATTTCTTTAAGCTATAGTTAATCGACTTATGACAAAGAAAACAGATAGAAGAAAATAGTAAAACCACTTGCTTACTACTTTTAAAACATTTTCTTAAAAATAATGATGTTGAATTACTAACAAGTTCAATAACAATAATTTCTGATCAATAATTTCATGAAATATTTTCTAGAAGAAATCAAATAATATAATTGGATTAAAGACCCATTTACTGAAAAACTATTATCAAATTTCACAAACACAAAGGATAAACAATTATTAATAGACATTTATTATTTATCTAATTTTTTGTTCATTTATAGAATTTTTGAATAACATTAAAGATGAATACCCTGAGGTTGCCAATAAAGTGTTGTGTGTATTTTTCCAATTATTATGAAAATTCCTGGAAAAATCAAAAATTGCTTCCCTAAATACCATCCAAGTTTCTTTCAGAAAAAATGCTACACTTAAAAATTGAAACAAAAGTTGTTCATAGAAAAAAAAAACATCAATCTAAAACCAATACATTCCTTGCTCTGCTTAGAATCTAAAATATGAATGACAAGGGCATAAACCGTGTATAATTTACTCACGGCAGTCAACTTGTTAAATAGAAAACAAACACATTGTTCACATTATGATTGAATACTGATTCAATGTTTTTTTTCTTTGTAAAAATAAAACTATTTATTTTGATTTTTTTTAATTTTTATTCAGATTTATTTTGTCATAAAAATAAAAATGTTTAAAACTTAAAACAAATTTGTAATTAATTTAGTCGTGGTAGGCGTGATAATTTTTTTTTACTTTTAGGGATGTGAAAACCAAGAAAATTTGGGAATCGTTATATAGGGTACATATCTGTCCAATACCTCAAAAATGTATCACGTGATCATTGATAAAACATACTACTGAATATACTAGTTTAGAAGCTATTACATATATAAAATAATTTAATGTATAATTAATATTATACATTTTGAATTTACCATTTGGATATCAACCAATATATAAATATACATATATATATATATATATATATATATATATATTATTATGTACAATTATTAATTTATCTTTTAACTTTTTACTTTTCAATTTCTTGATTGTATATATCTTTAAGAGTCAAATTTAGATCAGTTCTGGCACGTTCACATAGTGTACTAATAAATGATCGTTCCATTGGATTTCTTTTTAGATTTCCTGGCGGATGGTTATGATTTTTAGTCCGAAATATGACAAATCCATCCCCAGATGATCGCAAGAATCCTCTAGAATGGCATGGCTCTTCTGTTGTTGTTTTTCTGTTTTTAGTGCATCTTACTATCCTAAAATGTATTTCCATTAAAATAATATCAATTACAATTAATAAAATAAGTCAATACATACTTTCCATTAGTAGTCAAAGTATCATTATGATAATGATAACCTAATTCATCTAAATACAAAGATGTACCTCGTCTAGTACCAGGTATTACTTGCACAGACAATAATAATGGTGTTTCTTTTGGTAATTCAACAGCAGCTGGTTGACTTTTAAGTCTCCTTGTTCGCTGCATTCGTCGAGTAGCATTAACATAATTTACAACAGAGGATGCTAGAGGAAATCTAGAACATATTTAAACTTTAGCTGTAAGGAGGTCGGAATATATTTTTTTTAATTTCTCCAATTTTGTAAAATTTAATTTTTTACAGCTATCTTAATTTTAAGGCTTCCATTTTTACATTATAGACCAGTGGTTCTGAACCAATAGTCCGCAGTCCATCAATAATCTTAAGGTGATAGGTCTGTCATCATAGGTGTTCCGCCAAACGGAAAAGAAAAAATCAAATTATTCATTTAAAATGATGTGTTTATAAATGTAATATGTTATATTTCGTGAATTTTCAAAAATAATAGCTTAATGTTGGATGCCTTCAAAATTTAAAATCAACCTTTTAAACAACTACCCAGGCAAATGCAATTATATACATTTAAATTGAACTTTGAGAAGTATGCCTATGTTACGTGTTTACACGTTACTACAAGTATACGCGTGTGAACCTGTAGCAAATATTTTGTTAAATTGCGTGTGCGCTGAATTATTTGAAAAAGGGGGACCATTCCATAAGAGAACATAACCCAAAGCCAGGGCTAAGAAATTTATTAACCTTTTGATCAACACTAAATAAGGGCAAAACGAAACAATAGTAAAATGTACCCTTTTACAACTGCAAATTGTACATAAAACATAAAACATTAGAATTGACATATAAAATTGTACAATAAACAAAATAATGTAGATAGCTACACTATGAACAATGGGTTACGGGGGTCCCTCGGATCATATATATATATATAACGCCGCCTGAATCATCGTCTAATCAGACGAGTCCACCATGATCAAAAGCAAGTAACTTTGTATCACTCTGTTTTATGAAATTTTATTGGACATGTAATATTTTTGTGTGTGAAATTAAATTGGACTTCAAATATTTTTCGATGTTTGTGAATTAAATTATTTGGATTTGTATTATTTTTGTGAATTTATTTATTAGACTTGTAGTTTTTGCATGGAAAATATTAATTATCTATGAACTCAAGTTGGAATTTGTTGTATTTCAAACATTTTTCCTCCAAGTCCTATTCCTACGTTGAGCTCATTACAACTATTTATTTGTAACTAATTTTCCACTTATTGGTTTAAAACATGTGAAAAAAATAGGTGTATTCCAACCCCCTTAATACATGTTTAACTTACTTTTTTATTTCATCATCATAAATAGTTCTCAAGGAAGTAGTTTCAGTTTGTGCTCTTTCTTTAATAGACTGTAAAAATAATCGAGCTTCTTTCTCTGAATCACAGGTAGATGATGGTAAATGATTATGGCCTCTAGATCTAGTAATATTCAATGTTTTTTTATTTAAATGGGCTCGTCCAGGGCATTTTTTCTTTCCCCAAACAATACATCTTAAATACCTATTAATAATTATTAATTGTAATCAAGTTCTAATTTAATTTATGAATAATTTAATAATATTAATGACTCACTTTTTGTCATTTTTTTCATTCTGTATCTGATAACTATAACCCATATTATCAAAATATACTGTTGAATCAATTCGCATTTGGGCAAAGCCTAATTTACTTCTAACTCTTTTTTTATTTTGTTTGTTTATTAGTGGTTTACTCAATCCAGATGTTTCTGGATGTTCAGTTTCTTTATTACTGATAGTATCTTCTTCCATTTTCAGATTATCCCGATTACATGAATCGTTAGTATTTTCATTTTGAGATGCATCTGTATTGTGAGGTACATCTGTATTTTGAGATACATCTGTATTGTGAGATACATCTGTATTGTGAGATACAACTGTATTGTGAGATACAACTGTATTGTGAGATACAACTGTTTTTTGAGATACATTTTTATTTAAAAGAGACTTGTCATCAGTTTTAGAACTTTTTGGAGTAGTATTTTGATTATAATTTAATGCTATCTTTTCAGGAGTATTAGAAACTACTACACTAGAACGGTCAATAGGTGGTATTATATCTAAATTTGGTTTTTCTACTTTCAACTCAATTGTTTTAGAGATTGGATTGGGTAAAAATTCATAAAGTTGAGCTTCCTGCCACTTATTACAATAAATACAACCTAAAGCAAAAATTTAATGCAACTGAATAATTAAATATAATTAAAATATGCTCAAATTAGATAAATTTAAATTATTAATATACCAAAACTTACAATACATATTAACAGATTTTTCCCTTTCCTTTTTAAAAACTTTTTCACTGACATCTTTATCATTCAAATTCTTATTTTCACCAATATAATCATTATGCATATAGGTATCATCTTCAAGTTCTATAACTTCCATATGGTTCGTGGCATCAAATGTATTATCTTTTATATTATCTTTTGTATTATCTTTTGTATTATCTTTTGTATTATCTTTTGTATTATCTTTTGTATTATCTTTTATATTATCTTTTGTATTATCTTTTGTATTATCCTTGTTACTAATAGTATCGTCAGGAATATTTTTGTAATCGTTGATTGCATCAATAAGTTCATCATCTTCTATTGGAAAAAGTGGACCCTGTATTTTTTGTGGTTGTCGAAACCTTTGCATTCTTCTTGCAGTACTTGAAAACGATATTTTACCTTTTAGTTGTGGTATTCTGTCAAAAATATAAAATTATTATTACATTTGTTGAAATAAAAACTTAATAGTTAGTTAAGACATAATTATAACTATAATGTACCTAATATAAAACCTGAATTTCATAAAAAAAAATTCTTGTTTAAACCTTTAAATAATAGTATGATACTTTGTTTAAATTGTAATTTTTGAGGATTTAGAGTTTTGTACATGTATTATTATTACCAGTACCTGGATATTAAAATGCTAAAAAGTATTGAAGATAACATTATTTCTCGAAAAATTACAAACATAAATTTTAATTTGAATAAAGACTCAATAGTGAATGGTAGCATTTTCCTAAAATCCTATAAATGAATCTAAAATTAAAAACACATTAATTCAATTAAACCGTACTCTTCATTTTTTGAATATGGACTACAAAATATAATTCTTAAAAAGATATCAGATACAATCTCCTTTCCTTTAATGTTAATATATAATTTAGCTCCTGTTATCTGGTATATATCCAAATTTATTTAAACAATTTGTAGTTACTCCAACTTTAAAAAAAAATGGAAACAAAATGGATTGTAACAATTATTGTTCTATCTCACTTTATCACTATCTAAATTGTTAGAAAAATGCATACAATTTAGACTTGTGAGATTTCTAGATAAAAATATATTTTTTGATAGAAACCAGTATGATTTTATAAATGGTAGATCTACTAATAATTCCCATTTTATAGTAAATTACTCCATTCACAAAAATCTTGATAAAAAAAAAAAACAAGTGATAGGAGTACTTCTTGATGTTAAAAAAGCTTCTGATTCAATAAACCATAAAATACTTTTAAGAAAATTGCAAAATGCAGAATCTTACATTTAGTTTTAAATGTATTATTTATTTATTTATTATTTATTTATTTATTATTTAATCAATACAGGCTGAAGCCCAAAAATACAAATAGGTATTAATAATTACTTAACTAACATAGAGGCTTAAAATTAACTAAACTAATTTATGTTATTTGTTATATTATTTTGAAAAACCAATTTTTTTTTTTTTCATGCATAAACTTAGTATCTATTTAAATAACAATATTAATAAATATAATTAGAAGGAAAAGGAGGGGTTGTTAATTGCAGCTCGCATGAGACAAGCAAAAAAATTGTCAATTTAATTAGAAGAGGAGCTTAGAATGTGGAAGGAGACAGAACAGTGAGTGGTACGAGATGGGGCTTGGAAATTTATAAGCGATAAGAGAAAAGGAGAATCGAGCCAAGAGAAAAATGGATCGCTGATACCAAGACAGTATAAATTTTTGATAAGAATAGTGGTCTACGAGATTGAACACTTTGGAAAAATGTATATAAATTACATCAACATGCTTGAGATCGCAAAATCTATTTAAGTATTAATCCATATATACATCTTATATATAATACATCTCTTAATTTTGTATGCCATTTATATTGCTTTTTATATTATCTATATTTGTTTATCTAGGTATATTGTATTTTTTTTTCTGATTTAGGTTATTGATTATAATTATTTAATTTTTTTATGTAGCAAATCTTACATCCTAAAAATTTAATCTAATTATTGAACTCTCAACTCCACAACATGCATTAGCTAACACGGGTTTAGTAACTTTTATGTAAAAGAATATGCTCATTGTTTGGTTACAATAAAACATTATTATTTTAATACAAAACTTTTTCTACTATTTTCATTCAATTTAAATAAAATTTATAATTAACACAAAATAAATCACACTTAATGCATATTAGAAAAAATTATTAATTTAATTTGGAAAATATCTTTTAAAATCTAAATGGTTTCAAATATGAAATATAAAATTATATATAAGGAATACCTGATAAATAATATAAATTTGTAACTTATACTGATTTTTTAATCCGAGTCATACAATAATTAGTAAATGTTATAAAATCCAAACCCTGATTATTGTTAATATACTTGTTAAACTTACTTTCTAATTTCTTCATCAAAAATTGTTCTGTTTGAAGTAGTTTCATTGATCGCTCTCTCTCTAATTATCATCAAAAATTTTCTTTTTAATAAATCTTCTTCATAGTTTCTTGGTTTATGAGTATGTGGTTCCCCTGAATGACGAATCATGTCGTCAACATTTCTAATAACTGCTCTGGCCGGGCATGGTTTATTTTTTATACTTTTTTGTGTACACTTTAGATACCTTGAAAAAATATATTAATATTGAATAATAACTCAATTTATTTAAATGTTGTATTACTTTTTATTGTTAGCAATTTTATGGTTGTGATAAGCATATCCATCTCCATCATAAAAAATAAAGCAATTTGGTCTTAAACCTGGAGCAGTACGGACTAATGTCCAAGTGGATTGGGTTTGTTTTAACTGTTTTTTTGTTTTAAGTCTTGTCTGAGGTCCAGATTTAAGGTCTTCTTCATAATCAGGGTCATCTGATATATTTATTATATCATTTTGACTACTACATTCTTCAGTAGATTCTGTTAGTGTCTCGATATCACAATAATTATGATCTAGACAGTCAAATTAAAATCATATATTATTATATCTATGAATAGATATAATTAACATTTATTCAAAAGTTTTAAAAATAAACATTTGAAAATGTACTTAAGTTAGTTCAACTGCAGTTTTTTTATTAAAAAGATTAGAGAGGTGATTTGGTTACTCAATAAAAGTTAAAAAAAAAAACAAAAATTGTTTTAGAGGTTAATATTCAAAAATATTTGTTGTGCTGATTCTTTGTTAATTGACAAAGATATGATGAATAATAAGAAAAATTAAGAAAGAATTAATATGAGCAGATAAAAATATAATGATAAAATAACTATAAAAAATACAATATTGTAGAAAAATGTAAAAAAAACTTAAGTCTCCAATCATAATTTTTAAATTAAAACCATAAATAATATTGTTAATACGCACAATTTATATAAGTATACAGGGCTGTTTTTTTTTCATATTTTTACATTTCATTCGTATTTAATAGGTATACAGTAAAACTTTAATTATCCACACTAATTAATGGCAAGGATGTTTAGAATAGGCAAATATAATTTGTGAAAATAAACAAATAATTAATATCAACTGAAATTAAGGAAATAAATGAAAACTGACTTTTTGGTTTTTACCAGATAAGAAGGCTTCTAATAGATTTTGAGGGCCTCAGTCTAATAAGTTTTTACACTTAATTAATATATATTTTACAGGGCTTTGGTTAAAATTGAACTTTTTATTGAAAAATATAATATGTAAGGGTAATATTTTACAGTATAATATAATAAAGATTAATAATTTCAACAAAAGCAAGGACCAATAAATTAAAGAGCTTCCTTTCAATTGTACACAATATTCAATAGTATACATCAATGTTTTACAATATATTATAAGCTTCTTCATAATTTGATTTTCAATACTATTGCACTTATTATTATTCTTTACGATTTGTATTACACAATAAAACAAAATATAGGTAACAGAGGTTACACTACTAGTAGTACCCTCCTTTTGGATTTTCTAATCCTCCCACCATTTAGTACGTAATTTGTTGACATGTTCCAGAATTTGTTTACACTTCTTACTTTGTTATAACTTTAATAACTGTTGAGAGGGGAGGTTGTTTAAATGTTCATCTAACCCCTATATTTTAAACATGTATAAAATGCATTTTTAATTTCCTAATACCATCATTTTTGTTGAATATATTTACCATACTAATCTCAACAATCAACTATAGGAAAATATTATAAATACCTAGGTATTTTTAACTGTTTATCTTTTTTGGATTTCGTCAATGTAAATAATTAAATTTTTGTATTTTAGTATAACATCAATGGTTTTCAACAAACTATTTAAAAAATGTTTTAATAATTATATATTATAAATTAAAACCTGCAAGTTTTATTATTACATTAATGACAAAACTGTAAATTTGACAATAAACTCGAAACAAAATATTGTCATAAAACAAATTATGTACTAAATAGTGGTAGTATTAAAAAAATCCTGAATTCAAAAAGGGGAGACCAGTGTAACAGTTAAAATATATGGGTGGTATATGAAATAGTCTTCATAGCGTTACTAGATATTGCCAGTTTAAACTCTAGACTGGCCTGAAAACGTAAGTGTATAATCTTAATTTATGCCTCAGTGACCAATCATTAAAAATATTATGGTCTTGATTCTCGGATACAAATCATAGACAGTAAACGTAATATTTTGATTAATTTTCTACAATATATATATATGTTACAAATATCTAAAATAAATATATTGTGCTAATTAGTATCGAATTGTCGAAAAATGATTACGGGAACTTCGCACTGATTTTACGAACAAAATGTGCATGCCCCAGAAATAAAGGAATGGTAGGTAAGAACACTTACCTGTCATCTTTGATCAGAGGGCTATACGCACTAACGACAATAACGAAACGTTTAAAAGTCGATTTTACGATCTTCAGTCAATGATATATTGTAGCTTCCAGTTGACAGTAGAAACCAATGAATTGGATGTCGAAGATATATATTAATAATAAAATAAATTCAATTAAATTTACCATCTATTATTATTTGTATCGTGAAAAAAACTCTCTTTTTGTATATATAGTGTAGTAGTTTATACGATTACGTCAAAGCGTCATTTGTTCCATGATAAAGTCTGTGTTCAGTCCTCGGCAGTTAGTAGTTGTACGACACATATAACTGAATTGTTATATTATCAAAAATATTCTATTCATGATCCATGGCAAGTCAATTCACGGGCGACAGGTACACGAAACACGACTTTTAACACCGTCTCTATGTGTATGTAGTAGTTGTAGACATGCTAAATGGTTGTATACATGTAGTAGATATTATGGCAACTTCGCATTGCAATTTGTGATTGTTCATTGGTGAACTCGTACCTACACATGGATATACTATTAAACATATGGATATTGTATTGAACGCAAATTTGTATGAAAACAAAGGTGATACTATAGTATTTGTTATCACTAATGTACTGCGCACCTCTCTTACACAATATCACGCACAATCATTACTTTCCTTGTCAAATCATAGAGTTACTCTATGTGTCAAATAAGAGAGAAAAACATTGTTTCTCTATTCGTTATTATTGCATCAAAACCATAGAGTAATATAGAAATATGGAATTATGAGGCGCCGTTTTGTCAACAAATTAAGGAAAAAACTGAATACTAATTTTACAGTATGACCATTTCATACGAACTAAATTATTGTGCAGATTCAAACGGCCAACTATACATTTATAATTTACTTATTGAACCATAGTGATTATCGCTGTAATTCAAAAATGTATTGTCATTATAAAAATATGTATATCATCATACATAAATCTGTCGGGAATCCTAATCTACGCTGACCCCCCATGAAACATTTCTGGATACGCTCTTGCATAGAGTAATATCACTCAGTTACTTCAATAACATTTATGCATTATGCAAACAATTATGTATTAAAATATTGAGTTGAAAAATATAAGTATGTGTATAGGCGCACCATAACAAAACTGCCACTAATTTAAGGCCGCGCCACACAAGAGCGTTTTGCACCTCGTGGTGTCAACGCACGATTTGCGCGCACTACACTAGCGCAGTTTGCTCGCGTTCACTAAATCCTCAAATAAAAATACCTCGTCTAGTTCAGACGTATTTGTAGTTTTATTGTTATTATAGTTTTGATATTCGTTCTAAAACGCGTCGTACACCGATTACGTGTGTCGCGTACCACGTAAAACAATGTGTTATGATTCCAAGCGTTATCGTGTTTAAAACGCAAAACTCGTTTTTAAAACGACAAATTCGCCATTATTATTTACAGTATAGTTGTTTTCGGGATTTATTTACAGGGATTTTTTTTCAGATTACCAGAATTCACTGAACTATATATATAGTATATAACTATAAACTATAAGGCATATAGTTCAGTGCCAGTATTTAAAAAAGCAATACCATAGATAATACATGTATTATCTTTGGACAATACCCATATCATAGAGTAATAAAATGACACATACGTATTTAGATCGATACAATTTTATACCTTAACGTCCTCAACTAATTGGAGACACTTAGTATCGTTAAGTTATCGTTAATCCTGCTTATCAGTTATCACTTATTTCATAATACAATGTCGCCAATGTACAATACAAAAAAAGGATAACTTAACAATAAATTACAAAAAAAAATTTGGAATTTATTTGTGTTAATGGAATAAATATTTTTAAATATCATTTACTCATAGAAGTGTACCTTTTCGTTCTTCCCGATAGAAATAATTAGTGAGGATACATTAGAAAAAATATAGGGGAGCTCCATCCCCTTATGCCCTCCCAATATTCAAGCACTGCCTGTAAATATAACTTCGGTGTAAAAATCTTTACGGCGCAGTAATATGACACCTGCATATACCTAGACCACGTGAAATAATTCCGAATAATTTTGAAAAACCAGTAAACGAAATATAGCAACGTTTTATTTCGCAACATGCGATGTAAATTAAAATTTACTACTATTAGGATTGACCTCCATGGTGAAACAGGGTAGGTAACGTAAACCCCACCATTAAACTAATTACAAGAATCGATATTTATTTTTTAATACTCTGACGGACGTAGTAAATTATATATTAATAAAGTTATTAATTATATTATTAGTTCTTAAGAGGTTATACCCAATATAACTAACTAAACTTATTGTAAAATTGTCGTACTAAAGTCAGCCATTTAAAAAAAGAAAAAACTAACTTGGTTGTATTATTTAAATATTTTCTAGTGGCGAATTGTTTCAAGTCAAATTCCAACCTAAACAACAATGTATGTTAAGAGGACGTTATACCCACAATTACAACTGTCTTAGTCAAACTACCAGATATAACATGCAAAGCTTAATTTCGATTTTAGAGTAAAAGTACATAATATCATGAAATTTAAAGGGAATAATATTTTGGAGGGGATGTTATAGGAGTTTTTTGATTTATGAACTATTAAAAAAGTTACAGTTATTTAGAAAACAAAAAAGGTTTTTGTATCGATTTTTCCTCATTAAGCAGAGATATTGTAATAGGCGGGAGGATAGGAAGTTGTTCGACTTTATCTTTTAAGGGCCGTTATTACCAACGTAAAGAAGGGCGTTTATCTGATTTTTAAACCGAGTTTATGGCTGATTACCGACCACTATTGGTCGATTACCTTATAAAAAATATTAAAGTTTAATAATCAATGTTTATGTTGGTGAGAACGGGCTGAAGATTTTAATTCGTGATCTATACCACGAATTAAAAAATATCTAATCCGTGGGCCATATGCAATGTTTAAAGATTATATAAATATAATAATCTTATAAGATATTATCTATAAACCTTGGTCTATACCATAGACAAAGAGTATAATAAATGTCTATGGTCTTTACGTAATATAATAAATATTTGTGGTATTATTTATACTGGTATGCTCTCATAGTCTTATCCACGGCCATATCTTATCGTTTATTTCATAGTTCTACTGGTTTTCAATTTTCTAGATTTTACAAATTTTAAGTTTGGTACGCTAATATAGTTATACAAAAAAATAAATGTTTTATTAACATTTTGTAAGTATATTAATTGTCTTCTACTCAAACTTCAAAGTTACAAAGAATAATTTAAATCGATTTTATCTTATAGTTTATAATTCAGTTACAATAATTTAATATTTCTTTTCTACTTTGCAGAATATGAAGTTAAACCCCAATTTACATTGTGTTTTTAAAATGTTTAAGATCTAACGGCTTTCAAATATTTTTGTAAACGTTTTGTGCAAAATGTCAAATATTAAGTTACATTTATGTATATTGTACTCAAATATCACAAAAAGCAAAAGTTTTTTGAATTTGAATGTTTAAGCTGCCCAACAACATATTGCTCAAATTGATCGATATTTCAAAAGTGACATTACATCTATTAATTCTGGTGATTTTTTAATGTCTAATGACTTAATGTGCAAATTGAGCTTATATTCTTAATCTTTGAATTTTGTAAAATGGTTTATTCATTTTGTATCGGTTTAGTTGCCTATTCGATAGTGCCACAGGTCCGTGTTTGGAAATGGTTTGGACACTATAACAATCTCTCTATTAACAATCATATACCCAAAGTAAGGTCTCCAGTGACTTAATCTAATGGGTGTATGTTACCTATGTGACTATATTTTTTTCCAATTTTATGTTCCCTATTTTAGAAATAACAATTAATATTTATAGAAAGGAGTAATTTATGTTGTGTAGTTATTTGTATTTGTATATAACAAATTAAGTTCTCATTTTTAAATTCATATATAAAAGAAGAAACTGACTGTCTTCAGTACTCTAACTGCTGAATCTTGAAAATTGACATTTTTCATAGTTTTTTAATTTCTTATGGATAGGTAACCACTAAAAAATGATTCTTTTAATTTTTTAATTGATTAATTCTTCTAATATTACCCCTTATGTTTTGAAATGGGATATTAAAGTTAGTGCGGAAAATAACTATTATGATTAATTAAAACAATTCATTAGGACAGTTAAATAAGTAAATAGCAGATGATTTTGGTTTTTGAAAATGATTGTAAAACTGAATGCTATGTAGAAAAAGTGTAAATTTGTGCGAAAACATTTATAAATTAGCTAACAAAAATACTTTAAAATATATATTTGGTACTTTTTCTGATAGTTAAGAGTAGTATAATATTCACATTTTATCCACATCAATAACCTATTTATCCTCCACAAAAAAGACATACAATTTTATCTGGAAAAAGTAACTAATTAAAGTCAATTAAATTTTACAATAGAAACATTTCATATGACATTACTTACAATACTATAATGTGTACCCTCTATAGAATTGGAATTAACATTTAATAATTAGTCCCTTTAATGTTATTGTAAAATGTCTACAGTATTTTTAAACTTTGGGATATTACTACTAGGTTATGCACTTATATTAGTCATAGCTTCTATAGATCTTTAAAATTGTTAACAGTTTATTCTTTTTAACTAAAAATTAAATAATAATTATACAACATTAATTGCCAGATCTAATTGATAATTATTTATAATTTATTTATTTTTTGTTAAATAAATATTTATGTAGATATGTAAGTGCTACACATTGTTTTAATTATATTTTCAACTATTATCCTATAGTTAAAATTTAAATTTGATGTTTTTTTTTTTTTTTTTTTTTTATAGAAGTAGCTCTCAAAACATTATTTGGTGACGGTAAAGGAATTGTTAAATATGCAAAAATTGTTATTAGCTTAGATTCAAACACTAGAGTGATTATGTCTGACATCCTATTTTTTATTTCTTCAATTATTAGAATTATTTCCTACAAAAATTGTTTGTTACATTAAATTAATAATAGTAAATACAAATTTATAAATTCACTAAAAGTTTTGTAATAGTTTCCTGTCACATGTTTTTTAGCACTAAGCATTGGTTTAATAAAACTGCTTTTTAGCTATAACAAACACATTAATAGGATATTGTAATGACCAGTGCTGGCGCTAGGAGAGGACTACTGGGATATAAGTCCAAGGCTCTGCACTTGTTTTAGTTTTAATATTATTATTTAGACATACAATTATTATTAGTTATACTTAAACATTGACCAGGGCTCCACAAAACCTAACGCTGGCACTAGACTCGTAGATTGTTATTTTGAAAAAAAAAATAATAATAATATCAAATATGTTATAGGAATTATGTACTTTATATATCATAACTACAAAAAAAAGTGCAGACATAAGTATTAAAACCTATCAAATATATGAGAAACTTTTTGAGTTAAATGATTTTAGTGACCAAATTGAAATTGTTAAAATTATAGAACATTTGAATAATGAAGTATCATTAGGTGAAAAAATAACAGCTACAGGTAATATGAGATGAGATTGTACAAATATACATATTTTACTATATTAACTTTTTTATTTCTATTTTAATCATTTGTAGTTCGTCAGCATGTATATAATCTATTTGGAGTAATTGCTCAATATCATCCGATGTATTTAAGATATTATAAAGATAAACTCATGAATTTATTTTTATATGAACTACAAAACTAAGTTAATAATTTTACTTTTATTTATTTATTTTGAAAACAATTTATGGTGTGCAATTTTATAGATAGATATACGAGAAAAAAATATTCGCGAAATTTTTACTGCCAGTAGCTATCGGTTATTTAAATGGATTAACAGGATTCTTAAATAATTTTGCGAACCATATAGAAAATTGTGATTATTGTGTTCGTTTTTATGAAATATTAAAAAAATTAATTGACACAGTTGAAGATAATAAAACACACATTATTAATTGAAGTAAAATACAATAAAACATTTTTAAGTATATCTTCAATATAAAAAAAAAGTTTAAGTTTTAGCTGGCCTAAATTTATTTCAAAAACATGTTCAACTATTTTTAAAGTTATTATTCAAAGATTCAGCTGAAATTGTATGGTTTCCAAAAAAGGTATAGGATTGGTGCTCATTGCCAAATTTAGAAGATAAAAAAAATTGGGTTATCTTCATTTGAAACACTCTATAAAGGGGCTATAATCAAATTTTCAAGAAATTCAATCAATATTGAACCAAGTATTGAAAATGTTCAATGAGAATTAATAAAAGTATAAATTTAAAAAAATATTTTTTCAAATGTTAACACAACATACTCTTTTTAATTAAATTATGTAATAATATTCTACTGTATTATAAACATTATATATTATAGAATTATTAAATTGCTGGTTTTCTGTGTTGTTTTTAAATTATGATTGTTTCTTAAATCTAAAATATATGATCACAAATTAAATTTTCAAGAACAAGCTGTAATAGTAAGAAGTATTGGGTGGTTATCAGAACCATGTTATAATTTTTTAGGAGAAGAAAATTTAAATGAAATATTCAAGATTCTTTCTCTGCAAGCTGATGAAAAATATTTAAAGTATATTTTTTCTCACAATAATTTATAAGCTTCTTATTAATCAACAAGGTTTAATTTAGTTGTGGGTTTGAAAAAAAAATTGTTTGATCCAAATGCAGCTAATTATTTAAATTTATTATCACTGATTATACGAAATATAAAATCATTGAACTCTGATCAAGTTTTATTTATTCAAAAATTAAGCATTTATTGTTTTAATGATTTTATATCTGCTGTGCCAAATTCTGAATGGCGAATCAATATAAATAATGCTATAATTACTTCTATATACTGTTTAACATTGTCTCATGGACATATTTTGAATGAATAATTAAAACATTTTTCTAAAATGAGTAACGTTAATCATTTTTTTTGTGTAGTTTATGTGGCATTAATAAAATCTTGTTTACACCGTGCAGCAATTGATGCTGATATAATAGAAGAATATACATTATATAATATAATATATTTATTATAATCAAAAGTACTAACTATGTTCCGTTATGGATATCTTTGTTAAAAGCTCATCAATGTCATTTATTTGATTTATATTTAAGTAAGAGTTTTTTATTTTTATTTTTTTTACATACCTACAGAAATGTATTTGAATATATTTTTAGATGTCTAATCTCTGTTTAAGAGTAATATAATTATAATTTATTAATAATTTGATAAAATTAGATTGTGTTAATTTATTGTTAAATCATGCAACTAAAAAAATATGAATACAAATATTTTTATTTATTAATATTTAAAAAAATTTTGTTAGTGTAGTCTGTTGACTTTTAAGCTGGTGGTTTTTATACCACACTTTTGGAAAATTCACACCCATTTGTTAATATGTTATTATGTTCATGTAATTTATTTGTTGTAATAGGTATTCTTAAATTAACTATTTAGATGCAAAATAGCGCAGTTGGTATAGTTTTAACTTTTAACATGTTCAGGCCAGCCTATGTTTAGCTTAAAAGTTGACAAAATCCAATATTTTAGTTAATGATTGGGATAATCAAAAAAAAAAATAATTTAATGATATGAATATTATTATTATTATTATTATATTATAAAAATCTATTGTTGTGAAATTTAAAATACATAAAAAAACTATTTAAATATTGTTTCAGAGTATTGATATTTTTAGCTAATAGTGATATTGGCTCGAAGTTCGGTTGATAGTGTTGCTTTGTCAACAATATATAATATGATAAAATAATAACATATGCATTATTTATTTTCTTTTATAATAATTGTTTAATATTTTATCGATTTTCTCGTTTTTGCAATTTTTTCCCTGGTTTTTATCATTGTAAATCAGAGCAAAAAGCTGGTATAAAAATCATTCACTGATAAAAAAAACAAAAACAATAATAAACATTGTAAAACCAATACATTTCTTGCTCCACTCAGAATCTAAAATTTTATGTGTTAAGATCTTAACATATATGGAATATAATGAAGTTCAAGAAATTTGTGTAGGGGACTAAAAGTATTAATGGAATATTGTTGAAGGAGCTTAATATATTGTTAAATACTCAACATTTATTAAAAACAATTTCATTTCCTTCAGAAGTGTAATAAAAAAAAAAAAATACATTATTATATAAATTTAATCAGGAATCTTACAAGTTAATGTCTTTAGTAAAATGTTAATACATTTATTTTGAAAATTATTTTCACAGATATACCAATTACAGTTAAGTCAACACTAGAAAAATCACTAATGTGTAGTTTTATGTGTCACAGTGTCTTGAAAATAATAACAAAGTTAGATTTATTTACTAATGAATCTCCTAATGAAGTAGATATTATTACAATATTTTTGTTGCGATACACTATTGGTTATTTTTTGTTATTTATTTTTTAGATTGAAATTGAGTATGTTGCTAAAAAACCTTCAGATTTTACAGCATTGGTTAATCTAGTGACTATAGTGAAATATTAGATAATCTTGAACTTGATATTGAAACTTCATCATTGTGGTTACCATATATACCATGTATGCAATGATAAATCATTGCTTACGAAAAACAATTCTAAGCAAATTTCGGTAAGATATTTTGAAATGTGTATTCAAAATAAAATGTAGACTAACTTGATTAAAAGTAGCATATGTTGAGGCTGGTAAAGCAGAACAACAAAAATTAAAATGGAAAACCACAGAAAATATAAAAAATGGTGAACAACAATTCAAACGAAGACTTAATAAGTTATATTAAATATCTAAAAGGTATCCAAAACATTTGTCATACAACATTGTTTTTAAATTTTTATTAGTATATAAAATATAAAGTTCTGTATTTTTTTTTAACTGTATATACATACACAGTGACTTGACATGTGGCTTTATTTATTTATTGACTGGTATAGACTATTAATCGTATAACTCGTACCTATTACTTATACAGACATGCACATATTAATATTGTTATTATTATTATTGCATTAACATATTAACGTTCTTTTTTTTTTTTGTATTATTTTTACTCCAAATAAATAAATAAATTGTTTCGTCGAAAACAATTCGCTAAAATCTCCTAGATGCTTTTTATACTTTCCTAACTTCTCACCTATACATTAATTTATAGTCATAAAGTGAGATAAAAAAATAAAGTCCATGTGAGTACCATAAAATCATCGGTGCATTCGAATTGCGTACGTAAAAGATATTTTGTCCGAGTTGCATCCGCGATAACAATTGATATATTTTTTATTAGTTTTTAGTCAAACTATGACAGCTCAATTATTGTGATAAGGTGAAAGAAATATTTATATAGATAACTTCCTCGGAATTAAGATTGAGGAGGATATTAAAGAATGTAAGGGAATTGAGTAGCTTAACACGCGGTAAGTGAAGGGAATGGCAGTAAAAGAAAATATGGGAGAAATTGCAGGTGCTTTCAGTGAAATGAAGGGTACAGACTGGAGGGACAGTCATCGTTTCTGCCGAAAAACTTAAATTTCGTTTCCGCCAAAGTGAAAAAGGGCCAAATTTATTTCTACCTATATTATTGAGATGAAGTTTAAGAACCCCTAGTCTATATACAGTGTTATCGATGTAAATCGAAATAATCGATTTTACGCGTAGTAATTCCTACCTATTATAAATATATGTATATAAAATTATCTTATCTATATCATGTTTAAATAGTGTGTGTTATCGGGCTTAGAGACAACTGTGAAAATTTCGACTATTACGACAACGTAGACATGTTAATTCGTTAAACCCTTAACCCTGAGTATATCGATGTATGTATATATATATCTTTAAAATAGAATTCATAATGAATAAACGTGATAAAAAAAAATGATTTTAATTGATAGGTTCAAAATTTAATTTTTCATACAAATCAGTTCAAACAAATATTTCCTAATTTCCTAACTCTAAATGAATCTAAAAATTTAATTAAGATGGGTAGGTAGAAATAGATATGGCGGAAAACGAAAATCGAACCTCTTTCATTTTGGCGGAAACGAAAATTATGTTTCTTTGGCGGAAACGCCTGACGCCCAAACCGTAAGTTCGCCAAAGTCACACTAGATGCCGGACATTGAAGTTTGACAAGGAAGGAAGGAAGTTTGACCATTTGGAAACGAATGCTGATGAAGATGCTATTTAAGGTTTCCAACAAAATTCGGCATCTAGGGTTATGTCCAAATAAGTGACTTTGGGAGTATAAGAGATGTTAAGTATGAAGAATACGTTGGGATGAACGTATCTTTGTTGGGTGAAAATAATAGATAATTTCTATTTAATAATTTTTCTGAGGCAACTTAGAAAAATACCTTATCAAAATTGATATAATATACTATATATATATTTTCCTTCCCTTCCAAGTTAAATTAATGAGCGTATTGAGTAAACCATTATTTTCGGTGATGAGATAAGATTAGGTAAATATTTTTTATTTTTAAATGGCAACTTACCTACATTATTATTAAACGATAAACGGGAAAAAATACTAAATAAAAATTATATTAAATTATTTATGAATTTTCTCAATTGTTTGGAATATCATAATAGATAATATATTGTATAATAATAAATAATAAAAATAATAATAATATTGGTAAGTACATAGATAAAATAATTTAGTATGAAAAATTAACAGTATAAATGCCTTTGCTTTCTTATATGCTTAGTTTGAAAGAAAAATACTACATTTTGGGATTTTTTTTTAGGCAAATTTTTTTCTTTGAGATTTTTCCATTAGATTATTTTTTTCGTGTTTTTTTCCTTAATATTGTTTATGTTATTTTCAAAATTTATTATCAATTGATATTTATATTAACACATATTAGGCATATATAAATACCAAGAACCTATCATGTTTTTGTAATAAATAATAGGTATATAATACAATTTTATACAAAAGTTTAAAATATAAAAATGTGTTGTTTTAAATAATTACAATTTGTCCGTTTACCGTTTTCTTTCAAGTTATTATATCTACCTAAATAGATACCTAAGTAACCTAGATAATCTAGGTTTAAAAAGAACACTATATAATATAATAATAGAACATTTTTTTTAAAATTATGCGCATTATCACGCTCTCGCCAATCTATTTATGAATAAGTTGGAATAATTCAATTTTTAGAGATGTCACTTGATGTTTTTTTATTATCTTAAATCGTTAAATTTTTTAGAGCACATAGCTTTAATATAAGTATGTATTAGAATATTATAACTGATGAAATTAGAGAAATGCGAAAACTCTAAAATTTTAATATGGATTATTGTAAACTCTTCAATGAATATTGGGAACAAATCTAGTTTAGCACCTCCTCAATTTTTTTTTCCCGAAAACTAATCCATTTCAATGTTTTAAAAATAATAAGGCAGAAATCATTAAAGTTAAAGCCATTTGAAGTTCGGTTATTATGTTTATATTAAATAATTTAATATTACGATGTATGTCATTACTAATATCGCAATCTAGTGGTGATATATATCTAATCTTAAAGATATTAAGTTTAAACCCGAATCCTGGAAATTTATTTGCATTTTTTTCCCCCCCGATATTTTAGATGTTTTCATTGCTTTAATATGTTAAAAATTCAAAATTTCTTCAGATTGGTTAGCAAAATCACGTCAAATGTATTATGTATTACATTTGGGTTCACTTACTCGGTCGGACTGTTTTTAATTGAAAATAACCCAAGATTTTTTGTGCAAATAAGACTAGAGAAAAACAAATGCATTTGGTGTACACTGAGACACAATGTGGATAATTCGCTCGCTCGGACTGTTTCAATCGAAAATACACAAAATATCCGAACTTCACAAGTAATGATTATTGCCAAAAAATGTTTAAACCATCGTTTTTATAATGTTAAAATACGTAGGTTAAAAAAAAAAATGTAAAATTTCGAAGGGATGTTTTATTAGATTTATGCCGAATATTGATAAGTGTCCATCGTTTTCATAGAGTAATACTAATACTAATTACTAATTACTCTATGGTCGGATGTTTGTATTGTTTACGACTATATTTACCAGAATCCTGAAACACTAAATTCTGTGACCAGTCACCTCACATTACTTTTCTACCCTCATTATGGTGCCGCACACTTCCACTAAAGTTTAATATTAAGCAGGTAGATACCAGAGAAAATGTATCGTAAAACGCCCTTGAAATCGTTATATAATTGAATTACCTACCGAAAATAGACAAGGTTGGTGTTGATGAACACTAAATTACAGGATTTTTGTTGAAAAAAAAATAGAATTGAATTCACACCAAGTGTAAAATAAATGCATAATTACATTATGTAATTTGTATAGGTACTTTGATATAAAGTAATTCATGTTATACTCATCTCGTATACAATGCGTTATATTAATATGTTTGCTGCAAGGACTGCAGTTAACGAAAATAATATTTTATCAAAACAGAAGTTTAAATATGGTAAAACAATAACAATAACTAATAATAACAAATAACAACATATTATGCAAATAAGAACTTCTAAAATAAATAAAGTAACAAGTAACAACTAACATCCAATAGGAAAGGGGTGTACACGTTTTCGGAATGAAAATTCCCAGACCGTGGGAAAAGTCCCGACGCACGCGCACTCCGATTAATTGACGCGTATCACGAAATCCATTGCTCAGTCTATCGGCGCATGCGCATCGCGTTTTCAAATTAATATTAATTTCTGCTGTTTCCCGTCGTCTCCACTTTTCGATTGTTCATTAGATAAACAAAACAAAACATAAAAATCAAAACGAAACAAAACGGCCTCAACGACAACGCCGATAACTTACCATTTCCACCGGATGAACAGTGGTAGTTTTCGCGTATCCGACCGCCACCGAACCACCGAGTTTTATGTGATCCGCCGTGTACACCACCAGTGTGTGAATCGCGGGAAGTGTTCGCCGGAGATGGTTTAGCGCTATGTTACTATGTGATATGTAGTTGTTATTATCATTCTGAACGATGTAGCACACACAGTTAAACACACGCACACACACAGACGTACATGTACACACACGGCCACACGCAAAAAACGCCAACAAGTGAGTAAAACCATATCATTTATCATTTGTTTCTATTATACCTATTTCTTAAAACTCTAAATTGATTTTCTTTCATTTAAAGAGGGTTATCGTATTCTTTCACGTCGAGACTCAGTATAGTGCATTACAAGTAATTCTGTTAAATAATAATTATTGTTCAATATGTTGTTTAAATTTATATCAAGATGATCAGACGATTGTCTTATCAATAATCCATTTTGACTCAGTTTATGTCTGTGGCGTTTGGGATCATCGACTATATGACAAATACAAATCTTCATTCGTTAGGTAGTATGATTATTATATAATATCGTTTTAATTATTCCCTAAAATATTGTATATTTGTTTATTAAGTGTACTTATCTATAGACTATAATGTAAATAGTCATAATCATAATCATTTAAATATTTTCCAATTAATATCATAATTGTATTGTCTAGGTACTAAAAAATTAACAATTTGTTTGAAATATTCAATATCTTAACATTTTTTGTTATTTTATTATTTATTAAAATTCATAATTATTATGGTGTAATAAAATAAAATTAATGAACTTTTTACTTGACAATCTATAATACATATAAAAAAAAAATTATTTTACATTTATAAATACCATGTTACTTTACATACATTGTCAACTTGAAACTTCTGTATTAATTATTAACATTTTTAAAATTGATATATGTACTTTTACATCAAAAAAGTTCAAAAGTAAATCAATTAGATACCTATTTTATTTCATAAAAATATTGATTTTAATGTCAAACCTTTTTACATAGGTACCTATACCTATTATAAACTACTTATTTTGATTATAATATATTATACAAGATATAAATTAAGATGATTAATTTCAAATGAGTATTACAGTATAACCCTTCTATAATTTTATTTTGATTAAAAATAAATATATTTAAGTATCTCATTTAGATTATGAAGTATAAATATGTATACAAGTAAATTGCATAATAATGCTGTCCTCAATTTAATTTTTTACTTGATAGGTAGATGTTTGTATTTTTTAGCCCTGCCTTTAAATTGTTTAATGAATACAACCTTGAGCAAAACCATATTATGATTTAGATTAGTTATATAAAATTGACAATATTCTTGATATGTATTACATGTATCCTAGAAAGAGAATTATATTTACTTAATAGAATAAAATAATCATTGAACTAATTAAACAAATTATAGGTATTTTTTAATTCAATAATAATATAATTAAATTTGTTTAGGAAAGTGATGCCACATTAAAAACAGAGCATGCACTTTAAATGCCATGGGTGAAGGCAACCAAAGGTACATTGTGCAAGTTTTTGTGGGTGCTTTATCACAATGCTATGAAGCACTCAGTGTAGAAGCTAGCAAGCAAACTACTTCTGATGAGATTGTCAGTTGTATAGTAGAGCGACTTTCTTTATCAGGAGGTTGTGGAACAAGTTATACTGGTACATTTGAGTTGGCTGAAGTTGTTGGTGACGCTCTTGGACGAGAATGTAAAGAGCGCAGACTTGGGCCTACAGAATGTCCTGTAGCTGTTATGCTTTTATGGCCTCAACCTCGAAGACACACACAACAAGAAGAATATTATAGGTATTTATAAAATAAAGTTATTTCAACATTTAATTACATTTACTTATTATAATTTCCAGGTTTTATTTAAGAGAAAAACTATCTGATAGCTTGTGGGCTGATGGATTCACCATGGATCCACAACTCATACGGGACTATTTTTATAGATTTCTTTATCAACCCCAAGATCGAGAATATCCAGATCTTTGTCAACTTCCTGATCTCAATGAACAAACTCTTTTGGATAATTTAAGAGCTAGATTTTTAGCTGGTCATATATATACATATGTTGGTTCCATTTTAATTGCAGTTAATCCTTTTAAGGTAATATTCAATAAGAATTAACCTTCCACGGCAAAAGTTATTTTATATAAAGTATAAAAATAAAACAATGACATTATTTCTTTTGTTAGTTTCATCCCATTTATAATCCAAAATATGTAAAATTGTATCAAAATCGAAGACTTGGCCCAGAGCTCCCTCCTCATATATTTGCCATTGCTGATGCTGCATATCATTGTATGCTGAGAGAAAGACGCAATCAGTGTATTGTAATAAGTGGAGAAAGTGGTAGTGGAAAAACGGAATCTACTAATTTTCTTCTACATCATCTTACTGCTCTTAGTCAAAAAGGTAGCCATGGCAGTGGTGTAGAACAAACTATACTTAGTGCTGGTCCAGTATTAGAGGTATATTTAATTTTACAATATTTAATATGTCATTTTTTTTTTAATAATATTATTCTCAATACTTAAAAAACAATTGTATTTCTTTTCTTAGGCTTTTGGTAATGCTAAGACTGCTCATAATAATAACTCAAGTAGATTTGGTAAATTTATACAAGTTAATTATAAAGAAAATGGAATGGTCCATGGGTATGTGATTTAAAATAATTATGTATGTTTTTAACTTATAAAAAGTAGTAAATGAATGTTCAAATTATATTTCAATTTATTTCAAACAATTAAATTAAACTTATAAACTATAGGTAATTTATACATTTTTAAAATTTGTTTAGCGCGGTTGTTCAAAAGTATCTTTTAGAGAAGTCCAGAATTTGTTCTCAGGGACAGAATGAACGTAATTACCATGTATTTTATTACTTATTAAATGGAGCTAGTGATACGGAGAAAGAGTCATTACATTTACACAGAGTAGATTATTATAATTATTTGAATGGGGTATGATCATTTAAGTTGTTTAAAAATATTTATACAAAGTGATTAACTAAACATGCATACCCCATTTTTTTGGTTACATTTTGCATACATTCAAATTCTAATTTTTGGAATTTTTAAGTGTAGTTAAAGCCGATATTTTCATATTTTAGATTTTTACAACATTTAAGGAGTATCCTGTGGTGATACCAAATTTGGTTTTTTAAATGAGAACCTATATTGAAAATTTCATAAATATTATGAAGTATTAGTTAAAATAAATTTTGGTGTTAACATTTTTAATATCCATCAACCCATTAACAAGATATTTTACTTTTAAGTTTAGGTAGGGAGAGAGTAGTGAAGCACTAATAAAATACTGCACGCTGTGTAGAGGCACAAATGATACTTCACTACTCTCCCTCTACCTAAACTTAAAAGTTGAATATCTTGTCAACGAGTTGAAAGAAATCAAAAATTTTACCATTAAAATGTATTTAAAGTAATACTCTATCTATTTATGGAATTTTTAATGTAGGTTCTCATTTGAAAAACCAAAGATACTCTTTAAATGTTGTGAAAAATCTAAATATAAAAAAATATTGGCTTTAACTACACTTACAAACTTCAAAAATCAAAATTTAATCAAAAAATTGGATGAGCACGCTTATTGAATCACCATGTTTATGTTTACATATATATATAATATTTTGGTCTGTTATTGACTAATACTGAATTTATAATATTTAGAGTGGTTGTTATACCTTGGGAAATTTAGATGAAAAATATGAGTTCTCTAGATTAAAGCAATCCATGGAAATGGTAGGTTTTACTCCAGAGAAACAGCGCAGATTATTTGCAGTTCTTTCAGCAGTTTTATTATTAGGTATATATAAATTATTACAATTTTATAATTAATTTTAATTTGATGTTTTCAAATTTTTTTTGTCAGGAAATGTTGATTTTCAACCTCGAAAATCTGCATATCATCACGACGAAGCGGTTGCTGTACGTAACCCTGAAATAGTTTTTTTAATATCACAGCTTCTTAGAGTAAAGCAAGAAACATTGTTAGCAGCTTTAACAGCTAAACGTGCTAAAGCATCTGGTGAAACTTTGGTTATTAATTACAAGTTACCCGAGGTAATAAGATATAAGTATATGTACAATAAAAGTATAACACCTAAAGAAACTTATTTATTTTTAATATTATTATAAATAGGCCATAGCAGCAAGAGATGCAATGGCAAAATGTCTTTATGGAGCTTTATTTGATTGGATTGTATTACAAGTAAATCATGCATTGCTTTCAAAAAAAGACACTTTAAGAGATCACCAAGGAAATTCAATTGGAGTTTTAGATATATTTGGATTTGAAGATTTTGGTGCTTGCAATAGGTAAATAATAAGATCGTGGTTTGCTGATAATTATCCAAATAGTTGCTATATGCAAAAAAAAAAAAATAGTATTATCAAAGATGATAGTTTTAAAGAATTCTGATAAAATTATACATTAGAAGAACATACTTTATATGATGGGTGGGCCATTGTTTTAGGTGTGAATTTGGGAAGAGATATAGAGAGGAATTTAATTTATATTTGTATGGAACAAGATTTGGAGTGAAGTTTCTTTTATACAAAAACGTAAATTTTCCGATCTTTTCCATGTTTTTCCCCAATTATTATAAGAACCACTTGGGAAATTAAAAAATGACCTTTTTCTAATACTAAGTAGATTAAATTTACTTTCAAAAAAGGTGCTACACTTGATACATTAGAGCAAGATCAGAAAATTTGCAGTACAGCAAAATAATAATAATAAAAGTAAACATCATTGTAAAATCAAAATATCCTCTCTATACCCTGAATCATAAATACATGAAACTACCTAAAAATAAAATAAGCAGTCATTTTCTTTATTATAATAAAATAAATAATAATATATATTCCTAGTGATAATTGATAAATAATAATTTATAAGTTAAAATATACATTGTTTTTATGTTGTTTTTTTATTTGTTAATAATAATGTATTTTTTCAAATAATAAATACAAATTTTTCTGATTTGATACACATTATAACATTTAATATCTATTAAGTTTATTTTTCCCTTGTTTTAAATATATAAATCATTTTTTTTCACACTTATCAGAGTTTCTAAAATTCTGAGAATCTGTCTTAAGGTTAGGGGGGAAAATAGAGAATATATATTCATCATGTATTCTTGTTGATATGTAATTAATGTATACTTTATTTAGTTTTGAACAATTTTGCATCAACTACGCAAATGAACATCTACAATATTATTTTAATCAACATGTATTTAAGTATGAACAAGAAGAATACCGCAAAGAAGGAATTAAATGGAGTGATATAGATTTTTTAGATAATACTGGATGTTTGCAAATGATTGAAGGTAAACCTAATGGTTTATTATGTGTTTTGGATGATCAGTGCAAGTAAGTAATTGTAGTAAATTCAATACCCATTAGTTTTATAATTTCTTTATATTTTTATTATATCATTCTTACATTTTTAGTTTTCCGGGTTCATCTTGTGAAACATTATTACAAAAATTTAATTCTGTTCACAAAGATAACAAATTTTATGAAATGCCACAACGTAAAGAAAATGCTTTTATAGTGAGGCATTATGCAGGAAGAGTTAAATATCAAGTAATACATAAATATTTTATGAACTTACAATTTTAAATTGAAAATTGAATTATAAATAAAAATCTATGAATACGATATTTTGTGCACACATTTCTTTTATTATACAACTATATTAAAATGTTGTATACACTAATTATTTGTGGCTTAATTTTTATTTTATAACTAAGATATTATGAAATTATTCTCCTCGTAATTATTTTTTTCTAAACTATTTGTATTAAATGATAAACAATTTTATCAATATATTTAGGTTTTTGAGATGAGAGAGAAAAATTTGGATCTTATGCGGCAAGATATTGTAGGTGTTTTAAAAAATAGTAGTATGGCATTTGTTCGGGAACTTGTTGGTGCAGATCCAGTTGCAGTGTTTCGCTGGGCAATTGTAAGAGCATTTTTTAGAGGTTATTTTTCATTTCAAGAAGCAGGTCGTAGACATCGGCAAAGCAGAGGTAAATGTATTTATTTTTATTTTATTGTAAAATATTTTTAAATTTTTTTTAAATATACAAACAAAAAATAAAAAAATAATGATAATAATATTTTATTACAGTTGATGGTGTAAAGGCATCAAGTATTTCTTTACGTTTCCGAAACAGTGTGCAAAACGATAGCTTAATCAGGTAAATTACAATTTTTATTTAATAAATATGTAACCATTTTATAATAAATATATGTATTAATTTATGAATAATATACATTATCTATTTATAAATAATAATATATAAATAAATTGGATAAACAGACGACTATTTGTTGAATATAATGTCATGCATCAATATAAATATTTTTTTTTTTTAATTTTATTATTAGAATATATATTTGTTTGTAACAAACAATTTAAACTAAATTTTAATTTTAAAAATAAAAAAAAAATTGCATTTTGATGTAATTTTATTGGAAGACAATTTTATTTGTATATCTTTCAGAAAAAGTACTACACTTGAAAATTTGATCAAAATTTCTGATAGAAAAGTTGTCCCCCCTCCCAAAAAAAAAAAAAAAACCAATATATTCCTCGCTTCACTTGGAATCTAAAACTAATAAAAATAGTATTTTGATCTTTATATTAAATAAAATTAAAATATTTTTTTATTATATTAAGAAATAACAATATTGTTATTATTTATGTCCTCAAAATTTTAATATTCAAAATTCAATTATTAACTTATATTAATGTTTTATGCTACGTCCAGTCATCTAGTAACAATGTCATCGGTAAACCTCACCATAAATCGTATAGTGTAAGTTTAGTAAAACATTTTTTTGTTTAAAAATTGTTTAAGTATGAAATTATTTGTTGCTTATTTTGTTTTTTTTTTTTAGTTAGTTTTATTAAAATTAAAATTATTACACTAATATATATATTTTAATTTATTAGCCCTGGATGGTAGTTTGATTCAATAATATTTTTCGTTGAAATATGATTTTTACACAACAAATTAGTGAGTTGTTATTTAACATAATATTTACAGGTACACTCCAAAATTTCCAATAAATTCCACGTCTTATGGAGGTGGATATGTAATTAATGTGGGTAAAAAATTGGCATCCAATCCTAACAATGAACAAAATGTGTATAAAAATAATTCAGCCTTCAATAAATTTACCAACTTAGAAATTGTTAATTCTAATAAAAATATTAATAAAGAAGATATAAAAACTCGTGCCAATTGTAAATCTACTGATGAAGATAAAGTCATTGAACGAGCTACACAAATTGTTATGTATGTTTCCAAAAATTTAAAAACAATAAATCTGGTGTATGGATGGTTTCAACAATTTTTATAAACTAGAAAATGGGAAACTATTATTTCATCTCTATTTTGCAATAAATAAATAATACCTTAATGTGATTCTAATAACCTTAACATTGTAAATATATTTGTTTAACATATCTTCCTAAGTATAGTTTATAAAGCATGGTGTATAGTTAATTTGTATTATTTCAATTTGTGCATGGTTCTCAATCATATTTTATAAAAAAAAAAAAGTATTTATCTGATAAAAATTGTAATTTATGTGTTTTTGTATTATTTAAATTTGTATTTATTATTAAATAATTTTAGTATCAATGTTTTAAATATTATAACCATCAATTAAAATTATGATTGAGGAAAACAAATGTTTCATTATTTAACTATTATTTATTTATAAATATAAATTTAAACTTTAATGCATCTTTTTCATTTGGTTTAGTGCTTTTAATTTAATTTTAATCTTTTACTAACAACTTTGTTTAATTGTAAGCATAATTAATTTACTATTTTTTTTTTTTTTTTTTTAATATTGTTTTCTCTTGAATTATTTTTAAAGAAACATTTTTTAATTAAATGGCTATTTATGTTACAGGAAAAATAAATCTTTCAGACCCAAAGACCGAGGTAATAAAGGATTAAAAAATCTCCAAAGTGTAAAAACACTCGCTGGACGAATACAAATACAGGGTTCTATTAGTAGTAAAGCCCGTAAACAACCACTTACTGTAACAGCTCAGTTTCAAATGTCTTTAAACAGTCTTATGGATACACTTAATCAAGCTAATCCATTTTTTATTCGCTGTATTAAAAGCAATAGTAATAAAGTGAGTTTTGTATTTTTCAATGTTATTTTATGTATCATTTTAATATTAATGTTTTTCTAGGTTGCAAATATGTTTGATCATGATACCGTTCAGAGACAATTACGTTATACAGGAATGTTAGAAACCGTTAGAATTCGTCAAGCTGGATATAATGTACGACTTAGTTATGAAGAATTTATTCAGCTTTATCGAATATTATTACCTAAAGGACTTAATAGGTAAAATATTCATACAAAATTTTTTTTTTAAAAAAAACTAAATTATCAAATTTTATAATTGATTATATGTTACAGTAATTCTCAAGATGTTAGAAATTTTTTGCAAACATTAAATTTAGATAGAGATAATTATCAAATTGGTGAATCGAAGGTATTTTTACGCGAGTGTGAAAAACTAAAATTAGATTATAGACTACACCAACAAATAATGGCAAGTATTGTGACTATCCAACGTTGGTTTCGTACACTGTTGCAACGAAGACAATACCTCAGAATTACTTGGGCTACAGAAACATTACAAGTATTGATTTATAATATTTAGTTTAAAAATTTGGATATAATATATTTATTATTTATTCTGTTATAGTCTTGGTGGAGAATGATATTAGCTCAAAGATTAGTAAACAAAATGAGGATGGACGAATCAGCTGCCATTTATATACAATCTGCATGGCGAAAACATCGTGTATCGAATTGGTACAAAAATTTACGAAGAAGTGTTATTACATTACAAGCTCATTCCCGTGGTTATTTAGCAAGGAAAAAATTTTCAAAAATAAAAAATTCAGTAAGTAAATTTTTCAAAGCTTCATTATTATTATTTATTTTTAATTAAACATTATATTTTAGAAAAAGAGTATTTCAGTACCACAAATTAACAACTCTAAAGAATCTAGTCAAGAAGAACTACATGATTCTGAGTAAATATTTAAATTTATTAAATATATTTATAATTATTATTTAATAAAAATTAAATGATCTGAGACATATCTGTTTTTTTCATAGAAGTAGTGGAGGAGCAAAAGGTGATAGTGAATCAGAAGCTGATCCATTTGTACAAACTAAGACAACTAATAATATTAAGTATGACATTCTCCAATTTAAGTCAACAATTTAATTTTTAAATTTTAAATTTTATTTTGTATATAGAGATGATCAATTTAAAGCCCCTAAAAGAAAAGTTTCGGCTCGTCGTCTGAGAATAGAATCTCATCCAACTGATGTACATAAAGGTATTTATAATTATCAATATAATAATTAGGATACGTAACTATTTTTTTAAAATCTTATGTCATTAATAGTTACTTTTGAATAAAGCTCAGAATCAAAATTTGGCTCATGTTAATTTTTTTTTGTATTGTTTTGGGTATTGAACAGAACATAACCTAATATACATAACTGCCTTAAAATATCTTTCATGATCTCTAAAAAGAGGAGGAATAAAACTAATAATATTCCTCTTCATTGTTTCAAGACAATATAATACATTATTTACTGTAGGTTTCTACTTTTAATATTTTGTTTAGATGTTTAGAATGTAAAAACAAAAAAGTTGCTCACACTTTGTAAATAGCTTTAAGCAACTTGTATGTTATATTTATTTTCAAAACATCTAACATCATTACAAAGAGTTAATTTCAGCTTTCTATAATGTTAGTCGATATTGAATTGAATTTGAATGTAAATAAGTGTTCTAAAATATTATATTCTTAATAAATAATTTGTATTGTATGTTTGAAACTGTGTAGAGCGTTCTAGCAAAACTGATGGTCCTGTAAATGAAGGAACAGCATTTAGTGATAGTGAGTTGGATGACACTCATTTGAAACAACAACCAGTGGTTTGGAAACGAAGAGAACGAACTAGTGACACATCAAACAAACGAACTTTATTGACTAGAACTCCACACGTTACTTCAGAGCCAATTGCTCCTGTTCGTTTATTGAATCGATTACGTGTTTCTAATACTGAACCAGCTCCAGAGTAAGAATAAAACTATTTCAATAGCATTCACAATACATTAAATTAATTTTAATTTAAAGAGAAATTGCTTATTTTATGATTTGAAAATCTCAAAATGCATTTTTAACAATATTAATAATAACTTTTAATTTGAATAAAAAAATTATAATCAGTTTTTTTTTTCTATAGAACTTCTATAACAAATGAGAAAGAATTAAAAAGAAGAAACAGTGATGGTTCAACTACACATGCAGGAAAAGCTGAAGAACCTAAATTAACATATTCACCATCTTTTGAACTTTTAGAATGGAAAGGTACTACTATGTTTACAATAGCTGGACATCGTTTTAGAAAATTAGGACGATTTACTCCCCAAGATAAATGTACTTATTGCAATAAATTGATGGATGCATTTTTAACTCAAGGACACAAATGTTCGGGTAAATATTGGTATTTTACAAATACACCTTATACCTATTCTTATTATGTAAATGTAGATACGTTTTGTTAATGTTAAAATTCTCTACTTGCATATTTTTTTTCAATTTTTATGTTTTCTGTACACGTTTTAATGTGATATATATTATATATCATATTAGTGTTGGTCATTAATATAATTTTATTTATTGATATATTTTTTAGTTTGCTGTTCAAAACAATAAATCTAATTTTTTTAAATTTTTAAAATGTTATATACAAATGTCTATTTACTATGTTTATTATTAATAAGTAATAAATTATTACTTATTTATAACTAATAAAGTAATAAATATGAAATATTAATGTGTATTTTATTACTTATTATTTAGTTATAATAATATCAAAACTTATCTAAAAAAAAAAAAATGATATTGATATCGTTGAACAACAATATATATTATATATATCGGTGGTGACACAGCAAAAGGGTATAAGCAACTCAATTTTATAGATAGTTTTCAGGAGAGTAAAAAAACATTTATTTGTGATTTTAACATTATTATTTTTGTTGGTTGAAATAGAGAATTTTTCCATTGAATACTTTTTTTTTGTTAACCTCCTTAATATGAATACACATTGTTGATTAGCTTCTATTGTCGTTTAGATCCTATATTAAAGAAGACAATCTTTAAATAATGGTCACAGTTATTTTTGGGCAAGCGCAATGCACAAACCGAGTATTTCTTCATCCAATAGTAAAGCATTGTCGCTTAGACCCTTGTCACCATTGATATTAAATTCTTATTAAGTTAAATTTTCAATTGCCTAAACAATAATTTATTTTTAATTTTTAATTGTTTAACAGATATCAAAAAAAAAAAAAAAAATCTGTATGAATCATCAGAAACATTTGATAAAAAATTAATTTTATTATTTTACAGATTGTAAAAAATTATTTCATACTAAATGTATCCAAAATGGTGGTGTACTACAAATGCCATGTATACAACAGAATGGAGGTAATCGACCTACAAATAGACGGAAACCTAGAAAGCCTGTATCTGCTGGCAACAAAGCTCATATAACACCAAACATAGCGAATAATCAAAATAATACTACCATAGGAAAATTTAGTTTAACTGGTACATCAGAATTTACAGATCGTACTGACAAGATTATTTCTGATGTGAGAGAATTGAAAATGATGCAAGATTTTATAACCAAAAAGGTGAGTTACTATTTTTTTTTTATTCAAATATTATTTATAATAGATACTTTAACTATTAATATTTGAATATTCTGTTATCGAAAAATCAATATTGTGTTTAATGCAAATATAATTGTATTTAATACACACTACGTTTAATAAAACAATAGCTAAACAGCAATTGTTTAGTATTATACTTTTCAATATCTAATTGAAAATTAGGCTAGACAAATAAACTAAATAAATGTAGCTAGATTAAAGTTAATGCATAAGTAAACAAATTTTGTCACTTTTGCCTAAAAAAAAGCAATGTAGTTTTAATATTTGTCTTGGATACAGGACATAGCAATTGATATATTTGGTATTCTTTTGGATTCATAGCAGAGTAGAATCTATTGATTTTACTACAAAGTGTTTTTTTTCTGTCTTTAAACAGAAAATTTCTCCAATCGAAAAATGACAAGAGACCTTGTTGTATTTTGGATTTAGTTGATGAATTAGAGAATGTTATTTTTTGAATTTCTTGGTAGTTTTAAAAATAATTGAACAAAAATGTGACAAAAACATAAATTTATTTTCAATCTGTTTTAATTAATTTCTGCCTCTTTCAATCCCTAACTTTGAATGGATTTGCACGCCCACTTATTAATTACCACGTGATGTCAACTTTTCTCCTAATAATATTCTTCTAGCACTTTCCAAAAATAAAAAACGTAAATTCAACTGAGCCAGACAGTATTCCTTCGACCTTACTTAAGACTGTCACTACTCACTCATGTATCCAATCCATCTCTTCAACAGGTGCTCCATGGATGAGGGAACCTTCCCAAATATTTGGAAAATTTATTCTGTGACACCCATTCTTAAATCAGGGGACCCATCAAATGTTGCTAACTGATCTATTACCATTCTTCCCCATTTTCTGAATTGTTTGCAAAAATAGTCCTCCCTAAAACCAAGTGAAGTCTCAATCACATTATTATTGACCAACAACATGGTTTCCAACCAGATAAATCTACAATTACAAGTTTCCACAACCAACATTTTAGACAGTACTAGGGATCAGTTGAATGTAATTTTTACTGATTTTAGAAAAGTGTTTGATACCATTGATCATGGTCTCCTAATCAAACTCAAAAACTTTGGTATCAATAATCCTCTTCTATCATGGATTAAGTCATGTACCTCCAGAACTTAATTTGTAAAAATTAATAGTTTATCTCTTGATAAATGTGCTGTTACGTCTGGTTTTCCTCAAGGTGACTAGCCTCTTGCTAATTATTCTTTTTATAAATTAAATTGGTAAATGAATAACGAAGACAAAACTGCTTCTATTTGCAGATGACATCAAGATCTTTTTAAAAATGTCTTCCTCTGCAGATTGCTTAATACTTAAATCTGAGCTTTATAGTTGGGTTACTCATCTCAGACTGAAATTTAATTTAGATAAATGTAACATTATGTCCTTCAGAAGGAGTAGATCTCCATTTCAACATAGTTACTCTTTGAGTAGTACTATACTCCATCAAGTGGCTTGCATCAAATATCTAGTAATTCTCTACACTCCCCCCTAAATTTCGAGTAGCACATTAATGCTAAAGCTTTAAAAGTATTAGGGTTTATTAAGCGCAATATAATAAATTTTAACTCTGCTAACTACCTCTGTGCTCTCTATTTAGTAGCCTTGGTCCGTTCAATCTTAGAGTTGAGATAGTGTGGCACCCTTAGCCTGCAATGAATGGACTAGTTAGGGTTGGAACGTGTCCAGAACAAATTTTTGTTGTATGCTTTATTCGTTCTTAAGCTTCAGCATCATCCACACAACTATTTTCTTATGGTTGATATTTCCTACTCTATCCACCAGGCACTTTGATGCCTATTTAAACTTTATTTCTTCCCTTCTTTATGGATCCATAGATTCTCCAGACCTTTCCTTGATTTTCTACTGCATTCTTTCCTTTAACACTAAAAGCTACCAGCTATTTGCTATACCAACCTACTTAACTTCATATTGACATAACTACCCAATTCATAGAATGCTACGATTAGTTAACCAATCAATAATTTAATCTTATGTTTTATAGTAAGTAAACTTTTTTTACCACTGTGTATTTTTATTCTCGTCTTGTCATTTACCAATTATTTAAATTGCCTGTCTAGGTGTTAAAAATTATTATAAATAAATAATTAAGTATAGAATTGAAACAACAAGAAAGTTTATAGAATTAGTGGTTTTATTATTTTCAATGTTATAGTTTGTTGTAATTCCATTAAAAATATTTATAGACTTAAAATTTTGACAGGAAACTTATATTAGTCTTCTCTTGGCGTGGTATTATATACAAAATGTTTTGAAGATTTTTGAGTTATTTTTAAACATTTTATGTTTGTGGGTTATTTTATATAGTTTTTGTTTGGTTGGCATTATGTAGGTAAAATTATTTGATCAAACTGAAATGCTTGAAAATTGTATAAGAGCTTCATTATGTATTATAGTATTCAAAAAAAGTAATGGAATCTAGTAAATTTTTTTTTGTAATGATTTTAAGATCAATTTTTGATAAAAAATCATAAACATTACTGCCTTTAAAATTATATATAGTTAAACTTTGCTAAGATTCGGTTTTTGCTAGCAATGGGTTTTTCCCAACTTTCTGTCTATAATAGTAACACACCCATCAGCTGTATCAGATTATTTTGTGTGTGGATTAGGTTGAATTTCAATATGACTTTAGCTAAAATGAGCTAAATGAGTTTTAGCTTTAAACCCATTAAAAACCCTCCTAATGAAAATGTGATGTCATTTTTACTATACGTATAGTGCTGGTATCAACTATGTGTCTTTTTCTTCGGTTTCAACTTTTAATTCTCACCTCTACAAATTTTTTGCTCTAATTTTACCCTTTTTTAGAAAGTGGTATTGGAAGATGTTAAATTTAAGTACGCACTGTGGTTTTAAAAATATTTACTTATTGAACTAGAACACTCACTGCAATATCAACTTAAATGTATTTCGCTTATCATCGCTAAATATTATAGTGTCCATCGGATAAAACAGATATGATAGACACACAATTTATGTAAAAAATAAAAATAATGAAAATTTGTTTTTGTGGTTATTAGAAGGCTTTCTAAAAATAAATTTGATTGGAAATGGTCTAATTTGAAAACACTGAATTTAAATTGCTTGCCCAGTTCTTGGTATCATTTTTGGATGCCGCTCGAAACTAACATTTCCCAATATTATTATATTACTATAATATTCTGTGAGTTATTGTTTTATAAAAAAATATCTCTTTAATACAAAATTATTAGAAGAAAATTTGACTCTAATAACAGAGATCTGCTGCTTATGAGTGTTTTTATTTTGAAAGATAAAAATATCTATGTGATTCGTTGTTTAAGTATTTATTATATTATTTATTACTTAATAATATTGCAAACAATCTATTGGGTAAACTATATTTTAGATAAATACTAAATATTGAACATAATTAATCCTATTGTTGTAACTAGAAATTAAATATTATGAATATAGCTTAAAATACTGATGTAAGATACATTAGATTAGTTTCCAATTTAAACACATTATTTGTAAAAATACAGTTATAAAATAATAAATTACTGTATTATGATATTTTGGATGATATATTTAAATTAAATTGTATATTTTTATAATAATCATCTGAATGAATACATTTTCTTAAATCAATATAATTATTTGTTTTAACTACATACAAAATAGGTAATAAAAATTACATATTTCTTATAATTATCTGAATCAACTAATATTTAATACAAATTTTAATTATTGAATTGTGTGTACAAAGAAAATAAATTGCTTACATGAGTAATTTAAAAATGATGCATATTCAATATAACATATACTATCATTATTATATTTATGATAACTCCTGATATAAAGCAAATTGCCCTTGTAGGTTGGGGTAGTACAAATACAGCATAAGAGATTGTATGCATTATTCTCACAAAAGTATATATTCTGAACAAATTGTTTGCTAACATTTCTGAAGGATTACTGGCCACTAAAAGTAACCCTGTGATCAAAAATATAGGAATATTTTCCAAATCGTTCAAGTGTGCTCTAAAATAAACAATAACCAAAACCAAATTTATTAATTAATTATTTATATGCCGTTTGATAACATATTTAATCTATTACTTTACCTTCTTACTCTTTCAACATCAGGATCATCATATTTAATTTCAGCTCCAGGCCTTAGTACAGCATCTTCAGGACTTATGAACACCTGTTAATTCAATTTATTCATCAAATAAACAAATTAAAATTGGATCATTTAGTAAAAATTATATTAATTTATCATGATTAGGTATATTTAGTAGGGATTATTAATTGTTATTATAATGAATTAATGAAAACATACACATTTAATAATAATGTGTAAATTGCCAGTTAATATTTTTTTTCTATTTGAAAATTAGTCCCAAATTACATCATTTTTTATCAAAATTGACTTGTTTAAAAAAAATACTAACATACTTTGCATGATTGGTAGGCCACTGTTGTAGGTGAGAAATTGGAAACATAGGATATAAAGGGAAATTTAATTTGAATGCAACGATAAACCATTGCTAATGAAAAACAGCTCTGATTGAAGTTTCTTTTATGCATGCACTTAAATTTTTCAGTTTTTCATGCTTATTTGACAACTATTATGAAAAACCATTGGAAAATTTAAAAAATTACCAATCTTTAGTACCACCCAGATAAAATGTCCTTACAGAAAAGGTAATATACTTAAAAATTGATGCAAGATTACCAGTAATCTTGTACCAATAATCCAGTAATCACTGGTAGTAAAGTTGTTCACAGATTAAAAAATTATAAACATAATTGTAAAATCAATATATACCTCAATACGTTCCGAATCTAAAATGTGTTGAATATTGCACAATATTAATTTCCAGCGAGTTGATATTATTATTATTATTATAATTATTGATTTAAAAGCTTTAAATTGCACTTTTTTTAATTAATGTTAATGTTTCATTATATTTTTAGGAAAATTGATACATTTTGTATCTTTAAATAATAGTTTTGTACTATAATGAATCTAAAAATTATTAGTTTTGAAACTAATTCTTAGAAAGTAGTTAGATGGAGCGTAAACAAATTGATAAAATCAAAATTAATTTATTAAGCTCTCAGATTATTCTTAAATTCACGTTTTATATATATGTAGTGAAATATAAATTACAATTTGATATTACTATACAAATGTATAAATATTAAAAAATAATATTATATTAATCCATGCAAAAATTATTATTCGAGATAATTATGAAGTCATTGTGTTAAAAATGAATATTTAAAAAGATCATTGGATTTCAATAGATTGATTTTTAAGACTATTTAAAAACAATTAATAAAAATATTATAAACAGAAAATATTGATAAAATTTAAAACAAATATTTTTAGATTCTGAGTAGAACAAGAAATGTATTAGTTTTAACAATAATGTTAATTATTTTTTATTTTTTTTTTATCTAAACAACTTTTCTCCCAGCATTTTGCTCTGATTTATAATAATAACACTTGTTCTGAAAGCAAATCTAACTAGGCAATACTTTAATAATGTAAAATTTTGATTTTCCCTGGAGTTTTCTCAATAAAAGGATAAAAATGAAAAAATAGGTACCATATTAAATAAATACTACTAAAGAAAATGTTTAATGTTTATGTAATTATTTTACCATAATATGACATAAATATTGTTGACATAGCAACACTTTCAACCAAACTCCACTCAGAATTGTTTTTTTTGTTAGCAATGGTATGTACACATATACATTTTAATTTTCTCCTCTACTGCCTTTCCAACTTCTCACCTACAACAGTGGTCCACTCACATACATAGTATGTCTGTCTTTTTAGTTTTAGAAACACTTATATAGAATGACATTTAGTTGTGTTATTTATAATACTCTCCAATAACTACCTATTTATTCTTAATGTTAACATCTTTTCAAAATTATTCAAGTGTTTATTGACTAAATAGTACTATTTCTGAAATCATTAATCATAATCATTACATACATTTACCTGTTTTCCATATATAGGGCTTATTATTTTATAAATTTAATATAATTTTAAGGTAATGATGAACCATTATGTTTCTTTCTTTAAAATGTATTTTTTAGTTGTTATTTGAGTCATTATATAGATGCCATGAACAATGTTGACTAATTTTGAACTAAAATTAAAACTAAGTAATTTTTGGAATGTAATGACTTTATTATTGTTGATTTCTATCTATCTATAATAGTTGATGCCCATAATATCTGCAAACAATTTATGTTATAAATTAAAGTTTTAATTTGTGCTTTTTAAGTCTCTATTGTCATTAATTATTATCAATATTTTTGAATGCATCATTATTTCATAGATTTTATAGAAAACTCTTCAATTAAAAAGATTAATATTTAAAAATTGTAATTTTTTTATTGAAAACAATTTTCATTTAATTAATGTAATTAATGTTTTCCTATACCAGATATTTTTTGGGAAACATTTTAGTTAATTTTCTTTTTCTTGACTATTATTAAATAATTTTGTATGTAAATCTATAGCAAATATATTTATCAAGTTTTATTATATATTTATTTTGAAAACATATATATATTTATATTATGCTAATGTATCTTACTTTTTTTCTCATTCGCTGAAGTACAGTTAAGAAAGACATAACAATCATTTTTAAAATAAGAATACTACCATAAAATGCATAACATTCGAATACTGGATTTGACATTGTCAACAATCCCATTGTAATAGAATCTGACATTTTATAAAAAATATTTTGGTATTTGTTAATAATAAACTGGTAAATTATATAATAACAATGCGTAGTGATACAATATATTTGAATGCAGAATAAGAATGTTCCTGACTGTTGAACACCACACAGCACACTACCGCTTTTTATAATAACAACCTATCCACAACTGTTTAGTTGACCCTCCCACTGACAGACGATAGACATTTTGCTCTAGTAATTTAAGTTTTATACTATATAATTTGAACTATCATGAATAATATTTGTTTTTTTATTATTATTTATTTATTTATAATGATAATATAAGTACAGTAATAATATTTGGTAGGAGCTAAATACTAGAAAACTTACTTCAATTATTAATTATTAACTTCAGGGATGGTTCTGGTATATAATTTTGGCTAGTTGGAGAATTGAGGAGATCATCATTTGATTTATTTTTCCTGTATTTTTTGTAATAGTTGAAAAAAACAGAAAACAATTACGCAATAAAAGGTAAATGTTATTGTTATTTCCAATATTTTGTTATTCGGTTAAAATTGTCTTAATTTACTTTTATTAGGCTTTTCTAGAAGTAATAAAATCTTATAATATTGTGATGGTTATTAGCTATTTAAAGCCATTCAAAATTATTGAGTATGTTAGTTATGATTTATGTAGATTAAATTATTTTGACTCATCAAAAATGCTTGAAAATTTAACACTATGGGGTTTATTCAAATTGCATTTAGAAAAAAAGTTACTGCTGATGGATATGCCATTGTTCTAGATAGTATAAAATAGAAAAGGTAGGATATATAGAGTAATTTAATTTGTATAATATGTATGAAATGATAAATGCTCATGAAAAATGATTCTAAACAAAGTTCGGTTAAGTATGTTTAAAAATTCCTCAATTTATAAGATTTCCATGAAACTTTTTAAACGCTTTAAAAAAAAATAATAATATTTCTGGTACAATAGTTATTACCAGACCAAAGAAAAACACATAATTAAACCAATATATAACTCGATGTACTCAAAATCTAAAACATAAATGGAAACATTGCTATATAAATATAATTTGTTAGTATTAATATTGATGGTTAGTGACTAGTTTTCTAGTGACTAGTAGATGTTGGTCCACATCTATTCACTCCAGCATGTAATACTGTTATAGGTATACAGTTATTAATGTATGCCATTATGCAATAGAGAAAGTTGTAATATAAAATTAAGTAAAATGTATATGATGTTTTTCTGTTATGGCAAATGTGTATATTTGAGTATATATTGAGTCATATATAATAATAAAATATAATTATAGTGTTTTTAAACATCCAGAAGTTTTGTTAGCCTTGCGTGTTTTTTTTTTTTATTTAGTTATTGATTTTTTAATCAAATATTCCATCGATTTCCAGTAAATAATTTAATATTTTATGTTCAAAATCTAAATGTAGGACATATTAATAATTAGTATAAAAAAAATCACTAAGTTTTAAACTCTGGTCATTGTAGGAAAGGTGTTAATTTTTCAATTTGCTTTTGTTATTGTAATTTGTGTAGTTAATTGCATTATATTATAATGTTTTTATTGTTAAATAAATAAATAAATTAGTTATTACATATCATAATGGATATTATAAAATCAATGTTTCTTCTTAAATATAATATTTATATGTGTTGTTTCTATTATTTTATTTGTTAAATATCTAAATTTATTTTCTTTAAAAATGTATTTATACATTTTCGAGTTATAAAGCCTGGTAATATATATACCAGTAATTTAATAATATTCTAATTTTAGATTTTTAAATTCTGAGTGTTGTGAAGAATGTATTGTTTTTACAAGCATGATACTTTATGAAGGTCATTTTTTGATTTTCATAATATGTGAGAAAAACTCAAGATAAAGTGTAAAAAAAAAAAAAATTGGAAAATTCACAAAAATAATGCCTTTATTATTTTCAATTTTATTTTTTATTGCAGTTTACCTAAAAATATTCATAGAAACTTAAAATTTGAACAAAAATTAATATTTGCCTTTTCTAAATATGATAAAATTTTCAAAATATTTAAGCCATTTTTTGAGCTACTTATAGAAATGTTTATTTTTCCTTAAAATTCACTTTAAATATTATTATGAAATTTAAAATTAGATTCAAAACTTATATTTTATTTTTTTTATAGACGTGGTCAAATTCTCAAAATTTGTTGACTATTTATAAACATTTTAAGGTTCATTAAAGTCGTACTTTGTGGTCAACAAGAAAAAGTTAAGTTTAATTAGTTTTTTTTTTCTAAGGAATTTTAATATCAAATTTTGACAAATCAAATGACAATACAAATCTAGTTACTGGTCCATGCAAATTTTCAATTTTATTGTTTTGAACATATGTATATTGTCAATTTAAGAATGTTAGTTAAGTCAGAATTGAGGGGACTGACTGAGTTTCGAACTTTTTAAAGTTCTGATATTGAATGTGTTATATTTAATAACTCAATATTTTCAATTTTATGGTATTTCTGTCATAGACTAGTAGTTGTACATACCTGTTATCATCCCAGAGATTGCAAGTTCAAACCCGAGTTCTAAAACCAAGTTGGGTAGATAACAGGGAATAAACAAATGCAACAAATACATCACAATATGTGTTTATTGTGTAATTCATTGTATTCAATGTATATTTATTCTACTACAATATGGCATAAACATTGTTGGAAAAGCAATACTATTAACTGAGTTACGTTCAGAATTGTTTTTTGTTAGCAATGATTAATTACAACAGTGGTTCACCAATCACGAAAAGTATAAGTATGTCAGTCTTTTTTTTGTTAATTTCTGGGTTCTCTTGGCAACAATATAAAAAACACGACTAATATTACTCCACTTGTAAGCATGAAAAATACAAATCTTTTTACTCTTCATAGTAAAAATAAAACATTAATTAAATTTATTCTTATTATCTCATAATAGAATTAATGTTAGTACATTCAAAATATGTGTATCAGTATAAGTGATAATATTTCAACGCAAAAAATTCATTTTAAATTTTAAAAACTCAAAACTGTGTGCATAATATTAATTATAAAATAAATTTAATATTTTTAATAATTACTATTTTAATAGTTTTATAGTTTTTCAAATAATTAATAAATTAAATTGTATACATATTATGTATTTAGAGACTGGCTCTCATGGAACAAAACTTAAGAGTTTAATATTTTAAGTGGACAATTTTTTATAGTTTCATTTAAAATGTACAAATATTAGTAGTTCATACTACATGTTGTGTTTTTTTAAATAAATATGATATTTCCAAAATAGGTTGGTAGGTCACTCTTAAATAATGCATTAGATTGTAGTGGATGGGTCAATATACTATCAATATGTATGCAATTCTTATTTTATTTGTGAACGTTTTCACCATTTTAACAGTTATTAAAATGAATTAAAAATTAATATGTATAGTTTGTGGTGGGTAGATATCAAAAAGGTTAAATTGCGCACAATTATTTGTATTGTTTTTATGTGTATATAGTTATACTATTTCATTTACAGGTGTTCTTTGTTTGCTTTTTTTCCTGGTTAAAAAATCTATAACTGGGTATCGTTATTTTTATTTAGGCCGAGACACTTATAAAGTATATATTATTATAAAACCTTTGTAGAGTAGGGGCGATAGTTCACATTATTTATATCTATATTATAAGCACGCAACCACCTAACGACCCCACAAGTTGTGCGTGTTGGCCTAACCGGGAATGTCATTATTATTTAAATGTATGGTTATGTATTACATCAAACTATTCGAACTTTAAATGTATTTTTTTTATTTTTACTGAAAATGTACTTCAATTTAAAAAATTCTCTCGCTGCCAACATTAATTTGTTGACTTATCATGTAAAACAACTTATAAGCTTAAAATAAAATATTTCATCAAATTAATTGTTACACATGTTAAAGAAAATGTTATATGCTTCCAAACTTGTAAAATTTAAAACTTAGTTGGTTTATATATCATCCAAAAATATTATTTATCAATCTTAAAAACTGAAAGTCTTATTTTAAAAATTATTTATTTTCTTCTTTTATTGTGGTCTGTCATTTTCTTAACTTGATTTATTATTTTAGATTTTAGATTCAGAACATAATGAGAATGCATTTACTAGTATAATTATTTTTTCTAATGTCATTTGGGTTGTAGGTTTCATCATTAGGCCACCTTGTTTAGGTAAAATAATATAAATAAATGTTTATTTCATAGTTGTGTAAGAGTTAGTCATATTGACGCTAACAGTATGTACTTACTTCAACAAACTAAATAATAAACTTTTTAAGTTTGAATATTTAAAAGCTTATTTCACCAGCACTTCTACTTGAAAATTTTTAATTTTCAACTTTTTTATACAATTTTATACACGCCTCAAAACACGATTTTTCTATGCGCGTAATAAGGAAATGTTTCCCAAACATTGCCAAATTCTGATCAAATATAATTATATTATAAATATATATATATAAAGTATATATATATATATTGTTTTGTACAATCTTCAAAACTCCCAACTAATTCCTTTAGAAATACTGTTTATAATAAATGCACAATTATAAATATGATATTTAATCTTTAATCTTGTATACATGAAATTAAGTTTATAAACATTACCTACCTGCATAAGTATTTGGATTTCTGTTACAGCACCTAGAAAGTATTTGTGATAAATTAATTTCAACTGTGCACGTGTGAATATCTTATTTTGTGACTCTTCGTTAGGTTAGATTCGTTAATTGTTTGGATATTGATGTATTTATAAAGCGTTGGTGTCTTAGTGAGCTAACCTGACTCCCAAAAACCATTGATGACTGGTTTCATGTGTACAGAAAAGTATACAAAGTGTTTAATTTATATAATGAGTTGTACAAATAAATTTCTCTAGTGCTGGAGGAAAAATTTCCAGTCACGCGCATTGAAAAGCTGTGTTTTCTTGTGTTTTAAGGATTGTACAAAACAAATTTTTTTTCTGTATAAAATTGCACAAAAAAAAAAGTATTTTATACCTTCAAGGTTTGGTATTGAAATTTGAAATTAGTAGTGGTAGCAAAATGGACCTAATATCTTATATCTTTACCTTTTATCTTTCTTACCATAGATTTTAAATTCTGAATGGAGCGAAGAAACTGATTAAAATGTGTATAAACATAAATATAATTCTTGTGCCTTTAAAAAGTTCAAACCTACTAACCTTCTCTTAGGGGGTTGATCTACCAACTCCTGATTTGTTTGTATGTTGGCAAAAATCTTGAAAACTACTTTACCTATTTTGATAAATCTAAACTTTTTTGTTTAATTTCTTATCATTGTTATGGCAACCAGTCAGTTAGTAAAAAAAAATTTGACTTTAGTGATGGAGCTCTACCACTCATGTGTTTTTTATATATTTAAATAATTACTACCATAATTTATGTTTTAAAACATTATTTCAGCTGTACAAAATAGAACGTGAAGAAGTTAAGAAGCCATCTCTAGTTGATAGAATATTTAAACAAGCTTTACGTGAATTTAAGGAAAATCTTATAGCCACTTATAGTATGGCTAATAAACAGGGAAATGGCCAAGTACTGAATATTAAATACAAAGATTTGATTGCCAACTTCTTACACGTAAAATATATATAATATAAAACTGTTGAATACAAATATATGTTAAATAATTGTTTAGGTTATTGAAACTGTGTGTGGTAATGAAAAAATTCAAGATGATTTTCCAGTGACACTTTGTGTTAATGCATTCCGCGGTTTTATGAATGAGTTTATGAATCAGAATAGAGTTGATACTGAAAAGCCCAGTAAAACCAAACGTAAAAAAGAAAAAAAACAAAAGTCTGAAGATCATATTATTCACGGAGGTCACGTGTTACAAATGAGTATGATAAATATTCCTACAGCTTGTGAAGTTTGCACTTCATTCTTTTTGTGGCCAATTGAAAGGAGTTTGGTGTGCCGAAGTAACTTCAAATTTAACAATAAATTTAAAAACATCCTCTTTCATATTGTACAATTTATATTTAGATTGTAAATTGACGTGCCATAAAAAATGCTATCCTCGTGCAAACCAAGAATGTGTAAAAGATATGAATTCTGGTGGTAATATGCAATCCAAAGGTATTTGTATGGTTAAAGGAAAAGTTTTTGGGCGTCCCTTAGGAGAATTAGATCTAAGCAAGGGTAAGGTACCAGCTATTGTTGAAGGACTTATAACTTTTATTGAAATTCATGGAATGTATAAAGAAGGCATTTATCGTAAACCTGGGGTAAGTTTGTAAATTAAATTACTAATTAGATCAATTTGCAATGGTTAGTTCCAAATAATTAATAATAATGGATAATGTATTTTATCTTAGCTTACAACACGTGTTAATGAACTAAAAGAACTCATTGATAACAATGATGTAAGCAAAATTGAATTAGAAAAATATCAGGTAAATTGGTTTTTATTAATTTTCAAAACATAAAAACAAAACTGTTAATTATAAGATTTAAAATTCATATAACAGGTTCATGTATTAGCCAGTGTATTGAAGTCATTTTTACGTGAAATGCCAGAACCATTGCTTACATTTGATTGTTATGACGATTTTATTCGTGCTGCTAGCCTCTCTGAAGATCGTGTCTCAACATTATTTAACATTTTAAAAAAATTACCAAAAGTGAATTATGATTTAATGGAGAGACTCGTTTTTCATCTCGCAAGGTATTTACATAATAAATGCTTCTAATTATATATTTAATTACATAACTATATCCATATAGGGTCGCATTGCATGAAAATGTGAACCGCATGAATGCTAGTTCATTGGCAATTGTATTTGCACCGTGCGTACTTAGAACAAATAAATTAGTTCCTGCACAAGAATCACTGAGGGATATAGAACAACAAACTCTTTGCATCAGTTCTATTATAAGCCATCAAATGAATAAGATTGAGTCAACTATGGCTGATATCAATACATTAGATACTGCTCATCACACAGCCACACATCGGTTGTCTTCTTTGCGCATTTCTAAAGTATGTAACTGGATGAAAATTATTGTTTAAAAATTTTAATTTAAAATGTTTTTTCAGGTGTATGGACCAACTGAAGGCCCAATTAAAATGGATGAAGAAGAAAAAATGTTAGTTGGACAAATAGAAGAAATAAAAAAAGAGAAAGAGAAATTGACAATCTATCTGCCAAGTTTAAGGCGTACAAATTCAGATGATGATCTTTTATCAACTGATGATGGAAGTTTAGATGATGTTAATGCAAGTTAGTTTTCAACTTTGCTCTTCTCATTGCTAGTAACTCTTCTGCTTGTCCGTTATCTTTTCACCCCTAAACTGTTAAACAAAACATTTAGAAAGGAAATAGATCAAGGAAGAACTTTATAGGTTAGGTTTTTTTTTGAACCTTTGAAACCTTTTTGTCTAATAATTAATACCTAAATTGGGTTAAATTGTACTGAAAGTTGTACTAAGTGGTTAAAAAAAAACTTTTTAACATCTAACATGACATTTCAAAAATGTACAACAAAATTTCGCTCGGAATCGTTTATTATAGTTACATAGATATAAATTAAATTAAAACCATGGTGGACAGCTAGCATGAATATAAAATCGTTAGATGTTTAAATGATAAATTAAATTATTTATTTTATAAATATTTTTCAAAAAAATTAAATCATACACCTTTTTTGAGAACTACTTTTATCTGATGTCATTTATATCAACTGTATTATCATTTTAACTTTGGTTCTAAAAAGTTGAAAATGATACCATGTATTCCAATAATGAATTATTATCTTAGTTCGTTTTAATTATTTACCATATTATATCTGTTCAATTATTTCAGGTACACTTGGTAGTCGTAAAACTAAATTAAAAAATACTACAAAAAAAGCCAAGCGTTCAAATAATAATACATTAGACAGTGATGAGGATCCAATTATGGTTTGAATTTGGACAATTTATTTATCTTTATAGTGCATTTTGTTTTGTTTTTTTTTTTTTTTTTTACATATTATGCGTATATATATATATATTATTATAGACTTGATGAAATACTTAAGTTGTCCCAAAGGCTGTTACTTTTGTATAATAATTTTTCCTTTGTCTGTTGGTTAGTCGGTGCTATGTTATTGTTGTTTTATTTTTATAATTACTATTTTTAATTATTTTTTAATCAATTTTTTTTTCTTATAAAAAAAGGAAAAACGTTTTTAACGTAAAGACTGTTACTCAGATCAGAGTTGTGGTTATTTATACTTCTATTCTTGTTGATATTTCTTTAGAATTTTTGTTAGATGGTTAGTGACACAAATTTATTATTTTCAGTTATTCAAAATAATAAGTTTAATTTCAATTGTCAATTTCCTAAACATCTCTTTGTTAATTATTACTATCTTTTACACTTATTTTTATCTCTAAATATTTGTATGTACATAAGTGATTATTAATTAGTAAATATTATGTATTATTTAAACTATATTCGTTACTTTGATAATTAATTTTACCATGACTAAATAATTTACAAAACTGTTTTATGTATATATTTTATAATTTATATATTAAGTTACTTTTTTTTATTTTGATTACATTTTTATTCATATTTTGCATTATGTTGAATTGCTATTATTTTATTATATTATTATTATAGCTTTTTCAAATCAAACCAATTCTGAAATTCCTAACTTTAACTGGAAACAAATATATTATTTATATTTTTAATCAAAGAAGTTCCCAAGTTTGTGTCAAACCCTTCCATTTATTCATAAGTTTATATTTATTTATTTTTTTTGTGAACAACGAGTGAGTGCTGTGATTTAAAAACAAAATTTATTATCTTATTTTAAATAATTTACTACCTGTTTTTATTTTCAATTATCGTATGTGAGTTGAAAATACTGTACAAATACATTTTATGCCATAATGAAAAACTTAATATTATTATTTATTAGCGAACAAATTTGGGTGTATTATAATTTTGTATATTATATATATATACCTTAAATTTAATTTTGTATGAAAACTAATTACATACTAAAATAATAATTATCAACTATTTATTATAATCTATTTATTTCCTGATAATAAGTTATCAGAGTTAATTTTTTCGTAATAATTGTTAATTAAGAAACTTTTGCCAAAAGAAATATATGAAACTAGAATTATATTAAATGTAGTCATAATATTACATAAACTTAATATTGTGAACCTGTATTATAATTTAAATGTATACTGATGTCTTGTAAGTTATTAATTGTAATAAACATTTTAAAATCATTTTTACTTTATTACTATGTGTATAAATGCTAAAAACATATTTAAAATTATATTATTAATTACATAAAAGTAGTTTTATAAAAAAAAAAAAAAAAGTAAATTATAATTTATTTGAATGGCATGAGGTTGTGTTTTTCTTATAGATTATCATTTAGTTATTAAAACGAGTATTTTTTCTATCATTAAACTAAAGTATTTTATTTTGTAAACATCAGTTGAGTTGTTTAATGTACACCAGAATATTGTTACTGAAATATTTTAGGTTGGTATATTTTTATTATTAAAATTAATAATATTGAAAGTTTATTTAGCCCTAATGTAGTAGTTGCACTGTATATCTATGGATTAGGAGATAATTAATGAACTTGCTTAAATTGTAATGAAAGGAAATATTGTTAATTCATAATGTTCTCATGAATTTAAATATTCTTATAAAACAAACGACATGATGTATTTTAGAAGTTGTGTTAACCCATGTACTATAATCTTATCTGTGATCTATCTTGCATAATGTGTATTAGTGTATATTTTTTATGTGCATACATATTACATGCATATATATTTGTATAAATAAGCTCATTAATTCTGTAAATATTCACAGTGTATATTAAAAACATAATTTTGTTGTTAGATGAAAAGTTAAACGTTTATTTAGGTAGCAGAAAATATTTATTTATCTCTGCATATACAATATTATGTACTAATATATATTTTATGCTCAAAATATTTTATTTATTATTAATTTTTATTTTATTATTACTATTATTATTTTTTTTATTTTTTTTTTTTAACAAGACAACATAGTCATTAGTTTATAATACTGTACAATTAAAACATTCTTTTGTACTAATTTATTATTTTTTATCTGTAATATTAATTTGAACATTAAACAATGAATAAAGCCCAATTATTGACAATATTTGTTTATTATTAATAATATACTTGTAATAATAAAACAGTATGAGCCAATAAAAATATAGTCTGACCATATAATTTCAAACATCTTGCTTCTTAAAAAAACTAAGATGCTATTTTATACAATATAAACTTTACCAACACACCTAATACACCTTTCAATAAATTGGCATGTTTTACCTATAAAGATTTTTTATGGGTCCATGCATTTTGGATGTTGTGTTTTAATAGGTTTGTTTCAATTCAGTTTGTTGAATAGAAATTCAACATTGAACAATTTAAAATCCTGTTGCTTTATAATAACCATTAGTAACTTGTATAAAACTGGTGTACACGAGTACTTAATTATCTTATATTATATGGTACCTAGAACTATATGAAGTTGTATTTGAGTGGGGGTTTTAGAAGTTGACGTCTCACCCCAACATTTTTTATCTAATAAAATTATATTTAAACTTTTTATATTAATCATATTTAATTATTATTAGGTTTATCTAGAAACTGGGGAAATAATTAAGTTGAGATTAATTTTATAGTCTAAGTATCCAAACGAAGAATATTTTATTTTTGTTTATTTATTTTTTTTTATCGGAATTAATAGAGTTTTTAGTTAAGGTACTCATTATCAGCACCCCCAATTATTGACTTGTGTAGTAAATCGTGTTGATAAAATTGTACCTGTTTGTTAATTATTACAGGTTGTTATTTTGTTTTCTAGTAAATTCTGCTTTTTGCAAACACTATATTTTATTGTCATGGGGAGAATCAAAAGTTGGAGGCAAACATTAATGATCAAGATCATTTATCAAATTAATCCATTTTATATATAAAGAAAGATTTAGCAAATGAACTTGATACAGATATTAGTTTAAACAATTTTATTAAAAATTATAGGTGCATACAGTTAAAATTGTAAATAAGAAGGAACTATATTTAATTATGATTTATGATTATTTCATTGTTAATTTTAACTTTTTTTTTTTAATAAAATATTTATACTTTATACGGATATGTTATGTATTGACAATCATGACTACAAGTTAGACATTATTCAATTTTAATTTTTATAAAAAAATTAGGTAAGTATTTACATTTGTTTAAATTGAAATTGGACTATATTATTAGAATATGTGCTATAGACTCTAGAACATTATTACTTATAGAAAGGCTATACACAAAATGATCAATCTATCGTAAAAAACCCATTATCTCGGAAAGTATTAACTTTTTTCGGAATATTTTTATAATGGTACATCATTTGTGTGGTAACACGGCGCGGCGTGCAGCGTTAATAATGCACTACAGTCTATTCACTCTGATAAAATGGAGAAAATATATAGAAACAATGTTGGGAAGACTAGGGTTACAATACGACCCTGAAAACCGGAACTGTTACCGGTTCTTGACTTGTATTGATGTCCCGAAAATAAATGTCGGTACTCCAATCTGTCCCGGTTTTGAGAAAAAATTAATAATATTTAATTTCAACATTTTATTCGAATAATAACTGTAATCGAGAGATAACGATAAGATTTTTAACGAATAGGTACGGGATAAAACAATGATGATAAAACCACATATGTATAATTCTTTTATACATCTGTAGATAAAACCTAATATACCTAGGATCCAAATTAGATATTACTTGTATGTTTTATATAAATCTTTTTTATGGTAAAAAAAAAATAATAATAACATGTATAATTTATAAAAAATAAATACAATTTTTGTTGTTGCTATTTTAGAAATTCCTTGGTACAAACCGGTGTACCGATATATTTTGTACCGGTTTACTAACACTTGATACCGATTATTTTACACTACATTATGTTTCAGTTTATAAGATAATAAATTGAGGTTTTTTCTTTAATGCATATATATATATATATATATATATTATATAGCCATATAATGTGATTTAATCATATTTTTAGTCCAATTTAATTTACTATTTTTTCTATTTGTCCCGGATGGTAGTGTAAAAGATAGGTACCTGATAAGCATCTCTACTCAAAGAGTTCCAGGGTTCGATTGGCCAAGAACCATGTGGATTAATCTAAACAGAAGAGTGGCGTAATCAGAATTTCTCTGTGGGGGGTGGGAGCAATACAAAAACTTTATACAAAATTAATTTGTATTGTTTTCACTTATTTTTATATTTATTATATGACCAGATGAAATACTAAATACTAAAATATATCCTGCTGAAATTAATAAAATATCTAACTTTTCAGTTATAATAATTTATTGCAAACAACTTAAATAATTATAAGGTACATATATTCTTAATGAGTTACTTATTTCTCGTGGTTTATAATATAATATTATTATTATTATGTCTAATCTGTAACTTTCATCCACCTAGGGGATTTTTTAAAAATGCATTCAATATATTTCTTTTTCAATGTTTTTATATTTTAATTCGTCTTTATTGATTGTTGCTAATGCCAAACCATTCAACTTTTCTTCATTCATTGTAGCTCGTACCAAAATATTTTGTCAAGTTGTTTAGAACAGAAAATGTATCTTCCGGGGTAGCGGATGTTACAGGCTAAATATCCAATAAATGAAAAATCTTCTTTATATTTGGGAAAAGCTCTGTGCAGTGTTCAATTTCTTTTATAACAGTCTCTGGTAAATTTTCCTTTAATTGTCATTGTTTTCTCCACATGAATAACTCTGCTTTCAAATTCATACTAATTAAAAAGTGATTTTTGTAAATAGACGCAACATCTAAGATTGATTTGTCATCATAATGTTTCAAATTAGATGGTATACGTCCTTCTAGTAGTATAATTGTTTCTAATCTTTTATCAAATCTTGAATGTAACTGAGTAATTAGATTATTAAGAAATGGTATAAATATTGCTATTTTATTATATTCCTCTGAGTCTTAGGCATTTATATTGTTTTGGACGGCAGTTTGTCTTCCACAGGTTAGAGGCATGCGTATTTCAACGTCTAGTTCAGAAGCTATTGTGGTAACATTTTTCAGAATCTGATAGAATGGTCTCTAAAGCTTCTCTAATAATCATATTACATTATTTAAAGCTTTAGATAAGTCTTGCTGTTTGCTTTGTAGTACTCAACTTAATTGTTTAGTCTATGAGAAGCAAGTAACATCTACTTCAAGAGAGACAAGAAAAACACTCTTGGTTATAGCACTCACATATAACGACGCTTTGGTTAAGATTTCAGGATTTGTATTATATTTTTCAAGGTGTTCTAGAGTAGCAATTATATAAATGTAAAGTTCTTTGCATGTAATAAGTGAATTATTTTTCAAGAAGTTTTTTCAATTTTGGTTTTTTTTTTTACCACTTTTATTGGAATTACTATTTTTATCAAAATCACTACTATCATGTGATTTGAATATAATGTTATATTCATCAAATATTATATATTCATATTATCATACGTACTTATGTACTCATAGATATAATATTATATACTCATCTATGGATGTACTGAAACAAAAATTAATACAAAAAAATATAAAAAATACCTACGTCCGACGGGGAGACTATGGCCTCTCTGCCCCCTTGGCTACGCCACTGAAACAGAATACGTACGGAACAGGGCAAACCTAACCTTCTACACAAATGGAAAATATAGGACTCACCTTATTATGACTGCGGGCAGGTAGTAGGTATAGACTTTCAAGCACATTGTGGAAGAATGTCACCAAATAAGATACAACGAAGGAATTTACAAAGGTGATGATGAAGGGATGGATTGGCTGTCTAGACTCATGTACGCCTTTAAATGTATTTTGTATTATTATTATTATTTTTGTTATTGTTCAACTTCTGAGTGTATTGTTAATTTTTTTTATATCACTACCTTAGTGATACTTTAGTTCTTGTAAATTATTTATATTTTGCTAATTTAATTTAATGTTTAACAGGATCTTTTTTTCACCAATGCATTTACGCCATATGAAATAATAAAAAAAAAATTCTCCCTCGACTTAAAGGTGGAATATCTCGTCAACAGATTGACGGAAATCAAAAATGTCAACACTAAAATTTATTTTAACTAATACTCCATTTATTTTTTGGACTTTTTTTTTTATAGGTTGTAATTTGAAAATCAAAGTAGGCAGTGGTTTAACACCCAAAAATAAGGGTAGCATAAAATAAATGTATAATTGTAAAGCTGCTTTTTTCTTAAATATTCTATAAACAAATTCTGAAAAAAGTTAATACTTTCCGAAATAATGGAGGTGTCTCACAATAGATTGATCACTTTGTAGTTATATATTTAACATGTATAATTAATAAAATTAATTAATCTATGATTTCACAATCAGTAATTTATTTGAAGTATATATTACAGACAGTAATTGTAAATCATTTTATTATGAATAAAAAATAGTATACATATGTAAAAATAACAAAACATTCAATTTAAATAGTTTTTGAGAAAATTTAGAAAGCTGTAAACTATTTGATGAACATAATGGTATGCAATTCCAGCATTTTAGAGCTAGGTACACCTATGTACGGAATATACTTATACAATTATGTAATAAAGATACTTTGATCTTTTAAGTTATATCCGAAATAATATGGATTTTTCACTCCGTTGTACATCTATACTTTAATTGGAAATTGTTTCAACATTTACAATACTTTTACCAAAAATCATTTACCATATGTTTTCATGTTTTTTTTTTTTTTTTTTACATTTTTCTGATTAAGCAAATGCTTCAATTTTTTCACGTTGTGTCTTAACAGATGCGGATTTTCTAACCAAAAGTTCTTTATTTGAAATATTTATCAACATTTTCAAAATTTGTTCAGTTATGTCTTTTAGATTCGTAGCATAGCGAGGGATTTATTGATTTTACTATGAAAAAACTAATGTTATTAAACTCAAATTTGATATTAGATCACTAAATACAATTTAATGTACCCCGTGTTAAATTTTCAAGCATTTCTCTTAAATTGTATAATTCTAATAACGGTTAAATACTCACCAAAATAAAATTACACATAAAAACATGAACATATTAATGTCTTATAAGAAGCCTACAAATTATTAGAATGTTTTGACAATTTGAGCACGTCTAAAAAAGGCTTAAAACAATAGGTCTGTACAATAATTTCTAACTAAATAAGAACAAAATAAATACCCAAATGCCGTTTATTTAGCCATATTTTTTATACCGTTTTTATCGGTTCTTCGTTACCATTAAGAAAACTATAGAGAAAATCAGACAACGACTTTCTTATTAACAAACTAGACAAAAAAAGTTTATAAATGAAATATTGCCGGCGCGTGTAAACAGTAATTAATTTACATGTCTCTACTACTATATACATACAGTGCTGTATATTTTTTTAAATTCAGAGCGTAGCAAGGGATTTTACTTTATTGTATATATTTTGTATCTGTAAACAACTTTTCTACCAAAAATTCTTGCACTGATGTGAAGAATGTAATAACTTTTCCGGAAGGAAACAATCTTTAGTTGGTAAATTAAAAAGATTATTTTAAAAGGATTTTCCAAGGGGTTTTCAAAATAATTAAGAAAAACCCGAAAGTAAATTATAGTTAAAATGGCAAATATTTACGGCATGACGCGAGATGAGATCGACTATGTTCTTTTTAACATATAGCCTCTGTAAAAAGAAAGTCTTTTTTTGATATCGAAAGTAGTTTTCATAATAATTGGGAAAAACCAAAAAAAAAGAAAGAAAAATACGATTTTATTATTTAAAATTTGTACACTTTTTATTTTCTACCAGTAATATCGTTTCAACAGAAAAACAACAAGAGATTTTTATTTTGTTAGATTTTCAATCTAGTTAGTGAACAAAAAAGTTGTTTTTTTAAATTTAATTTAAATAATTGAGCAAAACCGATAAATACGTAGAAAGAAAGGGAAATTTTTACAAAAATAATTCTTCCATTTAAATTTTGTTTTTTAATGTTATTCAGTTAAAAATATTCGTAAACTTGACATTTTTGACAAAAAACGTATATTTGTTTTTTTGAGACGTGGTAAAATGTTCAAAATATTTGAACCATTTTTTAATTACTTATAGACGTTTTAATTTTGCGAGTTTTAACGTAATTATTATTTTGTAATATGTAATTTGTGAATAAAATTGTTAGACTAAACAGAAATACTTTTAAAATTTAAATTTAAAAAAATACAATTCTACACCGTAAATTTGTTCGCTGTTTCTCTTTTTCCGGATTTCTCAATATTAAAAAAAACCACTTAGAAGATCAATAAATTACTTTTTTTTATGAGCATCTAAATCCAAAATTCAACAAAAACGTCCCTTGTCGTTTTTCTATTGGAAAATATTTTTGGAAGGAAACATTGTTTGTAAAAATTAAAAACAATGAACTCAATAACGCCGTGGCGCATCGTAAACACTCCGTTTTTCTAAAAATGTATTTTCCGGTTTTTCCCATTTATTATGAACACCCTTTAGAAAATTGATAAATGAAGATCATTTATCAATTCACCAACTAGATAAAATCCCCTTTCAAAAAAGGTGTTCACTTAATACATCGGAACAAGATTTCTAGTAGAAAAGTTATTCACAATTAAAAATAACAAACACACGCAATAATAAAACCAATAGATCTCTTGCTAAAGAAATATTCAAAACGATACGGTACTAAAATGTTTCACTCGTTAATATCAAAAATTTTGGTATGGGCAGCTGCTCACCCTGTCCGTACACTAGAATCACCTCTGATCGTTTGTTCTTAGTTAGTATTCAGTCATTTACTTCTAAAATCATAAAGTCATAAGACTCAATGAAACAACCTTCTTATGGAAGTCGTAATTTTTATGTTTATTGTGAAAAAAAAAACAATAACTATATAGGTCGTGCGTCAAAAAGATTGTAAATTATGTACCTGTCGCTCCAGTTGCTAGATGAGAATCCAAAACTCAGTTTAGTAAACATGTGCGCCGGCTGGTGATAGTTGTCTGTAACCAACGATATTATTATGTACAGTTTCGTAACCATTTATGGTATCAAATCCGGCAAAACGATGACTCACGTTTACGGTAGCCTTCAAGGTGTTATACTCGGCGTATTATTATCATTTATCAATATCACATAAAGAATTTATTTGATTTTAAGTTTATACATAGGTATTTATATGGAAATTTCCATGAAAATAACTGTCAGTTATATCCTACGATTATTTGTGCCATTTTTTTTTTTCCATCAATGAGGAGTGAATTATTTTTGTAAACAAAAACCATTTTGAGCGGAATTATCTGTATCGTCATGTCGAAAGACTTTTGACATAATTAGATAAACGGAACTGTGGCCACCAGTGGTGCCGAAGTAGTTTAAAAATACTAGGACAAATAAACCAAATTATTATAATATTATACAGCATCTAAATATATACATGAATTATACTAATTCATAGTACTATTTTTATAGTTTTATTTTCTACAAATACTATTCATACTGTGTATATTTCTCACCACTGGCACAAGCTCACATCCACCGCCAAAAAATTTGGTCGGGCGGTCGCCTAACCTGTACCTTTAGTTCGGCGCCACTGGTGGCTCCTATGCTGCACGATAAAGGGAGGAACAAAGATTAAGATATTAATCTACTCTCAGTATAATTAGCGGGCAACATGGCAAAATTATATTATACTTAGAAAGTAAATCGTAGCGTTTATATTGAATAAAAATTGTCTAGAAATTATTAAAGCTGATTTTTTTAAAAAAAAACTACGTACAACCATCGAAAATAATCTCCTTTTTAAATGTTGTAATTTGTGTTCAACCACTAATTTCAACCTAAATGTTACAATTAACGTTCTAAATAACATAGTTTTGCTTTGTTACCCATTAGTTCGACTGAAACAATAGATAGTAAGCAAGTGTGGACGGATAAAAAAGGGCATGGCATACTATAATTAATTTTAGGGAAAATAATATTCTTAAGGAAAATTAAAAAAAGTTAATACTGTTCAAAACCCAAGAGTAGGGGCTAATTCCTGAAGGTGGGAAGGTAGGATAACCTGGGTAATTTTTTTAATTGTATACCGTTACAACAAGAAATCATTGTAAATGAAAAACGATTCTGAGTGAAATAGTATTAATTGAGCATTTATTTAATCAAGACTCCAATAAACTTCAAAAAAAAAAATAAATAACCAACTAAATATTAAGGACCACAACATTTACTAATTTTTCACAGAAGAATTTTCAATATAAACTACTTCCTAAATAACTATATTACTATATTCATACTTGAAAATGTTTAATTGTTTTTTATTCTTTAAGTACGCAATACAACTTTATGATGATAATACAAAAAACATCTAACTGTAAAAACATAGTTACTATTGTCTTTCAGTAAGTTCTACTTACTGGAAATTGGAATCTTTTTCAAAATGATTTCGTTTAAATGCAAAAACAAAAATTAAAAAACCGCTATATTATTAGATTTGATTTTTATGTTATTTTTAAAATGAAATATGAATCGCAGTTAAATTTGTGATTAAATTATTGGCGGCAGTCCATACATTATGCTGTCATTTAACGTATAACTGAAAATTATATTCATAAATATTAAGGAAATCGGTAAAATTCCAGAAAAGTGTAGTAGATGTAATTAAAACAATTGTTGGTAGTTTTTTTTCGTTAAACTTATTTTTGGGTTATGATTCATTAAAAAATAATAATAAACTACCGTTAATAACTATAACTATTACAGCTGTTGTGTACTTGTATACGGTACACTTCAAAATTATTTCTGTATAACTTGAAATGTGTGGTTACCGATTTACATAGCAGTAGGTCGTAGGCACTCGTATATATTATTATTGATACTGTTTCACATGGTATTCCATCAAAAATATTATAAAAAACCTTTCTTATTCAAACTCGATTATAATACCCATCAAATATATACTCAAACCGATATTTTTATTTTATATATTTAAACAAGCAAAGCCCAATACAATTTTTTTTAGTTATACATATTTTAGAACTTATGATTAAAATAATATAGTATACATGTATTCAGATCCGAATAAAACATTTTCTTGGTATAGGTATTAACAAAGAGTAACTATTACCTACATCGCTGGACCATAATTATTAGTATTTTATGAAAGTTTTATTAATATTATAATAGCTACCAATCTGTATAAATTTTACTAAATTAAATTCATATATTGAGTAGGGCTGTTTTCCCTTTAGCATTTCTTTGGTTTCACCTAGGTATTTACGAATATATTTTGAATGCCGATTTAAAAATAACATAATATAGCAGTATCCATATATTATTTAATGTATTAAATGTAATATACTTACCTATACAGCCATATGCGTGGACAAGTATTTATCATATTATTAAAACATTTGTTTTTGTTTTCATAATTTGTCATACTATTCATGCCTTTCAAATTTAAAGTGATAACATATTTTAGATGATTTTATTTTATATAACAAGCAGGTGTCCTATACTTCTATGACTATACATGGAATGATTTATTACAATAACGCACGCATACTTTTTACAATATATTATATGTCTAATATTGGTCAGTGGGAGTGGGGTAGGTTATCTAAGAGTTTAGAAATTCAACCATTCTAAAATCAAAATGTCTTTAATAAAAATGTAAATATTACTATATGTATATATTACTTCTATAATTAAAATATTAATTGATTTCTAATATTCACAGCAATAGGTAGGTATGTAACTATATAAGCAACGAAAATAAAACATTGTTATACTCGTACGTACGATTTATCTATTACAATTTATTGTTTCGATTGATACCTATTTTCGTTTAATCGTGAAATAAACTCAATTGAACTCAAGTAGGTAGCTATTTTATTTTGGATGAAAACTACACTATTTTAATCACGTAAATGTGGTTTCGAAACGCTTCTATAACGCTGCGTGTAATAATGATATACGGTAGTGGGAAAATCTTAACCGAACATAAATCGCCGTTTCGCTCTTTGTTTTTCCTCGACCACAAATTCCTATATTGATACAACAATACGTCTCTAATTTTCAATTTTTTACATTTCACTAGTTCACTGGATAAACATCAGGCCGAAGTATTAAACATTAAACCAATATTATTATTATAACACTAAGTATATTTTACTCGTAAGGACATATTAATTTATTAAGTACTAATTTCATATTAATATATTTTACTCAATATTCACGTTTATAATTTATTATTTTATACGATTTTCAATAAATACAGTTTTCTAACTGTGTCATCATATGGTATATAATATTATGTCATCCAGGTCTGGAGTAATGAATAATTTATCTCCGAGTGAGGTTTTAGGACATCCCAAAAATAGACAGTAGCCTGTCCCTCTCCCTACCACCGTTGAGGCCAAAAGAAAGCTGATCGTCTTCATTATTCCCCCACTGAGTTACACAACTCTACTGGGGGTCCGCGACTACAGGTCTGGTTGCTAGTCGACACAAGTTTAGTGCTAACGCGTGTGCATACGGGTGTTAAGTTAATATCATTTTTGTGTAATTATTATTATATTTTGTGACTTGGTAAGAATTTTTATTTTTATAAATACGTTTTTGTGAAATCGTCAATTCTTTTGAAAAACTCAATTTTACTCATATTATATTATTATCGGTAGAAATTAATATTAACCAGATTTTATAATTTTGAATGTATTTTTAAAAATCAAAAAATAATAATTGTATTTAATTGAAATTTAACATAATCTATTCATGTACTATACTTATATTTATAAACAAATATAATATATTGATAATATTTTAAACATTTAAAATATAATCAGTGTTATGTACGGATTTAAATTTCTAATTGAGTTTTTTTTTTATTTTAGTCGCCAAAAATCATCCAAAATGGACGCCATCAAGAAGAAAATGCAGGCGATGAAGCTGGAGAAGGACAATGCCATGGACAGAGCTCTGTTGTGCGAACAACAAGCACGAGACGCCAATTTAAGGGCTGAAAAGGCTGAAGAAGAGGCTAGAGCCTTACAAAAAAAGATTCAAACAATCGAAAACGATCTTGATCAAACTCAGGAACAGCTTATGCAAGTTAGCGCTAAACTCGAAGAGAAGGACAAGGCTCTGCAAAACGTAAGTGTATTTTTATTATCCCCGTATGACTTAGTTATCAAGGTTACACATTTTTAAGTTTTATATTTAATCAATACCTCCATAATTATGAAAAATAAATAAATTATAAAACATTATCGTTTGTAAGTGGGAGGTAGGCAGTTATACACAATTTTGATTTCTAATAATATAATAGATATTTTATTAATAAGTACCTACCGTAGATGTTTAATTCATCACGAAACTTTTTAAACGCATACAGAATTTAATTCTATTTAACTCTTATCACTGCGTTATATATTTATGTCAAACAACTGTTATTTATTAGCTCACACTAATTTCAATAAATATTTAATCTAACTATCACACATACAATTAAAAGACCTAAACATGTTTTACAAAAGCGAAATTAATGTAGATAGGTATTATACGAGATTCTATGGATGATGTATTAATGAGATTTCAGCCCATGTTAAAGTGTAGCTAGTTATTATAATGCGTCTTTAAAATATGCTGACTAAAATGAATGACTTTGATTTGTCCTGATGATAATAATAATATTATGACTTAAACGTACGCGAATTGTATACGTTATATTTTAACATTATGATACAATATAATATATATAGGTATCTAGTTATTCGTCAACTTATTATACCTTAGGTTTGAAAAAAATATACTGTTTAAAAGTTAGTAGGTACCCACCTATGTTAAGTACGAATACAAATATTATTTAACAGTCAGAAAAATTATTTGTCTCGCAACAAATATTACCTATATTATTGTAAAGGTGCGTAAATATTTTGTACACTCTGTATAACCACCAAGAACAACTAAACGACATTCTGGTTCTGGGGTCTATTGTCACATACCTACTAAATTTGTAAATAGCCTGTCGGAATGCGTTTTATCGAATACCGTCATCTATGTGGTGCAGACTAACCATTAAAGTATTTTTTTTTTCCATTTGGTTCCCCTATCGACACTATACCTACATTATAATATTGAACAAAACTCAATTTCTTATAAGCCTATTATACCTATTATACTTACTATTATTGAAATTTAATGAACCCATATTGTATATATTTTACAAAAACACTACATTTTGAAGTGCCTATCTACTTATTACATTTATTGAACTTGTAAATTGTATCGGAATCTAAATTGAAAAAAACTGTTTTATTTATCACTCCAATTGCTTTAACGTATATATTACTATCTGGAGAATTGAATGTTACCTATGCTCTGGTAATATTTACGCAAACTAAAATTTTGAAATATTGTCACGTTTTTAGCCAGGTTCTCTGATAAAAGAATTACAATTCTGCTTTAGTCCACGCACTGCCATTATTTTTATTATTAATTTGATTTTAGTTTGCAGAAACATTACTCAACAATCAACATTGTGTATCATACAAATATCGTGTACCACCTTATTAGTCACGTTTATTATGAACACGTCATAAATATTTCCTGTTAGTAATAACTAAATAATATTTTAGCTTTGCGCGTGAAACTCAGATAGTAGGTATTAACTACATAGCTGGTACCGGCTACCAAAAACGAATCCTATTTTTGGCTTAATAATTGTGCTTACTGTATTTTTAATTTACTCTTCGGAGATCGGTATATGAATAAAATTCTTGGAAAACTGCCAAAGTATTTTTTTACATTATACAAATTCGAAAACAAAACACGTTGTATATTAACGTGTCATGTATGTTTATGATTAATTCTGAACGATCGTTGATAGTATTTTATAATAGTATGCCTAACAATGTAGATTATAATAATAGATTTTCAATGAAAGGACCGATATTATTGATTGTATTATTTAATTGTATTCCGAAAACCGTTTATACAAGTAACGAATAGTTCGAAACATTTACAGCTCTTAAAAAAACCAAAGTCGTTAACGCAGTGTGCAAAGATTAAAGTGTTGGTTCGGGGTATTCTAAAATTAGAGACACTCCGCGCGGTTCAAGAATAGAACAGGGATTTATGTTACACTGGCACAGCGTTGTGCCAAATACGGACCGGCGAGCGTTTCGCGTGTATAACTTATAACATGTACATGTCTCTGGGCTCACACTATATGTAACCCAATACTCCGTATTATCGTAGCGAATATTGTTGAGTATAACAGAAAAAAAACATAAAAAAAATAATTAAATAACTAAGTGAAAATTTACCATTAATGTGTATACGTTAAATTTTTATGACGAAAATACATTTTTAACGACATTGTAGCTGATATTATTATAGGTGCCTAAATATTAGGTGATTAACATTTTTTTTTTTTTGTTTCAATTAGAATACCATTATAATATATTCGATTTGTATTTCTAAATAATACTGTCCAGTATTTATTTATTATAATATTATATTTTCTAATCTACTTTTGAATTAATAGATAAAAAGTTTTAAAATATTCCGTACCAAAAATTTCGGAATCACTTTTAAAACTTTGAAAAGGGCCATTTTCAACTTTTTTACACTCACACAGACAAACATTTAAATTATAATATTTAATACTGTTATTAATGTATATACGGTGTGTAGTGGACTAAATTCAATATGATACATATTAAATACTCTGGACAAAAATAATTACCTACCTAAATTAATTAATATAATTAAATCCATATTTAGAAAATAGATTCACGTATTTTATTTAAATTTGTTATTATCATAATTTATTATGTAAGTAAACGGATTGGCTATAAATTATAAGTAACATTATTTATTGTGAGTATTAGAAGTGTAGTTTCCTTTACAGAAATTATGAATGGCTTAGGATTTTACTATGGACCTGTTTTAAAATGTTTAAATGATGGTATCCTTTCAATTTGTTAGTTAATTTTTAAAATACCTTATAATCGCATAAATTATCTATTTCTATTATATATATTAGCCAACACACAATAATAAAACCTATATCAGTATATATGATATGATTTGTTTAACATAATATCTAATAGTTAAATATATATAGCGGACCTTGTTTTTATGTTATTTTATTAGAATTAATGAGTTAATTGAAAAAAAAACACAAGTTATTAATCATGTTCTTTATACTTGGTATATACTGTTCAATACATCTAATATCTACCTAAACAAATAATTACAAACTGTTTAATATAAATGTTATGTATTACAAATGCAATACACATATACAAAATGTAATACATGTAGGTATTATAATATGTACCTAAGTGTTTATTGATAGAATATTAAAATATTTTCAAATAAATGGATTTCTTGGAACATATTATACTTTCAAAATTACGTTAAAATAAACCTAATAAGAATTATTGTAATAATTATACCCACTATATTTTCTTCCGGACTTTGACCAAATGGCGATCAAACAAAAATCTTATTATCTGGTTGGTGCCTATTATACATAATAAATATTTTCCCGTCCTTGATCGCAATCTAAACTGTAAATTATATTTAATTATTATGACGTTATTTAATAAAAATTGTTGGAAATAAAAAGGCGCCTGTATTGATAGGGGTTTTCTGTAGACACGAATGTAATTGAGTGGTTAAAATAATATAAAACGCAAAATAATCTATAATATATTACAGAATATGGGTACTATTTAAGTTAAAAGTTAATAAATAAAATAAGAGAAAAAGTGATTTGCTCTTTTTTCATAAGTATTACACGTCAGTAATGTTTTATTCACTAATAAATTATTGACTAATTTATTATTGGCATAACTAGTTTTTCCAAAAAAGGATTGATTCTCGTATATTTATGTAATGATATGTTACATGCCTATATTGTAGTATGTATTATGCATATTATGTAATATTATAGTTATTCATTAATGATAAATGTCGAAACACGTACACTTTTTTCTTTTTAATAATCAATTAGATATAACATAAAAAGTTTTCATTCCACATGCATTTTTAATGTATAATGTTAATGTTAAAAACAACTATCAATCAAACAATAATTTGTTCTTTTTGATACTCATCGTCTTTGAAAAAAAAAACCGAAGTCAAATAATATAATAATATTATATAGTATAATTGTTTAGCGCCTGAACGTTTACAAGAATACAACACATTTTACTTGTTTGACAAATAAACTGTCGAACGACTAATTAGTCATTAATTTTATGTTTTTTTGTTCTTTCCCCATTTGTGGATAATAAACATAATTATAACGTATAATGCGAAAGTATACCCAAAAAACAAATAAGTAATTATATTGGTATTGTAGTTTTTATTTTCAAAAATAGCAAATTGGTATCAATCCAATATTCCAATTCGTTGTAGTTATACAGAATAATTATTCATTATAAGTATCTTTTTTTATCTTTTTTTCAAATTACTTCCACCAAACCGGGGAGAGAATTATAAATATCAAATAATAACAATTAAAGTAAATTGATACTAATACACACTTTTGATTTGCAATCCATCTAATTATTTGCATATATTTTACCCATAATTTTAATTTTTATAGTTCTGATGAAATTCTAAAATCCTAGAAATAAATTTATCTAATGTATGTCTCATATGAGACCCGTGATTTTGTTTGTTAAAATTATTTTAAGTTAAGATAGATTTATGTAAACAATAGGCCTTCTAAAAAAATATTTTATTTAATAATTTTATATAAACAGGTATCCAATTATTTTTAAATAAATAATGGTTTACTTTGTAAAAAAACTATTTTTTTATTTTTATCAAATTCTCTAATTTCCGAAAATTGGATAAATTACTAAAATAAATAATCGTACAATTAAGATACACAATATTTGTGTTCAGAACAGCACCACTATGTGTATGTAATAACAGTCGTTTTTGAATCTCATAATTCATAAATATTGTGTTCGATGTTAAAAAGTCAAAATTATAGAGTACACCACTTATCCTGATTTAATTATAATAAATAATAATACTAATTATATTATTTAATATTATAGTAATTTAATTATAAATCTATTCGAGTTTAATGTTTGTCTTTATTAAGTTCATAATTTTGGAATAAACTTTTTTTTTACACTTATATCAGTGGTTAAAGGGGGAAAAACTTCAAATGAGGCGTTATATTTATCGATCATTGAGGGGCGTTCCCGATTACTAACTAAATTTAACCAACCTTTCAGGAAACTCGTAAAGACTTCCAAAACGTTCTTTTCTAATACAAATTTATTGATAAAAATGTTATACTAATAGGTTTTAAAAATAAACTGCCCCTCCCCAATAAGAAATTTTAAAAAATTAGGAGGGTCAAGACGTGCTTTGAAAACAAAGTTTTACTTAAGAAATACATTAATATTAGTAAAGAAAGTAAAAGTAGCCAAGAATAGGTAAAGTCTGCTTTATACGTTAACAATCCACATGCTAGTCGTGATCATCAGTCACAAAATACCAGGACTGATAGCGTGTAAACTTTTCATGTCAGAAACTGATCTAAAAAGTAAACTAATAGCACTGTAAAAACCGTTTTCATTATTATTATGATAAAATATATAAATTTAAAAATAAAATGATTACATAAACATAATTTTATTTACCCTATCGACAAGATGTTTTTCCTTCAATTTCCCTCTTTCAGGGATGTGGCATACTGTGCCCCCTGCATACGTTACTACTCCCTCAAATATTATCCTACGCATATGTATTTTCAGTAAAAATACAGTTCAACAGTCTAACCTAACCTTAGTTATTATCTAATATGTATTGAAGAATTTATTTTTAAAAAAACTGATTCAAGTTTTTAAAATTTTATTAGAAATGCCTTAGTAAAAATAACTAAAGCGTCCACCCGAATTTCAAACCTTTAATTAAAGGAAATATAATTTGATATCGAAGAAGAAGACGATAACCCGTCCCTCTCTGCCCCCTTCTAATTTAACCACTTATTTATATTGTTCAAAAGAATTTATTTACTAAATAAATTTAAAATGTCTGTATCACTACTTTAAATTTAAAGTTTATTTTTAAAATATAGGTTAGGTTTTATTTTTGTCATAGATTTTAAACATTTTTTTATTAATATACTATTACTTATTATTATACTGATTATATATTAACGTTTATTAGTTATCTACTGTTAATTATTAATACGGTAACAATTTTTTTGATGGTTAATTAACAAGGAAATTTGCCTACGTTTATTTATCAAAGTACTGTAATGTAATATATTGTAAAAGTCTATAAAATACGTATCTTAATATTACACGATATTATACTGATCACAAAAAAAATAGTCCTTTTCCTTGATTCATTATTTTTGTAGATTATAATTATTTTTTAAATTTAACGATGACTAAGCATGATGACAATATTTGACATATTTTCGTTGATATACATATTTGAATGTTTATTTTAGATTATAAGTTTCAAGAATGTATTGATTATTCGATGATGTGTTACTAATAAACATGCACTTTCATTATTTACTCATTAAATAATAATTAGTAGTAATGGATAAAGTAGCTGGTGGGGTAATGGCTCAGTGGTGGACCGACGCTTAATAATATGGTCACTTGCAATGGCATTTTCAGGGAGGGCTGAGGGGACTGCAGCCAACTGAAATTTCAGGAAATTGTAAATTATTATTTTAAATATAGTTTAATATACTATAATCTATAATACAATACAATATGTCTTATTTAAGTGATATCGCTCTCTCTCCCCCCCCTCAAAAAAAATTCCTGAATATGACTTTGATAACTTCTAAAAATAATTTAGTGAAAATTTTCCTACGACTAATATTAAAATACGTTTCTTACAAAGAATGTAATTATTGACTAATAAATATGATAATATATTATAATATATTTTAAAGGGTTTTAATATTAAAATTGTTGTATTGATTATTGTAACTTTCGAAAAAATACTTATATAATAAACTACCTACATATTCATAAGAATAATATGTTGACAAATTGTAATAATTTCTATAGCACCAATACATTTCAATATCATACATAAAGTATATTAGTATGTACCTATTCCATGCATATTAAATAGTTTCGATTAAATAATGTAGGTAGTAGGAACTTTATTGCAGAGGATGGTTGTATACTCACTTTAGTGTTTCAGTCCAACTATCGGCAAAATATAAAAATTACGTTATTTAGAATAATAAAAATGGCATATGGCATTTAAGTTTAATTTATAGTTTAAACACAAATAAAAACATTTAAAGAGGAGAATAATTTCGAGAACATTACGTTGCTTTATTTTCTTAAAATCAACCAAAAATACAGTGTTACAGCTTAAAACATCAAAAGAGCCGATATTGGGGATGGGAGCGATCACTGTTGTAGATGAGAAGTTGGAAAGGTAGGACACATAAGTTTATTTCATTTATATCTGTTATCAACGATAAACTATTGCTTGATGAAAAACGATTCCGAGCGCAGTTCGGTGATACATAATTTGAAGTGCCGTAATTTTTTGCGATTTTCGTTTAAATTTGATTTCAAAACACTTATTATAAAAAAAAAAAAAATCGTCGTCTGATGATTTTGAAATTTTAACACGTCTAGGTAAGTCCAATATAAGTATTATTACCAAGTTTCAAGTTTCTACGTCTATTTTTAACCGAATTACAGCAAAAAGTTTGATTCAAAAGTTTTGGCAATGATACCGTAAGAAAGTAAATCAAAAAGCTAAAAAACATGTGTTTTGTAATTTTTTGATTAAATCATTTTTCCATTTTTTCAAACGTCGTCCGTGTTTTTATAAAATAATAAAATCGTGAAATTGTACGTTTTCCTACGGTTTTTCCCACTTAAGTGCTTTTATTAAAACAAATGGCGTCAAAAATCAAAAAAAAATGACTTTTTCTAAGTACAATTAAGACAACTTGAGCTTTCAGAAAAAGTGCTACACGTAAAAATCGGAACAAATTTACTAGGAAAAAACATGTCCACAGACTATAAAAAAAAATAAACATCTTAGTATAACCAATAGTTCCCTCACTACGCTCGGAATCTAAAACTAACACAGTTGTATCAAGTTGTATCAGTTGTATTAAGTACAAAATTAAGACGTAAAAAATTATGTTTGTTATTTTATTATTAGGTAGGTATTTAATATATTTATATAAATAAGAGTAGTAATTAATTATACTGATTATATCAATATCATTATAACTATAAGCTCTTTTAATTTATACCATAATCTCATAATTGTTACCATAACTTTTATGTATAATTTCATATTGATATTTCATATGATCTATATGCGTAAATTTATTTTGTAAAATTATCATATTTTTAATATGTTAGATTTTTTGTAATAAATGTGTAGGTATCTCACTCTCAAGCCTCAAGGCAATATTGTCCGAAATGAAACGTACCTAAAAACAGTAAAACTGTATAAGGTACTTTGAAATACTATAATTTTTTACTTAATATCTTCAAAATCACCATACAGAGCCGGATTACGATCATAGTTAGAGGAGAAGGTATAATATACTTTTTGCGAGGCTATTTTACACAAACAATTTTTTTTTTTTTAATTCAGGTTTATCAATTTTTATTCGGTGTGTACATATTTTAATATTGACGACAGTCATTATATAATTATATAAATATAATATTATACATCAATACAAGAGACTTGTTGTTTTAGAAAAAAAAAAAAAAACAAACAAATCATTTGTTACCGACTAATTTCTGAAAATTGTATTAAATGTTCCAATAGCAATTTGTTAAAATCCCAGGGGCAGTATCCATTCTGTCTGGTGTATTCTCCGGCGTTTCTCAAGGTGAACATTTAAGTTCTTTTCTTTGCTGTTTATTTATTAACTCTATTGCCAAATGGGTAACCAAGACACGGCTCCTACTATTGACTATAATTAAATTACATTTTTTCTGAAAATAGATTTTTCCCGACAGCATTTCTAACCTTCAAAACGAGTTAGATATTTTTCATGCTTGGGTTCTTCAATCTTCATTCGGGATTAACGCTCAATTCTAACAAATGTGGCGTCATGACTTTTACCAGACGCCGAGAACCCATTTTTCATTCTTATAACCTTGGTCATACTATTTAGCGGGTATTTCTCTTAAGGATTTCGAGGTTTCTACTCTACCTCTTTAAGTTTTGAATACCCCACCAATGATACGGTTTTAAAGGCCCTCAAAATATTAGTTTTTGCCCCACGCAGCTGCATCAATACGTTTACTTCTACGTATTAGGGTATTATTATTTATCATGGGTGTATAAATATATTGTAGACAAATATTTATGTTTCTTTATTTATATTTTTTAAATATAAAAAGGTAAAAATGCGCAGATACTTTTGCTGGCATCTTTCTCAAAAGGTGATAAGCGCCCGATCGTGTTGTGCTCTTTGTAGGAAAAAAGGTGAAAAGTGTATAATGGTGTTACGCCTTGCGGCCCGGCGCTAAATCCCCCCCTCCTCTTAATTCAACACCATCGACCGTCGTCGTAAACTATTCTAGCACCTGTTATGCTCTTTATAATAGAAAATTATATAATAATGTAATTGACACCACCGTTTATACCAGTAGTGTAAAATACACGAGTATATAACTTGTTATTGTGGTTTTCGCAGTTAAAATTTTAAAAACCATATGCCATAGATACATTATCTCGGGAATTAATTTGCAATCATCTGATCGATAATTCTGAATGTTTTGTTTTTACCGAAAAAAAACAATTAATAATAATTATCGATTCGCTCATTTATTATCAGGATATTTTTCGTGGTTTTTTCTAAATAATCCACTATGATATTATACCGGATTAAATTATCCGGCGAAATAATAATAATATCAATAGTGTGTGTGTCAAATTTGTACTCTGGAATACATTGTATTATGAAGAAATTGTAGTTTGATTTGTGGTATTTAAATTTTATTGTAAGCCCAAAATAATATTGTTTTTATAAACAAGAATTGATTATAATGACGAAATGTCATTTACACGACCTACGTAAAAAATTACCCAACCAGTACGCACGCAGAACGGTGTTTTTTTTGTAGGTATATGGACTAGCCGCGCATTAAATTAAATTGAAAAAAGTCGTATTCGACCTGTATAATATATATCTTCAGACTCGTCATTCGTGTAGTGTAACTGCAAAGCAATAGCCCAAGCATAGGTATTCATTTAATCAATAATAATCAAAAATATTGGTACATTTTTTTGGATTCTGTCAGTGGTGATTGCAGGAAACAATTGCCGGTGTGGAAGGAAATTGCTAAAATATCCATGCCATTTGCCCTTTGTATTGTTATAAATCAATTTATCACTTTTTTTAAAATTTAAATACAAATTCAAGTTATTCATTTTTTTCGGAGGGAGTTCGAAACCTCAAAACCACCTGTGTTCACCACTAGATTTTGCGAAGAAACAATTCGTTATACGTTTTACTAAGAAGTATGAGTTTTTTTTTTCGCGGAAAACACTTTTACGGTTAGTAAAAATACCTAAACCAATTTCTTCATGTCGTGTACGACTCGTACCATAAAAGATGTGGATTTTCGTCCGACGGTACCTACTCTATTTGAAAAAATGTGCCTAAAAAATAAAATAAAATCTGAAAGCAAATTACGGTATTTCAGTTATATTTCAGTTGATTTGCGAGTTACCCTGGTTTCGTGGTGAAATGCCACTAATACGTATTATAATTCAACAGTTTACCGAGCTTCGCCCTGGATTGTTTTCTAATTGCAGTGATTTACCGTTGCTTTCAGTATACACACTGAATTACTCTACAGGGCACATTGTAGTGACAAGTAAAAATGTCAAGTATTCCTGTTACACTCTGCTTGTATACCGTATCTTATCTAATTTCCCACCAACAACAGTAGCCTACGCACGGTGCGAAATGGATCCGCCATTTTTTTTTCTTTATTCGCGTATTGTTACGATAATAAACGACGAGAACGTTAAAAACCGTAGTCAAAAAACGGAATTATAATAATATGTCAAATGTAACGCGATCCCCGGATCCTATACCCACGTCATGACTCCGATAATATTTCGCAACTATAGTACAGCGCTATGCTGTCGTACATAACAAAACTATTGGTTGGACACTAGGTATTATATTATCATCAGTCGATAATCATATTATTATAATTTTACATCGGCAATCGACGGTCGTCGTAGCGTTAACTTTGGCCGCCAGATGACTCGTCAAAATGCCTGCCAACTAAATTATAATTAAACGTCGGTCTCATTTGCTCGTACGCGCGCGCCGTTATCGGGTTACAGTTTTTTTTTTTTTTAATTTTGTAATAGGTACCCATATCATCGATACCGCGGTCATAATGCGTATAGTGCACAAGTAGCGGCCGCCAACAATAGTTAATACGTCCGTTGTAGTACATCAACTAATACGATATTCAAACGTCTTTATACTTATTATACCTATTCGTCCGTGTGGTGCACACGGAATATTTTAAGACCGACGGTGCCGTCCTCAATCCGTTATTGTCGTTTGATAATATTATCACGTCTGATCAATTATTGTAGTTTATTATTTGAATATTATTACGATCGACGCGGCCGACGAAAAAAAGTTACAACGCCACCGTCGCGGTGGCCGCCGACTGTCGTTTTTATCAATTAACGCCGCACGAGAAGTCAGCCGTGCGTTGTCTACGGCGGCATTAACAGTCAGGAGAGAGGGAAAGACGGAGATCAACACGCACGGGCAGGCGGTCGTACCGCACGCCAGTCGTCTTGTACGTTTATATTTTTGAATACCAGCCAACAAAACAACACGGAACCGTAGCGGCGTCGTGCGCGTGCATTTCCTGCGGGTTGCGTTGTACGATGTTCACTGTTGTAGCTGTTGTATACGACGTGTCGTTGGCCGTGTGAGAGCGCTGCTGCCGCTGCTGCTGTTGCCGCCAGCCACCGTCGTCACCTCCGCCTCCGTCTAGGCCGTCGCCGCCGGTTCCGTGGCCGCCTTTACGGCGCGTTTCGTGGACGACGGTCGACAATACGTCGGATGGACATCCGCGGAGGACGAGACAGGCGGCCGGGTGACCGGCGCCCCCCCAGGGCCTCAAGGGCCCTGAGACGGCCGCAGTTGTCCGACGAGCAACAACGTAATCAACAACGAAACGTCAGCACTGAACCGGCGACAACGTCGACACCTGTAGCTTCTCTTGCCAGCTCCTGTAGCGGACCATCACCACTCCCACTACTACCACTACCAAAGGAAAGGACGCCTCGATTGCCGCCTCCACCATCGCCAACGCAGCACCCGGAAAGGATTCCGCGGTTACCGCCACCTGCAGCGCAATTTCAACAGGACAGAACGCCACGGTTTTCGCCGCCACCATCCCAGTCGCAGGACAAAACACCGAGGTTGCAGCCGCAATTGCAGTCACCGGACAAAACGCCGCGGTTACAGCCACCATCGCAGTCGCCGGACAAGACACCGCGGTTTCAGCCGCCATCATTGCATTCGCAGGACAAGACATCGCGGTTGCAGCCACCATCGCAGTCGCAGGACAAGACATCGCGGTTGCCGCCGCCACCGGTGCAGTCGGAGAGGAGACCAGTTCAGCCAGCGCCGGAGAAATGCACCCGGGAAGCCACGGAAGACTGTGTAGAAGCAACGGCGGATGCAGCAGGAGAAGGAAATGGCGTGACGGACGAGACCGAACTGTTGGCCAAACTACGGTGTACCAGCGAGAGTGCCGAGGTGGTCGCCGAACGGGAAAAACGACGGCAACGACGACGACGTTGTCCCGACTATCCCGGACTGGCGCTGTCCAGTTCCGTGTTCAGCACGGAAACCGGCATGAAGTTCAGCATCATCCGAAACGAACTGCACAACGTGCTCAAACCACAACTGAGACGGGTAAGTCGCGGTGTCGGCGGCCGCGGTAGACGATGGGTCGGCTGTCTCTATTTGTAGCGTAGCACCACAGCTGACTGCGCGTCACCGCCGCCGCCGCCGTCGTTGGCCAGTCCCCCCCCGTCAACGTGGAACCGCGGGTTCTCAACCTTTCGCCGCCGTCTCCGTTGTAGTCCGCACCGCGGCCGGTACCGTCCAACAGATGTCCCCCCGGTCTTTGACGTGCGGAGGACCGCCCCTTCGTGGACCCGGAACGCCGTGCTATTTCGGTTCTCCTCCCGTCCGCTCGTATCCCAGATCCTAGGCGACGAAAGAGCCGTCGGGTTTTCGATCTTCATTCCGTCATTTTTAACGACCACTGACTGGTTAAACGTATAATTAAACGCGGTTGGCGCGGTGCCGACTATCCGCACACGGCTGCGGCGGCGGCTGAGTATTATAATATTATGGAAGCCCACACCGCATTCCGGCAGACTGACTGTTCGATGGCAGCAGCGAAAACAGATGCTGCTGTCATCAACCTTACAGAGGTTTTTTCATTTTTTTTTTTTTTTTTTATATTTTTATCATCGATACACATAATAACATAATTTATTATCACTGTAAAGGCCCACTAAATTATTAACGATGCGACTAGGTATCCGATGTTTACGACACGACAGCAACATTATTATTGTTATTTCATTCGCCGTGTTCATACGTTGCGCGTGTAACATCGCCGCGGCAAATTTTCTTGTTTACATTTTTAACGTCCCGGTACGTTTTACGCCCTTTCGTATGAACACATTTTGCGTTCTCTAAAACGCACTAGATTTTGTCCTGCTGAGGGAGTAGTTATTTTCCCACGTCTTGAAAAATTACGACGCCCCTTTTCAACGCGCCCTCTAAATACGTCCCCGATCGCCCATTACTCGTGTTTCCGGATAGTGCAGCGTAATTTCATTTTTCATACCGTACCGACCACTTGAAAAAAATCGACCGCGTCGTCCGCGTTAACTTATAACAAATAATATTTCCGTGTTCCGTTTCCATTCGATTTGTCGGTACTCACATATTGTAGTGGGCCTGCCTACGCAAATAATACTGCGTCGATTAATGCGCTTATTATTGTTATTGAAACGTTCGTTCGTGATGGGCCCAATGGTCTATGGGAAGTCGCAAAAAATAAGTTAGCACGGTATCGGTATTACAGGCCTCTGTCTGTAGGTACGTATAATAACAGGTGTGGCCAATCGAGAACAAACCCGCGTGACCGTCACAATATTACAATACACGAATACTATTGACATGCGTTGTGATTATTATTATTATTATAGTCTCGAACGTAACGAGAAATAAACTAACGCGGTGGTTTTTAGGGGAAAAAGAAAAACTAAAAAACACTCTATAGTTTTATGCGGTTTTTTTTTTTTTTTTCCTCTATTCTACTCGTCGCACAGCCCGTAAAACCGTCGTCGGATCAATATTACAATTACATCATGCGCCGTTGACGCGATCCCGTAATAATGGCACGGGTACCCGTCGCGTGTTGGTGGGGGGGGGGCGTCCACGTACAACGCAATCGCGTATTGCGCGTTCGAAACCGGGTGGCGCGAACGGATGTCCGAAAAAATGCCGCGTTGTACACTCAGTTGAGAACTGTTATTTAACAACGGTTCGTTATATATTTATATACATATATATATATGTAGGTGGTAGTGTTATAGCACGTAACGACGTGTGAAAAAATAACGGTGTTTGTGTGGTGATTGTCTTTGCAGGCATGTCGTGAAGAATAGAAAAATCAAAAAAAAAAAAAAATCGCACTTTGGAATTCGATTTTTATGGCGCGTGTTAGCAGCCGCCTTTTAATTGGCGCGTGCATGCACACGTGTGCGTTTGAAACGGTTTTCTCATTCGCAGTGCACCGTAGCGATACCGGCGCGCGAGGCATGCTCGCCGATTGAATATTACGAAAAAAAAACATAACGAATGCCTATTATGTATGAAAAAAAAAAAAAAAACCCCGGAGTTAATCGGTTTACGGATAACGCAATATTATTAGGTTTTATACACGCCTATAAATACGACGCGATAAAACCGATGAATTTACGGTTTACGCGAATTCCTCGTTCGCCGCGCGGCGATAAAATTGTTTCGGACAAATCACTCCGGGTACACAGTTCGCGTAAAATGACAAAATAACCAACGATAACGTTTACAAGTCCGTCGCGCGGTTTGTTTGTTTTTTCTTTTCTCGGCGGAAAACAAAAATGTTCGTTGGCCGCCGTAACGGTGATATCTTCAAAATGTCTCGGTCCGCGTCGCACGAACATTTTCTTCTTCTGCGTATAATAAAACGTATTTACAGATAATCGGGCGAAAATTACGATGACCGCCGTTGAGCCTTGATGCGATTTCGTCTGATCAATGTTTATGCCAGTAGTTACGTACACACCCACGACAACGGCAACGAACCAATATAGAATAACTGTACCCCCGTGTATTCTGCGGTGATACGGCGTTGTTATACTTCAGACGTTGTTTCCGCCGCGCAGAGACGGCAATAATGTGTATTTAAAAAAATGACCTCACACAAATAGTCGACGTATTATTCGGCAGTCACCGCGAGAATTTCGTCTAATCGACCGGTCCGTTAGTATAAACAGTTTCGATTATGGCAATAATTATACTTTTGATATTATACGAGTCGAAACCATTAAAAAATTTGCATTCGTGCCATGTACGTAATCGTCGGCGGTTTATACTCGGTAACGATTCGTAAAGGATAGGAAAAAAAAAAATAATAAATAATATTAACCATAAGCATATTTTCTTAATTAATGTTGTAGCTCTGCTATTCGGGGAGGGGCTTGAGCCGCCCACGATATTGATTAAAAACAAATTACGCGTACTTTGTTTTTTATGACTCGGTGGTCTGGTTTTTTTCCGGCGGAACAGCGGAAGCTCCCTGCTCCGATTTATATCATATTATTTACAAATGTAAAACTTAGTGCTTTCAAGCATATTTCAAAATAATGTATACGGTTTCCGATCGCGTTTGAATTATCGGGTGGGTATATAGGTAAACGGACGCGTTCAATGTTTTGCGATCGTTATTCAGTGTTTCTGCGCACGCGGGCCGTACACAGTGGTCCATCCTATCGCACTGCTGCGAAGCTCGTTACGATTATTTCAACAAAAATAATAACAGCATAGCATAGTTTTCCATTCGATAATACTCAATGGCCGTTTTGTATTTTTTAAAAATTCACCGCCATTTCCGGTGAATTCAATTACCATTACAACGGGGGGTTGTAATATTTGTAACGGGGCGCCGCTGTTTTTTTTGTGACCGTCGTCACTCGTTAATTATTATTTCTCGGTGTCGTCGATGACGCGTTTTTGCGTTAAGGCGTGCGTTTCGAAACCGACGGTCGGGGCACGACTCGCGGTCGACGGAACCGGGACACCGGCGATCGTGTCCGTCCCGTATTTGGCGACGAAACTTTCGTCACACGCGTGTCAGTAGCACACGGCCCTTAAGACGAACACGGTCCGGCGGTACGTAAACGGCCGGGTTGCGCAACGTGTTTGCGAATATCGTCGTGCGCCAACAATATTCATTAAAATTTCTCCGAGACCTCCCGGTTATTTTTTTCGCCCCATTTCGGGACGCGAGAGCTGTAGCGCCGCGGGCAGGCGCGGGAGAGCGTTTCGGGAAATAAAGCGAGACGATGATGACGAGTGATGTCAATACCGGTGAGAGAGGTTAGGGGAAAAGCCGTCGCCGGAGACGGTCTCGCAGCTTGCGCGCACACGCGCGCACGCACGCGTTCGTCCGGCTCAACCAGTTTGAAATATTTTTGCGCCGGCCGGTCAACGCCAAATACGAACAAAATTATCACCACCGTCGCCGCCGCCCCGCCCCGACACGGCGAAAACCGGCAACGTCGCCCGCAAGGCCACCGCCCTGACGACGCCGCGCCACCGCCGGCCGTCACCTTTCGAGTACCGGCGGTGCGGGCGGGCAGGGAACGCGATTGCTCGCGCGCGCGCGCGCGCGCCGTGTATGACCCGTGGTACGTGTGCGAGTGCGTGTGCGAGTCTGATTGTTAGTGCGTGTGAACGAGCGAGTATTGTGTTCGTCCGACGAACCGGCTATTATTGTGTATAATATATAGTTGGGTTACTGGTTGGTTAGTTCGGTTGGTTGCTGCGGCAGGCTGTAATATAGTGGTGTGGTGTGTGTGGCTTCTGCAGTGCGTCCCGTAACCGAACGCTGCACGTAACCAACGTAAACTCCTGGTCGTTGCCGTCGCTATTCGTCGGCCGTTGCACATTATAAGTGTTAGTTGTTTGTGCGCGCCGCCCGTTACCGTACGTCATTCCCGTTGTTTGCGACCGGCTTTTTATTCTCTTCCCGACCGTGTTTCCGATTTTCCCGATTTCCGCCGTTCACCCTCGTAGGCGCGCCGCGTGTAGTTTGCGCCCGACGTATCGTCGTTAGTGTTTGTGCTTTCGCGCGCGCGTTTTTCGGCGACGCGAGACCCGTACATACGCGCGGGGAGTCAATCATGACCACCATACAGCAGGGCTCGTTGTTAGACGTGTTGAAGAAAAAAATGCGTCAGACCAAGGAGGAGATGGAGAGGTATAAGGAAGAATGCGAGGATTTCCATAAAAAACTCCAGATGGAGGTCATGAGACGCGAGGAAGTACGTGTTGCGTTTCGCTGATCTTTAATAATAATAACAAATAACACGATTAGTGTATCCATCCGGGTGGGTAAATACCATTAAACGCTCGGACCATCGCGACGGTCGAGGGGCTGTACGTCGTCGCCGTCTCCGTGGTTTATTCGGGCAGCCGTCCGGACTTTTTGTGGGCGCCCGCACCGCGTAGGCAGGTTTCGACTGTAATAATATATTAACGCGTGTCAACGGCTCATCGTCGAAACGAATCGCGTTTTTTTCTGCGTGTCTCGAATGACTCATTGATACGAGTGGGTGGCACAGCCGTACAGAGAATCTTGGGTATTATTCTGTCTTACATTTGACGTAAAGTGGGCACTTAACCCGTATGTTCAAATAATATAAAATTGTATCTAGTTTACTTTTTAAATACAACCACCTATTTACTTATTAAATCCTATCTTTATTTGAAATTTTTTTTTTTATCAATTCATAATTTTGGTTAGCAATTTGTTATGGGTATTGTTTGTTTATTTTGACACTAATTTTCTAACAAAACAATCTATAAGTACCTATGTGGCAACAGAATTTTATCGGGTATTATTCAGGTGGTTAATCATTAATCAATAGTGTGTATGACGGATTACAGAATACCAAGATTCTCCCATTATTTCCCATGATTTTTTTTATTAGATTACCGAAGATTTCCACCATTTCCAAATATGTGTACACTGATTCCCGTTAATGATTTACTCTCTGGTATTATCAGATGTAGGCATTACCATTTCAATCTGTGTTTATCTAAACTTGATCAAACAGAGTACCTATATAATTGTTGAGAACTGTGTTTATCTTTAAAAACCTAAAACCTCACCTAAAACTTTGCAGTTTATATGCAATTTTTTGTTCCACAAATGACTTAGATACATACTAATTTTATTTATTGTACCAATAAATATCAGCCATATAATAATATTATTTATTTAAAGCCAAACCTTTAAAAGAGATAGGCAGGTATGTTCATTTGCTTTGGTGTTTTGGATAAATATTGTCAAAGAATTTGATTTTATTGTAATAATTATGGATAGACACCTACCTACCCTTTTTCATAGAAAATTATTCATGCAATTTATTTGTTTTGTTAATTGATTACATTTATCTAATACTTCATTTAGGTAGAGTAGGTACTATCTTCTTGAAATTTAAACATTTTTCATTACTCAACACATTTACTAAAGTTTAGTTTCTATTAGAAAAACCGAATAAAATTGTATGTATCTATACATGTAAAAGTTAAACAGCTGCTTTTCCTAGAAATGTTGAAAATATTGTTTTATTGTTCAATTAATTACTAAATAGATTGATTATCTTCAAAAGTTTGTATAATATGCTTTTGTTTCTCTGATACATGATATATGTACTCATTTTTTTTTATTAAAAACTATGAAAAGATTTTATTTTCATTGTTACTATCATCTTATTTATATTAAAATATTTAAACGCTTAAATAAATGTAGTTTTCTAGTTAAAATTGAATCGACATTAGTCATCTTATGAAATTCTGATTAAATCCAGCAATTTGCGATAACTAACCATAATAGTATACTAATAATCAGATAATAATAATTATTTTTGAAGATAATACATGGAACTCTTTATTTCCATCTATTATTTGAGACAAATATAATTGTTTATAAATTAGTGTTGAATGTTTTATTGATTATTTAAATTATTATTGTTTAAAAAGAATTTCAGCTTGTGACGCTGATCTTATTAGTCTTATATCTTATCATTGTATGGTATTTTTGTATTTGTAGTGATCATATCTATCATTATTATCATTAGAATTATGATATAATTGATTAAATAATATCAAAATTTAATGAGTGCATTGGTTTTATTTATGCTAATTGCATATCTAATAGTATTTATAATCAATTAATTTTTATTAATTGATTATAAATATTATTTACGTCTCAAACAAATATAAAGTTAGTTATTTTCGAGTGAAAATTGAATGTCATTCGGTAAATACATCTATTATATTACATAAGCACAAAAATTGGAGTCAATGATTGAACAGTTAGCTATATATACTTAAAATTAAGCTGATCATTCAAGGTTATATCTGGGACGAAGAGGCGTGATGAAATAATTTATCTCCCAACAATGGGTTTCACGTATGTTAAATATAATAAACTGCCTACTGTGAATTCAGGAAGTTACGGCCTAGGTTGGGTTTCCTGTTAATTTGGTATTTTACACCTGCCTATATATACCTGTGTGATATATGATATATAAATATATATAATATAGGTGTACCTATCATTGTTCACAAAAATGATTCTGTATAAAATAGGTATACTTATATAGATCCAACAAAATTCTATTATTAATGATAATCCCCAGAATTACCCCTATAATTTTTTATACCTACAAAATGTTTTTACATTATTTTTTTGTTTTTAGGCTGAGAGTGAAGTTGCTGCACTCAATAGACGTATCCAATTGTTGGAAGAGGACCTCGAAAGGTCTGAAGAGCGCTTGGCCACGGCCACTGCTAAGTTGGCCGAGGCATCTCAAGCTGCTGATGAGTCTGAACGGTAAGTGTGTGTTAAACATCTGTCAAAGGTTTTAGTATTTTCAGGATTCTAGGGCTCATACAAATTTTATTCTAGATTACCTATATTTTTTGTATTTTGATCTCAACATAATAACTATGATAAATTAGTAGTTCCTACATGATTCAAATAAATGAAAAATAGTGTACATTTTATAAATGTACTCGTATAATATTGGTGGATCAATATAATTTGATGAGATTCAAATTAAACCTTTTTCCTTTTAAATGAAAAGGTTCTAAGTCTGTTACTAAATAAAGAACATAGTATCTAATATTATAATGTTTATGTATAAGCAAATTAAAAAATTACATAAATTGGTTTGTTGAATATAATAGAAACCATTATATTCACATTATCTTATATTGAAAGTATTTTATGTCATCTATTATATCTGGTAGGTAAGTTTGCAATATCTATCTGACTAATATATTGTGTGTAACATATACATTAACGGTTGTTAATGTGCTCAATTGTTTATGACACTAAATAACTAACCTCAATAAATTCTTATGCATAATTATTTTAAACAATATTCATTCAATGCTTCAAAGCAAAACAATGTCTTACTATTCTTTATAACTCAACTTTATAAAAGAATATAAAGAATATTAGGTAGTTAAACTTATGCATATGTAATTTTCTATCTATGTATTTTTATATTAAATTTCTGAATTTTTCTGTTGATTTGAATTTTTATGTTAGCCATTTAGAAACAAATATTTAAACACACCACACAAAATGTAATGCAATCTCAATATGTATTTCTTGTGTATTTTCTATTACTAATTTCTATAATGTACCAATGTGTTTAAAATAACCTTAACATATTTTCTAATTCTAATTAATACTACATCATGCATGATATTTTTGATGATTTGGATTATTAGTTGTTAAACTTTCTGATTTTAAATGTATTTTTAATACAAATTTTATAGTGCATACCCACATTAATTTGTTGGTAGGTTTTAATTATTTCATAGAAATTTGATTGTGCATTAATTTATACTCTATTAATTTGTTGGTATTGGCCATTTATATATTATTGTAAACTAATTTAATTTTTGAGTTGCTTAACTCTTATGCTTATTCAAATTATACAAGTTTTGTTCGTTGACTGGCCAGGGAGAAATAATTATTTTGCAATTATTATAGCTTATTTTATGATATTGCACCAAAATACAATTATTATAAATAATTCATAAGATATAAATTGTGAAAACAGAAAAACCTTAATTCACTGAATCAATACATTTATCAGTTTCTATACTCTTATAAATGAACATTTACTATTAAATTATTGATTGAGTTTAAAATAGATAATGATAGTAATAATTTATATAAAACCAGTAATAGGTGTCAAAAAAAAAAAAAATAAATAAATAAATAAATATTACTTTAGGTACTAACTTATTTCCAAGCAAAAAATATTAGTTTGAATTTAATAATATGTATGCCTACCAACTAAAACCATAACTCTGTGTGTGCATCCGTTTGATGTGTTGTTTGTAAATTAAAAGGATCCGAAAAGCATTGGAAAACCGAACAAATATGGAGGATGACCGAGTAGCCATTCTCGAAGCTCAATTGGCACAAGCCAAACTCATTGCCGAGGAGGCTGACAAAAAATATGAGGAGGTAAAATAACATATTGTGTTTATTTTTCTGTAATATTGTGTGTTAATGATTTCAAATATTGTATTTGCAACCAAATCCTAATATTCCTCCTGATAAGCACAAAAACACGACGTGGCTACACGGTATATTCTGTAGGTATGGTTTATTTATAAGGTTAGGGAAATATTGAAGTTGATATTTGTTAAGAGCTACTTATAATATTATTACATAGAGATTACTAAGGTGTGTGTATATACAATGTATATACATAAAAAATTAAATGTTAGGCGTAATTTGAACGGAAAATGATGAGGGAGTAACTTATTATTATTGTATTGGTTGGGATTTATATAGTGCTCGTAAGGTGTTGGAAAACCGCAGTTTGGCCGATGAGGAACGTATGGATGCTTTGGAGAACCAACTTAAGGAAGCCCGATTCTTGGCTGAAGAAGCCGATAAGAAATATGATGAGGTGAACGACAGTGTGTTACTAACACTATTAAATCGTTATCTCACTTAAATTATTTTACTAACAAATAATAATTTTTGAAACTGTCAGTTATGCACAGTTGAAGTAATACACAATATAATGTTACACACCGTGTACACTCATAGTGATCCTATGCGAAAAAATGAAAGAAATGGAAAATGTTTTTTTATACTAACAACTTGTTAAAGAACGTCGGTGAAACAAAATCATTATTGTTTTTGCTGGCGGTACTTTTATTTTTGTGATATTTGTTGGCGAGCATGCACAACCAATATTTTTTTTTTTTTTTGTGCGAGTTTAAACCTGTTTTTAAATGCTTTATAAAATTTAAGGATGTTTTATTGATCCGTCTAAATGAGATATAATATACTTTATTTTTATATCGAATCCGAGCATAATGGTAATAATATCGAATTTTTTTATAATTAAAATATTATTAAATTTATAAATTTCATTGCGTTAATAATAATACTGTTGTCTGGTCGGTTTTTTTTTGTCTGTTATGTTTTTAAATAGTATAGAATGTACTAATGCAAAATTATTATATTACCATCTCGAAGTGTCTAATTTTTGATTTTGTATGTTTTAATGTACATTTTGTTATGGAATTCAACAAAAATAATAAAATATCTAATATAAGATAAATAATATCATGTATTTACGATTTTATTATATTATATCTTTATATGCTTTAATATACAATTTATGTTGAAGGTTATTCAATTCAAAAATAGCGAAATATATTATTATAATAAGCGGTTAAAATCATTTTGTATGAAGAAATTGTATCACCACCGTGTAATATTTACCTATATATAATATTCATACAGTAGAAACTGTTTATAATGACATTCAAGGGATTAGTTAAAATTAGTCACAATAACTGATTGCCATTGTAATCAAGATAATAAAATAAAATTAAAAAGTTATTTTATTATTAAAAATTAAATTTACATTGTAGTAAAAAAAAAAAAATTACATTCAATAAAAGTTTAATACAGTAATTATAGATAACAGATTTTTTTTTTTAATATAACCAAAAATAACCGTGTGTATAGTCATCGTACAGACATCTTAATAATTCGAAACAAATTAGTACTTATAACAATACATGCGTTTTTCCGGGACTTTCAATCTAAGTTCATTACACCACATATGTCACCACAATCTGTGTCATTATAAATGGTATCTACTGTATATAATACATATAAATTACATATATTATATTTAACGTGTTATATTTATTAAATAAAATATTATGTTTTTATTTATAACAAACAGATTGTATGATTTGTAACGATAATAATAATAATACTATTAGAAATTGTAATATTATAGTAATTTTAGTAAGTTTATTACCTACTGAAAAACAAACGGGTTATTTTCAATTTGGTACATATCTAATATTTTTGAGTGGTTGTTTGATATTTTATTTGTCTTTTGTAACCGAATAAAAATCAGTATTTCTGTTTTAAATTATATTTTGTTTGTATTACCTATATTATGTTATTATACTGTTTTCTAAAACCGTATAAATCATGTCGACTCTAAAACACTCGTGTAACATTATGTATAGATCAATGGCAATTTTGACTATGTGACAAAATTCTTACAACTGTCAAAACAGTTATAGTTAACGCACTGGCGGACGAGTGTTTCGATTCATTACTAATGGATAGTGTGGTGTTGGTTAAAAATCAAAACTACCAAAATTAAATGGTTTGCTTAAGGTTCTTTGGCCAACAAATTCATAGTGGTGTTTAACGGTTTCTTGTAGCTCGAACTATATTCGTATTGCGTACAGTAATTCATTTCATTTAACTTATCTTTTCCCAGATCCGGATCCAACGTCTTAGGGTTTATCGCAATCTTTTTTCCCAGTGAAATACGAAAAAAAAACCCAAATAGATTCCGGTTTCTATTCGATTTCAATTGACCGTACTTGAATTTTTAACGATATTTTCGCTGTCAGTATTTTCTACAAGTTTCCTTGGGGTTACTGTACGAGAAAATTTCGCTAAACATATTCCTTTTTATTAATTGTTTTCCACTATATTTTAGATCAATTTTTTATAAACTGTTTGAATATTTTTTAAATCGGACGCTGATTTTAAAGCCTATTTACGTGCCTAACATCATTAGTTTTGTATTCGGTTCTTCCTTTTTGGGTGAAAAAAAAATCATTTTTTCTTTAGACAATACTTTTACATGGTAAAATATTTAACAAAACGCGTTATTTTTGAGTAATTAATAGTAGTAAAATAGCAATGTTCGTTTATTCACCGAAGGATATTTGGTTGTTAAAACAAAATATTGCCCATTGTGGTGGTAGATAGGTACTCTGAAAAATAAAAATACTATCACATATTATGAAAACGAGTTTAATCGGATTTGATAATGAAAAATAAAAAGTATACGCATTTCAAGTCTTCCTGTATTCCCGATGGTTTTTCGCGTTAACAACGAACGCGAACGTTAACCGTCAATATAGTAACGCGTTTACTAATAAAATACGATTTTTACGCCGTTCTTAAGATTTTTCTATAATATCGATCTTTTTCAAGATATTTCTTCGAAAAAAAAAATTACGGGTTTTTTGTTGTACGTTTTAACGTAATACCAATTTCGTTTTCATATCCGCTTTTCTGATAATTTTTTTTCCGATTTTTCCAATTATTATAAAAACTTCTTGGTAAATTAATAAATGACCTCCCTGACGCATCAACTAGATAAAACTTCAGAAAAATGCTGCATTCGATACATCGGAGCAAGAAGCAAGATTTCTGGTAGAAAAGTTGACACCCAAAAAAAAATGAACACGCATGCAAAATTAGTAGTTGACTCGCTAAAAAAATATTCAAAACGACACGACATTAAACTTTTTAATACTTTAACAATAAAATGTTTGGTTGGGCAGCTGCCCACCCTGCCCGTACGCTAGAACCGCGAATGTATATAACGGACATTTATCTTTTTCCTGTTACTTTTGGATATGTACTTTTAGCGGCTCTCCAAATGAACTCGAACTCAGAAATTAAATTGTCGTTTTAGGCATTTTTGAAGTTATAAACGAGTCCGATCTCATTTCACCTGCATGTTGTTGCGAGGAGAACCCAGAGAGAGTGGATTTTTTTTTGAGCACCCGTATACACTCCCCGAATGAGTACCGAGAACGTGTGTTTTGGGGGTTTCAACTTTTTACCCCCGCGCCTAATATTTGTACTATCGAGTTTCACCATTTTTTTTGGAAGTATAGTTGTAGTGTGGCGGAGGGAAATTTGGCTAGTGACAGAGCTCCGCCGCTGACTGGGTGCATTTTTTTCAAAATAAATTCAGACAAAATTCCGACGAGAATTTAACATTCGTTTGCTTTAAAAGTCCGATCGCCAAAAACTGGACGAGAATCGTTAGCGCGCCTAAACAATCGAAAAAATGTGCGAATTATTGCGATTTTTTACCGGACTCCGTTTTCGACGTTGTTCCCGCGACGTGGACATATTATTATAATTTCATAACTCGCGGCCGGGTTATAAGTAAACGACAATATTTCCCGCGGAATACGCAATTCCACGTCGTTTATTATCGTAGTCTTTTGCGGCGGCGTACCGGAAAAAAAAAAAAAACAATAAACATACCTGTATTTCGTCGTACATTTCTGTGTTTTGTCGAATTTTCGAGAGCGGACAGACTTCATTGGTCTGTTCTGTTTTCTCTTCTCAAACGTATGCATTTATCCGAGCCTTCCGTATCGGATATTATGGCGTAACACACGAGCGTGTATCGTAATATCGTTCAATAATTCTCGGGCCTCCCGTAAACTTTTTCCGCGTCACGCTTTTGCGTCCGTTATTTTCTCAATTGTTCCCTCCCCCCTCGCCCCCCCCCGAAATCGGAACACCCGGGAATCGACGATTAGTAGGTGTGCCGTGTTTAAAACGGCAATACCATTCAGGCCGGTCGCAAAACGCGCATCCGTACGGGGACGAATGAGACGTCGTCGAGCGTGCCGTGCGGCGCGCGCGTGATCAGTCGTCAGTTTTCGAGAATCCGGTCCGTCCGGGGGGGTACCGTACCCGTCGTTTCGCACGCGAGCGGGGGGAAAACAACAATGTTAATGGCGGTTACCGTGACTGCGGCTGGACAACATTTTTCGTCGGTAGGTACGCGGGCACGACACTCAACGGTGACGTTGTCGCCCGATTTTACGTGTGCGCGTTTTTCGTCGACAATATTTTAATTGTGTAACGAGATATTTAATACACGAACCGGAAAATGATTAACAAAAAAAAAAAAAAATAATAAAATTAACCGGTTTCGAAGCCCGCCCCCACGCATACGAAAATTCCGTCGGCGCGACGACCATTTTTTTTTCTTGGACGTCTATAATCTCGGCGGCACAAAAATTCGGGGGGAAAATAACACGCCGTCGGCCGAATCTCGTAATATTATTTTCAATCGTTATGTATCCGCCGCCCATATCATCGTCCGCCTAAAAATACTTTGGTACATTATAAAACTAAACCGACTGCCTTTTTTAATATATTTTTTTTTTTTTTTTACTCGCTCCCGATCTTTTTTCATATCAATAACCAACCCGTGTACATTTTCGAACAATTTTTTTTTCCACACTTGTTTTCCTTATACGATCAAACACTAAACGTTAAGAAAGATAAAATAGTGATACTCGGACAACTCGTCGTCGTTCATCATTTCCTACACACCGAATTCGGTACAAAACAAGCGATATTTTCGTTATCTGGCGGTTTTTGAACACCTGCCGGTTTGAAACGATCTTGTCAAATACGCCGGTCGTGTTATTATTATTGAAATAGTATTGTCGTACGAATAACAACGACAAAAAACTTCGTTCATTTACGATACATAACTTCTATTATTACATTCCACTTCTAATGATGAAATTTAAATACATAAACGACAGTGGTGGTAGCGGTTTAAAGTCAAAACTCCAAAAAAGCGTATCGTTGATACTAACGCTATACCCATACAAAATGTTATCCTTTCGGCTTCATTAGGGAGAGTCCATAGTGGTGTTCAAAGCTAAATAAACACTCTTCTTCCCCAAAAATGTGTGAAACTTGATTCGACTTTCATCATTATAAAATTCAATGGCTAATATTAATATCCGGTTATAAAACTCGAGTTTAATATCGTTAGGTCCAGAGGGCGAGCCGTTAAAAGTGTGCAAAAGTACCAGAATAAAGATACGTAATATTTATCTTCAGTGACGGGCAGGTCCAGATTTTAAACCAAAAAAAATATTTGAACTTATGGTCGCATATTGGTGAAGGCCTATGGTATCTGAATGGCCACGTGGCATTTATGCTATATCCGGCCCTTTTTAGTCTCCAGGCAAGAAGGGTTAAAGTCAATTTTTGGAATTTTTGTTTTATTATATATCTATTTTAACTTTCTCACATTATTTTCTGATCTAAATTGCATATATTTTTGTATTTTCAAAACGAGTTCAAATAGTGTATTATTAAATGAGTTAACGTACAAGTGTATGTATTTTCAAAATTAAATTTGCTTATATTGAAAACTATACAAAGTTAACTTAAGTCTTTTTTCCCCACAACCAATGATATATCTTGTTATATATGCAATTAAAATTCTGTCTGTTTGGCCGCTATAATATAATTTTACAGTTTTATTCAAATCTAAATGACATTTTGTAAACTCTACATTCACACCAAAAGTGGAAGGTCGCTGTCTACATTATATCTAAGAATTAAACCTCTTAAAGGGTGACTCATATTTGAACATTACAAATTGAATTTATTGGTCGATTTTCGGGTTATCTTGTAGATGGTACAATCTGGTTGTAAAAGGCGAATTACTGGGCAATAACGATTTACTGCGAGTGTGGGAACGGGGGGACACGTTAAACAGAAAGATTTTCAATTTGATATGTAAGACTTGTCGGTTTTTTCAGATGAGCCCGGAAAATATCGGGTAATTTAACTAATTACGTATAGGGAATATAGTAGGCTGCAATATTCTCTATTTTCGGTGAAAATTTTACTAACGATAAAAAAAATACGAGCCAAAAAACTTTGACGAGACTCAAAAGCCATTTACACTCGGGTAATATTTTTGTACAGAAAAATACTAAATATTCTTTTTTGATCATTCGATTTTTTCTCCCAAGTTTAGGGGCTATAGCCTATCGGTCGTCTTTTTGCATAACACACCCGACTAAAAGCGTAACAAAAAAAAAAAAAATAATAATGAAACCAAACAAACAAACTGCCGCCGCTACTGTCTTTTTCTTCGTGGCACTTGACACGTTTTTTCGCGTCCTTGGCAGATTTTTTTCCTTTCTTTCTTTTGGGCCGTCTGTTTTAATTAAAATATATAATACGGCTCATTTATGCGAACATTGTTTTCTGACCGGAACGGAACGCGAGAGAATCGTTCGTTGTTTTAGGTCCGGCGGACGTCAGTCATAATTACGTCGGTAGTTTTCGCGTGTTGAACATTACGTATATTACGATCGTTGATTGGGCACAGGCTGTTTCGGTGGAAATAATTTATTCGTTAAAAAAAAAAAAAACAAAACCAAACAAACGAAAAACATCCTTCCGCACACACACACACAGGTTTCCCTCTGCGGTAACAGATACCCGTTGTATATCGATCGATATTTAAACGCTCGGCGGTATTTCACTAATTATTACGCCGAGCTGAAGCCATTTCCCCCCTTTCCCCCTCCAAACGTGATGTGCGCGTTCGTTTGGATTATCGAAACGCGTCTCGTCGATCGGATTGACAATATCGAATGTCCGATAATAATATACTCTCGAATCGTGTCGCGGAACACTCTCCGACCAACAGTTTTTATTTCTCGTACAACATAATAATATCATATTATTATAGTACCTAATACGGTGCGAACGCTGCGGTAGTGTTTAATCTCGATCAATTTGTACGGAAAAGCGGGGGATTTTTTTTTTTTTTTCGGGCCGGGGTCTTCATCGTTGTTTATTAGTTTACGTACACACCGTTGACCGACATTTGTAAATGTTATACGGAGGTCTATAATATTTCGGTATACGTACAAATATTTTAAATTCAATATGAAATATAAACTGTTGTTCGTAAATTGTTGGGAATTGGTGAGGATTTGATCAAGAACGCGTTCGGAAATGTTCGATTTAGAGATTGTATTATATGATGGACAATTTTTTCGATTGAAACCGCCAACATTTGCATATTATTTTCCGCGCTGACTATATAATGTATTTCCAACACGGATAACGGGGCTGGTTGAACCTCGTGATTTGAAATTCGCCCTCATATATATATATAAAAAAAAAAAAAAAAAAAACCTGTATAAAATCCACTACTGTCCTATATCCGGTCGATTGTGTACGACCAATATTGTTTTGATGTATCGTAAATTCGGCTATAATATTCGTTCTTCGTACCCGGTGCTTTACTCATGGGGTTGAAATTCGTTCTGGAATTTCGAAAATATATTTCCCGTTAATTACAGCGTATTAAAAATTAAGTAAACTACCTAATAAGTTATTACATATTGTTATAATTAAATAATTTTTAATTTTGACAGAAAAAAAAAAATTGTAAAATTTGTTTGTTTTCTCTCTATCTATCGTGTGTAATTAATGTAAGTATAATATACTCAACATATAATTAGTATACAATCTGTTTGTCAAAATAAAATATGTGTGAAACGAAATCTACTTTTGTATTCGCGGCTGGTGATCGATTGTGTAATATTATCTAATACAATACTGTAGTTGTAAGTTAGATGTAATATTTTGATGTCGAGTAGTGCAAGTATGTTATATTGTACGAATTATATGTTTTATTTCAAACGGTTGCCGAGGTGCAGAGGGAGCGTAAAATGGTTACCCCCTCATTTGTGACGAATGAAAATGAATTTCGATAAAACAAAGCGAAAACACGGCGTCGAATATCAATAAAAAAAAAAAAAAAAAATCGATTGCATATTATATCCTCCGAAAACCTCAGACGCCCTTCTCCACCCCGGACACCGGGTCTGAAATGAACACAGCTCGGATTCGATACAGACGTAATCGAAGCGATATTGTATGCGCATTGCGACCCATTGTTTGTGCAGCCCATCGTTTTTTGTTGCGTCGACACTCTCTCGCATAACACGTTGAAATCTAACAGCCGTTTTGGTATTCGTATAACGTAACAATAATAATGGACGTAGATTATATTTTATATTTAACATCATTGTCGTTCCTAATCAATAATCACGAAAATAACGTGTTATATCGCGTTGATAATGCAATATTACACGCGATTATATTGAAAAGGAAAAAAAAACAATTAACATTATTTCGTTCGTACGATCGTAGCGCAGGTTTTAAAGAACGCGTACACAGTATATGGGGAAATTGATCCGAGGCCGCGAGGAAAATTCTCGTTCGTCGACGGCGGCCATTTTAAAAACCGCGATCGCGGAACAAACGACAAATTATTGTCCGTAACGCCTGTACGGGTATTGACCGTATATAGACAATAAAGGAACGGATAGGCCGTCGCCTGAAACAGTGGTAACCAACTACGGCCCGCGATCATTTATTAATCGGCCCGCCAATGTATTAAATGGAAATTGAAAAAAGAAAATAACTTTAAATGTCGAAAATTAACACTCGCGTTAAAAAAAAAACATTTGTTTATACTTGACAATTTTTTCTCATTTATAACAATCAATACATAGTGGATAGTTAAATATATCACTGTACCTATATTAAGACGTACCCGCAACAGTAAAATACAATATTCTATTCTATTAAAAGTAAACGCTTGAGTTCTTGGCCCGTTAAGAATTATTTTTTTTTTTTTTTTATGGCCCTCTGTAAAAAAAGGTTGGTTACCATTGGCCTAAAACTTTTGTTTTTTTCTCGAATGATGAGAAACTGGGGCGATTTTTACGGCGCTTAGAAACGTACTATGCAATAATTATTATCGACGATAATTCGCCTCAGTTGGCCGCCATTCCGGGGCGCCGTCTCTCTTGACATTAGTACGTATATTGTCGTATATCCGCTCCTTTATCGTCGTATGGTTTTAAACGGTATAAATAAGATAACCGTTTTATTATCGTCGGTTCCGGTAAAAAAAAAAAAAAAAAACCTTTGGCGAAGTTTACCCGTGCTATATACTGTATCTCATATTATGTTCTTTATACACTACGATCGGGGCGTGTGCGTTATTAATACCTGTTGTGTTGTTTTATACACCTATACTATTATATTATTGTTTTATTGGTACTTATTGCTAGAAATATTTCTAAACGGTATATTTTTTTTTTGTTTTTTTTTTCCTGGGTAAAATTATTACAATTAGGTAGCGCGTAAGCTGGCCATGGTTGAAGCCGATTTGGAAAGAGCCGAGGAACGTGCCGAGTCTGGCGAATCGTAAGAAATAGACCAATGATAATATATTTTCACATTGCGAGACGAGTATACGTAAAAAATGCTCGAGAAAATCGTTGGAACAATTTTATGATTGCGATTTTTCGTTGCTTTCCGCTGACTGCAGAGTTTTATACGCTTTGAAACAGAACAACGAGATTGTTGCGCGCATACCGATATTATTTTCATTTAGTTATTACACTTTTGGGCTTTAATATTATACGCGTATACTTTAATTAATATTTTCAATTTGTCATGCACAATTGAAGCTTTAGTTCCATATTTTGTATCGGCAGTTTGGTTTTGATTTTTTTTTTTTATTTAATCGTTTTTTTTTTTTTTTGGTTTGTGTTTTTTGTGTTTTTCTTTTTCTCCGTCCGGTTTTATTTGTCCAACAACACGTCCTACGCCATAATCTTTATGCGTTCTGTCCTAAAAGACAAACGTTTTCCGTTTTCCTCATTGTATTATTTGTTTTTTATATTAGTTGAGTTTTGCATGAAATTTTGTTATCGTTTTTTTTTCTTTTTTTCTATGTCAATTGCCATATTAGGTCGGCCGTAAATTGGTTATGATGGAACAAGACTTGGAAAGAGCAGAAGAAAGAGCTGAACACAGCGACGCGTGAGTATTTTAAGTCGTTAAAACAACCACAACAACAAAAAAAAGACAGAAAAATCACGTAGTTCCAAAATAAATTTCGAAATTCATACCTTATAATACCTGTATATTTTATATTTTTCTATTTCGGATATCACATCACTCTTTTATCTTATTCAGTTAAACCTAATATACAGTTGTAATCAGATGACCGTGTTTTTGGTAAGTGTCAAGAAGCAATTGTATAATAATATATCTTTGGTCTCGGAATGGAAAGGGTTTGAGTCGATTTTGTATAATTTTCAATAAAATCAAATTAAATGTTGAAAATTACTAAGTGGCACAACTGTTAAATGGCCAAATTAATAATTGGCTTAACCTAAATATAGCGATTTAAACGACTCAATCCATATAATTATGACGTACACTTTTTTCCAAACAAAAAGTACATCGCCAGATTTGAGTTATTTTAAATTTAAAGCACAACGCGTATTTGAATATATTATACTACAAAACACTTGTTCCATTTATCGAAACATAAAGGGGAACTAATTTCACAAGATATAATATTATAAATAAAAAAAAAAATGCAAACAATTTACCTAAGCCTTTCTTCCCTGTGACCAAAGATATTGTAATTATTATGTACAACGCGTACGTAACTATTGTTGTATTTTCGCTTTGTTTAAAAGTAGTGTGTGTTGCGTCCGTTTGGCTTTTCATCGCAATCAAAAATTACCAATCTTATTATAATATCGTAAAAATATCTACTCGTATCAACAAGGGTTTATATATTTTTTAATACAATTCGTGTATAATGTAAAAACGACGAACTCTTATAGGATTGAGTAGATATTTTTAGGAAAAGTAGACAAATAATTCGACGAGCCTACGTGGCTGATAATAGTATTATTATTAATCGTGTGGAAATGATTTTTCCTTATATAGGAAAATCGTGGAGTTGGAAGAAGAGTTACGCGTCGTTGGCAACAACTTGAAATCTCTGGAAGTTTCCGAAGAAAAGGTACACGTATACAATCCGGTTAAATTAATATTAAATTTCAAATTTACTTTCGTTATTTCGTACCTAATATTATTTTTTTTTATACATCATACGAAAACCTTCGCGAAACAAATAATAGATAATATTAGGTATGACGTACAATAGTTTAGGTCACTAGAGTCATGATATTTTATTATTTATTAGTAACAACGGTGCGACGGTTATTTCATAGTTATGATGTGTCGGGTTGGGATGTTTACGCTTTTGCGCGTTTTTTTATATTGTTCTATTGAACTTTTAAGTAGACTCTTGAATAAAAATTGGTTTCATAACGTCTAAATTACAAACATCAAATATTTATATTTATAAATAAAAAGTTTCTATTTTTAATTGATATTTTATTTTTCAATGCATATTTAGCTATTTTTTAGGCGCAAAAGTGCATACTTACATAATATGTATTTATTTTTTAGTGTCTAAACATCCCAACTCAAGTTAAATCTTTCCAACTGAAAAATGTGTATCTTGCGTTAACACACGGTTAATAAAAAAAATATATCGTACAACACTTCCGAGACATCTAACTTTTATTTTGCATAATAAACGTTAACAATTCAATTTAAAAAAAAAAAAAAAGCCATTGGTCATACGCATATATTCGTAATATAGTATAACATGCATTTCGATAAAAGGTAATTCGGTTAGGTATTTTTTTTAAAGATATAATCATTATTACGAGTACTAATTTCCCGACAGGATACCGTTTAAACGTTAAAAATATTATTTATTTGGTTCGTCTTAAAAAAAAAAAAAAAAAACAAAAGATCATATTATTTTATGTATCGATTCTAACTCGTGATTTTGGACAGGCAAATCAACGTGAAGAAGAATATAAGAATCAAATTAAGACCTTGACCAACCGTTTGAAGGAGGTATTTTATAGAACAAAACATATTTTAACAAGTATTCACAGGCCGCGTGTGTTTGCATTTTAGCCTGCTTAAGAAAAATTAAAAACGAATGTTTTCGTACAAAAGCTTATAACATCGTACCTATAATCTTAATATAATATTATACAGTTTTGAATTATAACTAAACAAAAAGCGTGACACCTCTCCAACTATAATATATTACACCGCATCAGATCACCCGAGATTATCATATATATATATATATGTATCTATATATTATACAAAATGTGTACTTAATAATAACAAAGTTTTATTAATGCGTTGTTTTAATAATACTTGTGTCTAACTTGAATTTTTGTTTTGTTTTGTTTTTTTTTTGGTTTTGTTTTTACAAATTTGATTTGTACTACACGCTTAACTCACACACAAACACGGCACGTATATGTAAAAAAAAAATATATAGGCCACACAAAGGGAAGAAACGTTTGAGGAACAAGTAAAAGGTCTTGGTGCACAACTCAAAGAGGTATTATACACTCACAAATAATAATAATTTTTATTGCAAATGTTTATACCTATTATTGTCGTATAAATCTTCCGTATTTACTATATTTTAAAGCAATGTGCGTACGGTTGTGGTGGACGCATATTATAATGAACACAGAAAGGGTTATCGAAAGAAATTCGGGATCAGCTCTTCCCCCGTGCGCCTGATCAGGAGAAAAAAACGATCAATTCTAATTCTTAATGTTCAATTTAATTAAAATTTTAAAAAAAATCTATAAAAGGTGTTTTTAGTTCTTTAACGTCACTTGAAAAATTTTAATTTTCGTCTTATCACGTTTCTTACAAAAACCGTCCATCTTTACTATATATATATAATATTATAATAATCCCTTAGGCGGGGTCGTCGAACGTTCCTCTCCCGACGGAATAATAACGGGAGTGAAACCCTATAGAATTGTATATAGTATTTATTATTTTGTACAATAAATACAAATTTCAATATTCTACGAAATCGCAACATACTCGAATGTCTCGTCGAACACGACAGCCCGAGTTATTAGATTATAGTTGGTATACTTAATTTTTTTTTTTTTTTAATAACATAACCCTGTTTGAAAATTTTGTTTGTTTTTGTTAACATCGATTTCTGTAACAAAAAAAAAAACCGTTCTCTTATAACACAATATGACGCATGACGTTCACTTAATATTATTTAATAGTTGTATGTTTGCTATTTTTTTTTATTAGTATTATCGTTTATAATTTATCGAAGAAATTAATCGGTACGCGATTTTTTTTTTTCTACTTCTAGGCTGAAGCTCGCGCTGAGTTCGCCGAGAGATCCGTGCAGAAATTGCAGAAGGAAGTCGACAGGCTCGAAGGTGAGTTTTACGTTTCCCTAGCGTATCATTATCATTATAATAAAACTATATATATTATCGAATTGATGACCTTATCGGTACGATAATGATAAATAATATTGTACAAGCATTTACAAAAGGACATCAACAATATCTAAACACGCGTCATTAGTGACGGGCACACCGAACAACAGTTTACACTGTCGATTGTTTTCGATAGTTTGTCGATGAACTATCGAGTAATTTTATCCGGGAAATCGTTCGAATATTTTGAATAAACTATTCGAACAGTTTTTCCCATAACCGAACAATTATTACACTACTATACCTATTATTCGATAAGTATTTAAATGCGATCAACTATTATATCGGTTGTGCTCGACGCTAGTGATAGTATTACGTTGTTATACCGCGTACAAAATATACCTTTGACGCGAGTACATTTTGATTGTTTTTTCACCGATGTCTCATCCGTCGTCGTGTATACTTAAAAGTATACGACGTTTGAGTTTTGAATTCCGCGGATAGCCTTTCGCGGCTCTTTCAGTTACACTTATATATTTACGCAATAAATATATTACCACACCATCACCCGGCATGTTTGTCCGTTTAAACAAATCAATTCTCGAAAATACAATTTTTTTCAACAGGGTAAATAATAAGGATTTACTTTAAAAAAAAAAAAAAAAAATGTGTTTTTTATCGTGTTTGAAATAACATTGCAGTTTTCTAATTTTTTTTTTAAACTGTGTTTGTGTGTTTTGCCTAAAGGCCAAAAAAGCGTTTCTAATAAAAACAAAAAAACAACCGAATAACGCCATTAACTCATTATTATACTCGTACTCGTATAATATTACGGTTTGCGTGCAAACCTTATCATCAATTGCCATATAATATGATACCGTTGCTCATTGACGTGCAACGGATTCTATTATTTTGACAATAGTTATTAATATTATATCTAATCCTTAATTCTTTTTATGTTCTTCGGCACGTAGTGTTTTCATTTATTTTTTCTTTATCTATAACATAACATGATATGATTGATAATATGGTAGCAGAGTAGTCTAGTCTAGTTTTTAGATATTGTTTTTTTTCTTTTTTGTTTTTTGGTTTTTCTATTCTTTTTGTTTGTGCATGTTAGTTTAAATGTTTTGTTTTCATGTGTGACGCTCGTGTGTGCGTTTTGCTGTGGACCCGACTCAACACAGACGATTTAGCCGGCGAAAAAGAAAAGAACAAACATCTGCAAGAAGAAATGGAAGCCACCTTGCACGACATCCAAAACATGTAAAATAACATACCATCCCGTGTTTTCCTTCCCCCGTCCCGTCTTAGCAAATTTCCTACATTCCTCATTAAACAAATTGTCTAACATAATTTAATATTATTATTATTTAATTTGTTAAACAATTTTTTAAATTTTTTATTTTATATATACTTACTTATTTTACACTCGTTATATTTTATGTTTGTTTTAACATTTCCGCACTCCGTACTAACTTCGTTATTGCACAGGTTCGACAATACACATTTTTTAATTAATAATATTATTATACCTATTAATTATAATTATAATGCAAAATATATTGTATTATATTTATATTCACTTTGACGCCGGGGAAAAAGGACACCCGAAATCCATTTTCGGGAAACATATTCGCCTTAAAAAAAAAAAAAAAAAAAAAAAAATGTTTTTTTATGTAACATAGAAATATTATGCCTTAAATTGTTATTATTGTTAGTATAACATATATGCGATAGTATAACGATAACTAAAAAGGCGTCGTCTCTTCTGTAATAAATGCGTTTATAGAACGTTCGAAAGGGTACTACGGGGGATTTTCACAGACTTTCAATATTCCCGCTCGCAGCCCGAAAACTCAAAAAAAATTATTCACTTCCATTTTCCCCGGTGCCAAAATATTGTGTTGCGACTAGTGATGTGCTTTGGGTAAATACCCAAAATGGAGATAAATAGATATTTTTCGGATAAGATATTTATTTTGACTGGTATTCAAATCGTCTAACTTAGTGGTTTTCAACCTGGGGGTTTCCAAAGAACATAAACATCACGCGTATACTGCGTGTATCGTATTATACAAGTTTTATTAAATAATTTTTGAAGGGGTCGTGTTAACATAAAAAAAAATAATAGGGGCTCGAGATTCGTAAACAATTGAAAACCGCCGGTCTTAACCGATTTTTGTTAATTGCTGTTTATCAAGTATCTATTCGATTTACGGCTATAAGTATACAAGTAAAAATCAACTGCAGTTTTCGTATGAAATTTGTTGCTCTGTACATTGTATATATTGCGTTAAAAATAAATTACCGGTATTTACCCAAAAAAAATTGTTACCCGAGTTAAATGCCCGTCACTAGTTACGACACCATGATCGTCATATTTTATTATATTATTTTTCTTTTCATTTTTCTTATTTATTAATTATATATTCTAATTATTTAACACCGTCATACTCTTATACTAATAACCCGCGTATATATTATTATATACCTATACCTAAACAAAATATACTAAAAAAAAAAAAATGGCATTCGAACAAACGTCTATGGGGTTTTTAAAAATTAATTATTTTAATAGCGTGTGATAAACCGCTCACCGCAAACGTCCGGTTTATTTCGTATTGTATAACAAACATTATTATAATATTTTATCCGTCAGCGTTTTCGTTGCAGCATATTATTCCGAGGCGATGTTATAATAATATTTATTTTTTTTACTGCAAGAAAAATTCGCGTTCCTGCACTCTATTATACAAATATGTATATTATATACGTCGCTCACGAAACGTTTAAAACAATAGAATCGTATTAAATTCCAAAAAAAACCTTCTTCGAAATAATATACACATTATTTTACCGTCATTTTATTGACGGTTATTATACACCGCCGCATTGTGGGTGGAAACGTGGTGGTACGAGAGAGGGGGCGAATTTGAGAATAAATTACCGTTCAACGACGAAAAAATTTGCGCAATTGGACATGAATTGTCGTATTTCTCCGATATTTCGCAGAATATAATATTCTATTACTAAAATACTATAATATAGGTACCTATATACGATTTCTGTTTTCCGTTATTTTTTTTTTTTTTTTAAATTTTGATAATTTCGTCATGTTTTTTTTGTAAGAACCGTTTGATCGTTTCAAGTCTCAATTATCATTAATTCAACTCGCATCGAACCGTATTATAAGTAGTATTGTAGATATCTGTTCTATTACAAGAGAAATATTGTGCGCAATACACTGACGTTCTTTGTTAAATTTTCTCACTATATAAAAATGAACCTACTAACTAAAAAAAAATAAATAATAATATGTATTTCCACGAATGCTATGGGGGTTTGATGTACAATATCCGAAAATATTATGTTTAACCCTACATAATCCTTATAGGAGAGGCGAAAACGTCTTTCTTTTTCTTCTCTATATTAACATATTGTTATAATTTTTCTTCTTCATTCTTATACACTAATAAAATGTATCAAAACTAAAACGATATTCAACCCGAAAAGAAATCCCTTCGTCAGGATAACTATTTGGGCATTCTATATGTCTTCTTATAATACAATATTATCCTTCTATTTTTCTCTCTCCTATCTTACTTGTTGTTTCACCAAGGTGTTGGGGTTCTGCTGTTCTTTTATATCGACTCTGTCCTGTCCGTCATATGAAATATTCTTTCTTTTTGTTCTTTTTTTTTAAATTTTGCAAACCAACCCCGATGCGGACGTTACTGACCCGGTAACCGATTTGCTTTTCAGATGAGTTGGTCGCCGAAAAGGAGAGATTCAGAGACATTGGCGACAGCTTGGACCTTGCGTTTGTCGACTTGTATGGCATCTAAACAAAAACCACTACACGATAATACACAAATACACACACTTACACACCGATTATTATTATCCCGATACATGCGATTTTCCGTAGTCTCCGATCCCGTCGTCTCTGTCTCCGAACAACAAACACACACTCACACACACGCTACATTCCCTCTCTTTAATACGATTTTACTATAATATATAATAATATATACCTATAAACAAACAAAAAAAAAAAAAACAAACAAACAAACATATATTTACTACCAGTGCTACTAACACCGTCCACGCGATACCTAAACTTATTTAAACACAGAAAACTCGTAACTCTATTATATAGACAGTATAGTAAATTAAATTTTATTTTTATCTATTTCATATATATTATTATTATTATTATTATATTATATATATATTTTTTTTTTTTTTTTTGCATAGCGTTGTATTGTATTTCATAGCTTACCGATTTTCTAATATTATTTTTGGCTTTGTTTTACGCTTGTAGAAAATCGTACGGAACGCTACTATGTTGACCTTATAATAAATATAATATTACCATAGAGATATAAACTTATTAAAAACTTGTAATGATCGTTTTTTCGATACTCTTTTCTACCCCGTACAAAAAATTGTATAAAAACGACCAAAATTTTGTACCCATCGCTACCCTATCCCTGAAATGTTTATTTTACTTTAGATACACGTCTGTTGAATATAATTTATTTTTATCCAAACGTTATTATTATTTATATTTATGCTTAGTTTTTATTTATATAACATTAAAAAAAAAAAAAAAACCATAACCTAACTTTTGTCTAACTGTAAATGTCTATTTTGGAAAACGATGTATTTGTTGTGATTTATTTGAAGCTTTGTATTGTTTTCGTTATTAGTCAAAATAACCAACGATAAAAAAAATACATAAAATAAAATACAATCACAAATTCTGATATATTCTTGGTATACCTTATTATACGTCTCACTTTTATTGTACAGACGATTTATTTCATTAACACTAGATCGTAATAATCACCGATAACTTTTATTTTACGAATTATTATTTATTATTATTAATTATTATTTTTTTTTTTTTACATAATATATTTATTGTCATCCCAAGTGCTATATATTTTACCAATAAAAATAATGTAAACAAAAATATATGAATATATATTAAAACGATTTTGGAGAAAAAAAAAACAAAACACCAATGTATTGCTTTGAACATTTCCATTTTGTTTTCTTTTGCAGACGAGTTGGTACATGAGAAAGAGAAATACAAATACATTTGTGACGATCTTGACCAAACGTTCTCTGAACTCGTTGACTAAAACGTTTAAAAACGTTGATAACGATGACCATGATCATAATATTATTATAATAATTAATATGAAATCAACAACCTTGATTATTTATTATACGTTGTGTTTTGCTATATTTTATCAGCATGTTGATTTGTATTCAGCCCCTCGTGTTTTATTATTATTTTTAATATCAAATTATTAATAAATATTATTACCTATTTTTTTTTTTTTATGAAAAAAATACTACCTACCCAGGTTTCAAAAATTGCATCCAATTTTTATTTATTTTTTTTGTTTGTCTACTACACCTATGTAAATATTTATATATATTGTTTAGCCAACTAAAATTTTATTATTCTGTTGCGAAAAACCGATCTGGTTGTAAAATATTATATTTATGTCAGAGACACGAGAATTATAATAATATTATATACGTATATACCTATATACATAATAATTACAAACACCCGTACACACTCGAATGCGTTTTTTGTTGTTTTTTTTATTTAATTTTTGCACTTTTACATTTTATTTGTATTTAGCTCACTTATGTTGTGCATGCATTATCCTTGTCCTCTTCGTTCTTAATGTATTTTTCCATCCGAAGTACATGTACTCTTTATACCGTTATTACAATAGCGGATAACTGGGACATGTCCGTCCAGTGGCGTAGCGGACTTAAAATATTTAATATTGTGTAAAAGCAAACATAATTTATCAATGACCCTCCCCCCCCAACCCAGCGATTTATAGTATGTACAGATCTAAGCTGTTCGGAGTATTGTGTATGCATATATCTCCCAACATACCTACCTACCGACAAGTGAGTAGATGATAATAATTTAAAGAATCCCACCAAAAAAACCATCAGAAGCAAATGCTTATGAAAAACACGGTTTGCTACGTCACTGTGGGTTCGGAATCTTCGCCTTGTAGGTACTGCATTGTTTATATTAGAAATCTACGAGACAAATAAATGGTTGAAAATAATATTGTCTACGACAAACTGCACAACGCAAAACATCATTGTTTCACAATATGCACCTAGGTACTTAATTATATATTGTCGAGTACATGTATAATAATGGTTTGGACGGTTATATAGAATTATAGACTAGGTATAGTGGATATAGACCGAATATATTTGTTACAAGTACTTGTCAAATTCCAACATTTTTTTAGGAGAAAACTGGTGATACCTACTGCAAATTTGTAATTAGTAAATGATCACAAACAAAAATTGGAGGTATTTTTTGTATATTATATAATGTTGTAAAATTATTTTCGCAACCAAATAGCTAAAACCTATTTTAATAGGTAAGTATTCAAAAGTATTAATTCGGAACTATGAAAAGTATAAATGAATCATACAATTCGTTTTAAACAAAACACATTTTCGGTTGTAAAAATGAATTTTCCGCCTGCTGGTACTTTATTTGTAATATTTTTCTAGATTCCCAATTATCGGTTCTCAAAAAAAAAAAAAAAAAAAATTGGAAAACAAACCGCTTAATAGCATTAAAAGTATCAAGTACATTATAAATTGTTGCACTTGAAATTATTTTAGATTTAACTCATAAATTTCAGTAACGTGACTCGTTTTACTATTTATCATGATGTGTGTTTATTTATCCGTCTATAAATAATGAAAATCTTTTCTAATAGAAAATTTTGTCTATTTGGTAGTAATTTCTTAAATTTCTTTGTAGTTTTCTTAATAATTTGAAAAAGAAAACGGGAAAATGTACTTCTGCAATAATAACGGTTTCAATTGTATCGGCTACTAATAAAACTTTGAACTGTTTGAAGTCAATGCGAATCAAACTGAGTGAGTATAGCTGATGAGAGTTTCAATGTGGTCGTACCAACGCTGATGATATAGTAAATAGTATACTTCATGTTATTGATATCATCGTGATGATTGGTCGCGTAACACATAATATAAAAGTTGCTTATAATATGCCATCTCTTTAAACTAATAAATATTTTTACATCATTAGAACTTGATTATAGCTTAACTTGTTTATTTAAAAATATACCTACCCATAATATTTTATAACCGAGAGTGAACGCATAAACTGCTATGCACGCCACGCCAATGAATCCAATTTGTCATTAGAGAGGTCATAATTTGATTTTCCAAGTTATTTTCATAATAATTGGGAAAAACCAAAAAATGTTTTCAAAATTCGGCGCAAAGATTTTAATATTTAAATTTTTTACTGCTAATGTTTGTTTTCTACCATAAATATTATTCTAATAGAAAAACGACAAAAGATCGTTTTTGTTGAATTTAAATTTTCAATCTAATTCATGAGTAAGTAATTCTTTTTTTTTAATAATTGAGTAAAGCCGAAAAATACGTAGAAAGAACGGGAATATTTACGAAATTATTCTTTTAGTATTTTAAAATTTATTTTTCCAATGTAATTTAATAAAAAATATTCATAGAGACTTGACATTTTGTTTTATTTGTTTTTTCTAGACGTAGTAAAATTTTCAAAACATTTGAGCCTTTTTGAGTTATTTATAGACATTTTAATTTTGATAGTTGTTTACGTTATTTTTTTAGGTACTCATGTGTATAAAAGTGTTGGACTCAAAAATATAACACAAAGTTTTTACTCGCCGGCTCAGTCCGCCCCTCGACACGAGTGTGAAAGCAATTTTGTGAAATAAAAGTTTATATTTCCTAACTTCATTCGCGTAGGTATAGCGCATCGGATAATATAAATAATTTTGATTTCCGGAAAAAGCAAATTGAATAGATCTTTCGGATATACTATTACAAAACGAGTTAAAAAATATAATCTATTTTTAAAACTTATTTTATTCGTAATTTATATTGATACTTTATTTGACATTTTTGACCGGTACCTGGTTGTTCCAGAGCGGAGGCAGGGGGCTCGTCCCCCTAGACTATACAAAAGTTTTACTTCCACAAATAATTAATTGTTTTAGATTTTCAAGGAAGAAAAATAGAGTGAGGCGATGAATATCTTGATATCCAATATTATACAATATGATTGATGAATATCTTGATTGTACTATAATGTATTTTAAATTTTACATTATTTTTCTGTCTGTGAACAAATTTTCTATCAGAAATCTTACTCCAATCAATAAATGGGTTTATTAAATAAATTAGTAATGGTTTATCGGTGCTTACAGATATAAATTAAATAACTTTGTATATTCTACCTTATCAATTTCTCACCTGTAACAGTATGGATGTACCCATCTCCAGTATTTTTTTCGTACTTATTTTTTTTATAAAGTCGTACCCAAAGTTCAACTCTGGATCTGCCACTATCCGATACATCGGTTATTTTTGATTTTTGAGTTAAGTATATTTTGACTACACAAGTGAAAAAGCTCTTGGTAATAGACATTGTAAAAAAATCGTGTAGGTACCTACGTTTACCTCGTATACCTGTGTTTTGATGTAATTTGTGTCTAGAAATATATTGATCCAAACCAACGTCTACCTGTGAAATTCGACTACCTTAAAAAATAAAATAAAATTACATCTAATAACTACTGGACACGGCAGATCGCGTGTGTCGTTTTTATTTAACCAATTTACCCGCACGTGCGGCCACTGGATACAATTAATTAAACTCACGCAAAATGATTTTAAACGAATATCCCAGAAATATTCGGTCGTCGGACGATCATCTGGTGGTAACATTGATTTTGTCCATAGGTGGTGGATAGCCGTCGGGTGGCTCTACACTCAACTTCTGGCATCTTGGTAGTTACCGATTTTAGATTTTCGTAGTGAATTTTTCCGAATAGGTGATAAGGAAATTAATTTAAGAAAACTGGTTTATTCGTGAAATGCTGACTTAATCGGTTTTAAATGGTTTGTATCATGGTGTTAAGTCGGAACCAAATAAACCAACCAATATCAAAATCCTGCAGTTTACGCTACCGAATTTCTTGAATAATTTTGGGCGGAATGATGATCAATAAGCAAATAAGGTCTATTTACACTTTATCCGTTCCTTGTCCGTTCAATATCGTTGTCGTAATTTTAGATTATACGGAGACAATGGTTTAGATGATTTCACTGATACAGAACACTAAACTATATAGGTATACAAATGCATACTAATAGTACAGAACGGGATCAGACATGTTTAAATTGCCTTCCAAACATCTAGTGTAGTATAACCAGCTTTACTGTTATGTTAGGCTTTTGGTGTTTTTGTTGGTTGTTTTGTCGTCCACGAATGGTCGCACAAATTTGCCGCTCCTCAAGCGCCGTACAATTTACTCCCCGTTAAAAATTAATTCATTTAAAAATAATCGAACTCGTATTTAAAAAAAAAATTTACTTGAAATTTTGGCCAAATGTATTTATTTATTTTATCAATGGCAATCGAAAATTTTGTAAATACACATCAAGTATCAGTCCAACAATACGACGCAAAGTATAACGACTGTACAAAGTATTTTAAAATTAAATATTTAACACTGAGGTGAACAATATGTGGGAGCACTATTTGATAAACGAAGCATAGGTACTGTGTAATGAACTGCTATAACCATACGGAGTTGAATATAGGAGTATAGGAGGAATAAAAAAATAGGGTATGGTTTCCAGAACTATACGAAGGAACACTTATTTTTATATCAGATAGAATTTCAGGTAGTTCGGGGAGCCATTGAGAATAGATGAGATGAACTTGAGGTCTGCGCCAGAGCGACGAATTGAGAACAAGGGTATTTTTGAATATGAACGGATGAGTGAGTATAGTCATGTTGAGGATACTCTATTTACAGCTGTAAATATGCAGCATAGGAGAGGAATTTGTTTTGAACGCGTTCTAATCTAATAAGATGTTTGGATAGGTATGGATACCAAATGATTGCACCGTATTCAGAATAGAACGGAATTAAGGGAAAATAAAGAAATAAAATAAAAACGTTCCGCGGACTATAAGTTTGTTATAATAGTTGCTCATTCCACTCCTTTTTGTAATCGATTAAAATATATGGAAAAGGTAGTTATAATCAGTTTTTTTCTAAAAAAAGGATTCAAAAATAATAAAAAAAAACGTATTCAGAATGTTTCGAATATTTATTTTTTTCAAATTTATCCATAGGAATAGAATAGAACCACCGTTGTTGGTGAGAAGTTGGGAAGGTAGGACATAGAGGAGAAACTATATTGTATCTGTATGAGCAGCGATAAACCATTGCTTACTAAAAACTACTTGGAAATGGAGTTCAGTTGATAGTGATGCTTTGTCAACAATATATTGTCATATTATGATAAAATAATTAAACAGGCATTGTATAATTTCTTTAATAATATTTGTTTAATTTTGTATCGATTTTGCCGTTTTTTCTATGTTTTTTCCCGTTTTCATTTGTTGGGAAAATTCTTAGGAAAATCGAAAAATAACCTCCCTAAAGTATCTCCCCGAGACAATTTCCATTCAGAAAAGGGTTTACAATCGTATACATCGGAGTAAGCTTTCGGGTAGAAAACATATAAAAAAAAAAAAAATAAACATCTTTGTAAAACCAATACATTCTTCGCCACACTCAGAATCTAAAGAGTATTAAATTATTCGTATTCGAATACTTCATAAAATTGTCCGAGTAGACTGTTTTATAATGATCACTTTAATGATTACGATGTTCAGTTCTGTATTGACTGTAATGTTATTATAATGCTAACTATTAAATATAGGTACCTACATCAATTTTATGTAGCTTTAAATAATTATTAAATTTTTTTTTTTTTTTAATACTGTATTAGTCAAATAATTGTTACTAATTTGATCTAGGCGTACTCAAATAATAAAAATACTAACAGGTACCTAATTTGCAAAAAATATTTGTAATTTAACGAACTATCCACCTGTCTGTAAAAAATCGAGTAAAGTAGGTTGTCCTAATATAAATAATCTTTATTATAACAACACCGCATAATTGCAAATTTTCGATATACATGTTATTGAATTTTTGATGTCTACCTATCAAATTAATCAAATGTGTTCGAAAAAAAAAAAAAATTAAGTCTATGATTTGAGCCATTATAAAATATCAAATTAAAAAAAAATTATTATCGCATTATCTCGCATGCCTACTTGGGCATACGTAAACTGCGCCCAGTTTGTGATTACCATATTTTATAGAACTCAAATTAATTTTTCGTCCAAACAATTCAACGCGCACAAATATTAAAGTATACCTATAGCATGTGACTAGGTAGGTAATATTGAAATGACACACTCGGTGAAATTGTAGTAGATAACCGGCGGCTATTTCCCCTCAAAATTGGATTCGGTTATAAAATGAAGAAATTCGTTTGGTTTCACCGGTTACAAATCGGTCGAAAAACGTTGTGACCATCTCGGATGGACGGTAACTTTTCATCGTCCCCACCAGCATTGTTATTTCTCCTTGTTAAACCGTTAGCGTGGCGTCTAGGGCGTGTTATCGTTATTGTTTACTAGCTGAAATTACCCGGCGTTGCCCGCAAAACAAATTCGTGACAAACAAGATAACGCCGTGTGTTACCGTCTTAAATTCATAATTATCGATAATATACGTAATAACCTGATATCTATAAATTTATTTTTATCGATAAACTTCACGGAACGGTTTTATTCTCGGAATTATTATTCTTATCTACACGACGACGACGAACAAAAAGGACAGGTTGCAGGTAGCTGGAGACCCGCGGGCCGCCGTGCCGCGCAATACGCACCGGCGGTGAATGATTATAATTGTTAATTGCTCCACCAAAACGCAACGTTTTTGAAAATCCCTGCTCATCCCCGCGCGGTGAAAACACGAGAAGAACCCATATTCCAAATTTAAAGTCCGCGCGTTCCGTAGTTTTTGAGATACAGCGATCGGTCAGTCAGTGGTATTTGGATTTTATATGCATAGATTATCGTGGCCCATTGCCGTTGCCGTTGTGTACCGTTGTCCGCCGTTCAAAATGAGTCTTATTCTTTATTATTATTATTATTTTCCGACAATAGGATGGGGCGAGTCATCTGTAGAGGATATGAGTTAAAACGAATATCTCCGCCGTAGTCACCGCCTCGCCGGTCACTGTGGACAACAGTACCAAACTGGTTAACCATCAATTTGTGACCGCGGTGACTCGACGGATTTATGGTTATTGACTAGTGTATACTATAATTATAATCGCTGTGCGCGGTCTCGGTTCGCTAACGAGTAACAATATCCGTCCATTTAATAATCAGTTAAGTGACGATGGCCGATCGACTCGTGTCACGGCATTCGATTTTGCAAAAATCTATCGGGGCTATTAATGTTTCAAATTTTACTCGGGCGCAATTTCACGTGTCGCCTTTCCGTACTCGGCGAAAACTCGGGCGCAGCGTACAATCGCCGATCCAAATACTTAATAATTGACGGGTTTAATAGGATTTAACCGAGGCGTTTTCGTAATTTAACCCTCCGAATGTTTGATATTGTTTAATTGTTGTCGGCAATTTTTGTTTTTAATCCAATAATGACAACAAAGGTAAACGACGGCTGTCGCGTACCCGATTAAAGATGTACCTATAGGTATATTTCATTTCACGAATGAAACATCTATTAAAAAAAAAAATATATATATTACATATATCGTTTTTTCATAGGTACCCTTAAAGAATGCTGAATTTGCTAAAATAATTGATAATTTTTCGTGATCATAACACTGATTATCCATATCTGATAATAACGCGTAAACAACACTTATCTACAAATCTATAATACAACTATTATTGTTATTATTATCCATGTTACAATATGACTAAATGTTTAGCCACGAGTTTCAAGCTTGAAGCGTATTAGTTAATATCGAATAGCGATTTGGAACTCGCAACACGTGCCTTCGTGCCCTCTCCCAAAAATTTAAAATTCAGTTTTTTCGTTTCAAATTTCAGGTAATTATCGCTTAAACTATATTAGATATTTGCATTATAGTATTAGCAACCTCAGTGACGTAGCTAAGGGTTTAAAAGGACAAATTTAATAATTGCCACCAGTCGCTTACTTGATTTTCTCCCAGATTATATTTGTTTAAAATTCTTTCCATGAAGCAAATCCTAAAGTTTTAAAGTGGCCATCGATCCCATGCTTGTTAATAAGCTTTTATTATACCGTGTTCTCTCAAAAGGCAATATCTTCCTATTGAGTACCCTGCGTGAGTGATATAAAATACAGTTAAAACTACAATTTTAGTGCTCCGGAGGAATTGGCCTCCGTGGACACCCTTATAGCTACGCCACTGAGTAATCTAATGGATAATTCAGTAGGTATTTAAATGCATAACATTTCTATTAAAATCACATTTAATTTATCTTTTCAGATACATATTCTTACAAGATGTAAATGTTATATTCAATTTCGAGTGATCGAGTATCAAATACAAAGTTTTCTGTGCACATTATTAAAATACATGTCAAACATTTAAGTAAATGGCATATTATAGGTAGGTACTATACAGTTAAATATTATTATTTTATTTATTAATTAATTTTAAATTACCAAAATTATATTTAACATTCTAAATACTAATTATACTAATACTATTGTACTAGATGTAATGTTTTATACAGGTACTAGTTTTGACAATAAATCCCACCATCACTAAGTTGAAAATAAATACAATTTTTTTATAAATGTATTTCACATAAATGGCATTTCATTGCTATATTGTGATCAATATTTAGTTAAATCAATTTTAAAAGTCATTTATACATTACTCATTCATATTTATATTTTAATATAATTTATAATTACAATATATGATTGATACGTATAATATGTATAATAAATCATTCTTATTGTCATATGATAAATTATTTTTTAATTATGTCGGACATTAAATTATACTCTATATTTAAATTATAATTTGTATATAAAATTCTTTTAACTTATACATATTTAGTTGATAACTTTTGTTTTTAACAATTTTTAGGTATGCCATGGAAAAACGACATTTTCTCTGACAATTGATATGAACTGAATTAATTTATAACAAGAGTAAAGCAACTAATATAACTGCAAACAGAGAAATATGGATTTGAATTACAGGATTAATCGAGATGTTACTTGTATAGCAAACTCTGAAATTGAAACTAATAAAATAATTTCGGAAAAAAGACAATGCAATTTAAATGTAAATGTAATAAAATATAAACGTGAAGTTACTAAACAAAAACGAATATCTGGAGAAGCTTACATTGGTTATAGAAGATGTGGGAAAATTGTTGATCATAACACAATGAGAAGCAAAAGAATTATGAAAGAAACATGTAGTTCTAAAAAATGTCAGAACCTTAAGAACAGATTTTGTCAAAATTTTGATGAAAAATTAAGAAGAGATATTTTTAAAAAATTTTGGTCCACCACGACTTGGGAGGAAAAGAAAACTTTTGTAATTAGTATGGTGGCAAATACACCGCGTAAAAGTGACACTACGGGACTTGGAGATGAAAGCAGAAGGTCAAATACATTTATATATTTCTTAAACCATACAAATACTGAACGATTGCAAGTATGTAAAATTATGTTTTTAAATACTTTGGGGTTAAATGAATGGATGGTGCGAAATTGGATAAAGAAATAATGAAAATTGTTCGCATTCATTAACTACCAATAATGCAGTACATTATCACCAAGCAAAACACATACTCAAACAGACCCATAGAAACATTAGATTTAAAAAATAACAATAATCATATTGCTACCAAACTAATCATAATTACTGTTCACGAAAACAGTAATTTATTTGTTTATTTTTAACTCTGCTGTAAAATAGCATGAATTAAATTTAATATACTTAATAAAATATAAATATTGGGTCAAAAGTATTATTATGAAGATTGTTTTGTGTTAATTTGAAATTAAAAAAAATGATTGTAAACTACTCTGGTAAAATAAATGTTGTTATTAATTGTTAACTTTTATAAATTATTTATGTAATCCAAATCCAACTGAGTACTAAATACCAAATATCCTTTCTTTAATGTTTAATTATTATTATTACTATGGAAAATAAGCCAGAAGAATTTATTGTCAGTTACATATTGTTTTTTGTGTATACTTAATGCATTATTTTGGTTTTTTGTTGACTAAGAACTTTGTAAAGAAGTTGTTAGTATATTACTCAAATTTGTTCAAAGACAACTCACATTTGGAACAAGACGAGATGTTAATTTTCTTAATACTTAGACAACTTGAATGAAAGTACCTATGTACTATGTATAATGTATATAGTATTATCATATACATTTTAGATTAGGAGCTAACGAAAGAATCTATTGGTTTCAGTGATTATTTTTTGTCTGTAAACAACTTTTCAAAAAGAAAACTTTCTCCGATGTTTAAATGTAGCAATATTGTCTATAAGGAAATTCTATGTTGTTAGTACATTAGCGAGTTCATTATTTGATTTTACAAAATAATTGGGAAAAACTGGGAACAAGATTGTTTGAAAAATGTCAAATATCACTGTGCCGATTTCATTGGTTTTAATTTTAATTTATGATAATTAACACCCACAAATGGTAAATGTATAGAGTTTCTTAACACTAATACACACAAATGCAATTTTATATCATAAGTATAACTAATTTAATATAATATACAATCTCAACATGGTTTCACAAACTATGTTTTCTAATTATATTATTGTTTTAATTAATAACCTTAAACCTTTTATGTTGTATTTTGGATCTTGTTACTCACAAAGTCGTTTTTTGATTTTTATAATAATTGGGAAATACTGGGAAAAGATGGAAATTGAAAATGAACAAATTTACAGTATACAACTTCATTATTTTAAATTTTCAGGCACAATTTTTTTTATCAGAAATATCTTTTTAAATAAAACAATAAGAGACCTTTTTCATTGAGTTTTTAATCTAGTTGGTGAGTAAGAAAGTCATATTTTAATTTTCTTTGCAGATATCTTAATAATTAAGTAATCATATACAGAAAGAATGAGAAAGTTAACAGAAATATTGGATTTATTTTTGTTGTAATCCAGTTAAAATTATTTGTTAAAACTTAAAGTTTTAACAGAAAACTTATATTTGCCTTTTTAAAGTGTGGTAAAATTTTCAAAACATTTGAGTAAATTTTAAATGTTTTAATTTTGTAAGATTTTTGTGCATTATTTTTTTTTGGCAAGTATTCTATGGAAAAAATTGTTTTAACCATACAGAATTGCTTCACATTTTAATAGGAAGTTCATTATAAGTTGTACTTGGTGGTCAAAAAAAAAAAAAAATTGAGTATTTGTACCATTTTTTTTTTTTTGCAAATTTTATTATTAAATTGTTAATATCAAGGCCTTTCGAAACATGTATAACCAATCTTAAATTGTTTTTCATTAGTAATGGTTTATTGTTGGTTACAGATATAAATTAAATAACTTTATGTATCTTATCTTCCCAACTTCCTACCTACAACAGTGGCACACCTGTTCCTAGCTTTATCTCTTTTTTTAAATTTTAAATCCACTTATATAGTTATGAGTAATAGTTTTTATGTAAATAACTGTTTAGAAGCATCGAGTGTGAATATAACAAAATTTACATAATTGTGTTAGGGTTTTTTGAGCCCTTATTACAGTTATAATTGGTGTGTAGTTTTATTAACAACTCGCTGGATTTTTTCTTAAACTTAATTTAGATTTGTGTTTAATGCCAAATATTATTTTGTTTTAGAGAAACTTGACACAGCTCAACAGGAGTATAGAGACATTGCTGACCAAATTGGCCAATCTTATGATTTAGCAGCGTACTAATCAAATTAAAACGTAAAAGCTTAATATTATAGATTTTAGTGTTAAACTAATGCTTTTAAATTTTTTTACAGTCAAGTTTCAATCATAAACACAGCTTCAGTACAAAATATTTATTGATTTGTTCACCTTATTTTTAATATTTTAAAATTATGACTAACATAATGTACTAAAAATAATGCTTTAAGTTAATATATTTACACATTGCATACATTAATTTGTATGTCATTAATCACGTTTTGCTATAAATCTATAATATATACAAAAATAAATATTATCTTGTAAATGTATTTATAATATTGTATGTGTTAACACTAAATATTGGAATTTTATACTCTTGAATACTAAATATAAAAATTAAAAATATATTTTGTCATCATTAAAACAAATATAATTATAACATATATAAATATTAAGTGCAGTTAAAATAAAAAATACATATAGAATGTAACTTAACATTAAATATAAAATTACCCTTTATTTGATTATATATTTTACCTTTTTAAAATAAAAAAACAAATTATAATATACAATTCATCAGAAATTAAAATATACGACAAACATATGAAGTGTAGAATACAAATTTACAAATTATTATTTAAAATATGTACATAATATAGAAATGACATGAATACAAGTACATAAGATGAAAATAAAAAACATAAGAATAGTAGGAAACTTTTAAAGTTTAAAAAATTATTGGGAGTTTGTTCGTGATTGTCCTTGTAAGTTTGGTAACTGTACGTGTATTGGGTGTTTTTGGTGTTGTCCGTATTGGAGTTTTAGGTGTTGTTGGTATTGGAATTTGCGATCCTTTAATAGGTGTTTTCATTAAACGTTTCCCTGGTGTATTATTTTGTTCCCCCAATATATTTTTAGTAGGGCTTGCAAACAACATATGCTTTTTAGATTCGAGATGTTCCTAAAACAAAAATAAAATACATTGTCAAGTGTGGATTTAATGATAGTAATACTAATAAGCAATTGCAATAAAAAAAATGATACATATTATGAAACACACATTTGTATAGCACTACATTTGCAAAAATAAAACAAATTATAAAACATCATTTGTTTATTCATTGTAAAGCTAAGCATCAAATATATTTATAACATCTAAATGTATTAGACAAAAGCACAGTAAATTGATACAAAATTGATTATACAAATAATAGGAAATACATAAATATCAGTTTCTTTTTGCAGTATTTGGTGAGAAAACAAAATATTCCCAATTACAGTAGACTGGACAAATTTGTAGAACAGAATGGAATAAAATTGTTGCCGTGTTTTTGGTAGTATTTATTTAGGAATTGTATTGTTTCAGTAATCATTGGTTGTGATATTTATAATGCTTTAGTTCTTAGTTACTGTTAACACAATATGAAACTAATATTATTTGGCCATACCAGATTTCCAGGTTTCCTAATACTTCTATATTAAAATAAAATATTTGTCATAAAACCATGATCACAATATATAAACATAAACATAATATTTTTAAACAATTAAATGTATAATGTCCAGGAAAGGAAACAGTTAGTTTTGCAAGATAGACAGTAAACAGAGGTGTATATACTTTTTATAGAAACCTACAATTAGCATTATTATGAAATGGTAAAAAAAAAAAAAAAAAAACTAAGAAACTAAAGCGAAAGAAATCACACTGAAGTAATATGTGTGGAACGCATTATCTCACATAATTCAAACCTGAAAGGTTGAATAGGATTCTACTGATACATTTTCATCATTAGATCCACGGAATGTTTGGTATTGTCTACTTGTTGTCGGTTGATTTTTTTCAAATAGTTTTGTAGAATTTAATGGTACCAATGTTGCCACATTGCCGTGATCAAATAAGTTTCTTTTAGGATGCAGCACCTAAAAAAAAAAAAAAATGAAATAAATAACTTCAATATATTGTCGTGATTTTGAGGAATATAAAATTAATTATACTTACACTAGGCCAAACCTCGTTTATTTGACATAATTTAGGATCAATTCAGCAATTAAAAAATTAAACAATAAAATGTATTATTAAAAATAAATTTGTATTCACTGCACTTAATAGACTTCTACTTCTAAATTAAAACTGGATAGGTAAGTCTGATAAACGAGGTGTAACTACATAAGTATAATGTCTTTATTATAAAAAAATTTCAAATATCAAGGTGAATAAAAATTTGAGTTATAAATAATCCAAAAGTAATTAACATAAATAAACATTTCTATATACACATACATAAGTATTATTTTAATATTATGTTACCCTAGCTTTATGGTCCGTGTCAACTTTACGGACCTTAGAAGATTGGTTGCTACTAGATGCTGGAACAATCTTCCTCTTACTGCGAGTGACTGTTTGAGGTGTTTGAGGTCTAACTCCAATTAGTATTTTTGACTAAAAATGTATATAATTCTTATATTAAATACGGGTTTTTTTTTTTTTTTTTTTTTAAAATAATCTTGTTACCTTAGTTTGTTGAATAGGTTTTTTATTGTTTCTCATTTCATTCCATTGATTGTCAATAATATCTAATAATCTGTTATCATTGAACAGAAATGGTTTACCTTCTCTTTGCTCATATGTTTGTAATAAATGTTTCAATTCTTTTTCAACTCTAGGTAGTTCCTATAAAAATAATAAGAAAACAATAAAAACTAATTTTAATTTGAAGATATGAGCAAAACATTACTTTTTGAATAGTCTTTCTTTCTTTTTCTTCTTTTAACAACTGTCCTCCTCTGTTTTGCCATAATCTAGCTGGATCATTAGCATGTTCTTTCATTACAATCATTTTTTGCCATAGATCTTCTCTTTCTTCCATTAAATAAAATATAGACCTAAAATAATTTTATTTAATCAATACATTTTTATGTTTTATTTAAAGATAATTTGATATCCTTACTGATTTTCATTATAGAATTTTCTAGCATTATCAACTTCAATGTCTAATAAATCCATTACATCTTCTGTACACTCATTTTTATAATATATGTGACATTGTTTTCTTTGATGTTCACCAAAATGACACCTATCCCACAAGTCATTTAATTCAGCACGTAATTTTTCAATAAATTGTTTCACATTTTCTTTTTTTAAAGTCTCGCATCTTTCAACTTCCTTTTTGAGCTTTAAAGATATAAAACAAATTATATAAATCACAGTTAAATGTTTAGGCTAAATGATAAGTATCATATCCTGCACAATTAGACAAAAAGCAAATATTTAAGTTGTACATACTTCATTAATAACAGATTTGTCATATCCTAATTTGGTACTAACAAAACGTTCTCTATAAGTAACATTAACTAGCAAACGATTCCATAATGTATTCAATTTCGTTCTCAATTCTGTAGCCATAGATTTTTGGTTTTCAGCTTGATTTTCAAGACGTTTTATTAATTTCTGTATAAATAATATAAATTTAATATGCATAATGGTATTAAAATAAAATTTGTGTTAAGTTTTACTTGAAGTTCGTCCAAGTTTGACTTAGACAGTTGAAACAGATCTGGATTTCCCAACACCAATTTGTCAAAATGCAAAATTGGAATTTCTCCTAGAGTTGTAAATAATATTTCAACTTTAGCTCTTTGTTCCAGAAATGTCGCCTGGCGTTTTATCTATTATATAACCATTCAATAAATTATTAATTAACTACAAGTCAATGATAAATGAATAATAAACAGTACCTGAGTATTATGCAAATCAGTAATATGATGGTTTATAGTTTCTAGTTGAACCGGAGTGGGCATCTCTTTAAAATCTGCATATTTAGGCTTTATGTCAAGTAGTTTACATAATTGTTTTTCCTATAAAGATCAAACCTATTTAGAAATATATAATTTAATATAATCTAATATAAGGTTCTAGTTACTTCTTCTTGAAGTCTATTTAGTTCTGTCATACGGTCTAATTTGATTTGTCTGCAATTTTTTAATGCTTTATCAATAGCAATTTGTACATCAATTAATGGTGTGGAATCATTTTGTTCATCAATGTTAATATGCATTTTTAGTTCCTAAATATATAAAGAATATATAAATAAATAAATCAAATAGTAAAATATTTATTGACTGACTCTTTCTAACACTTCTTTTTCAGATAATAGTTCTTCAATGTCTTTAATAACATTATTTTTATCTTTGTCCGATTCTAAAACAACTTCATCAAAAAAAGTCTGGAAAATAAAAACAATTACATAATTTAGTAGAAATTAGATTATTTATAAACATTATTACAATCATAAAATATTAACAACTTACTGCTACATGAAGTTTAAAATGTTCACGAAGTTGATTCATGCCATTTTTCTTTTCATCTGAATTAGCGCCATATATATCATCCAGATTTTGTTTAACCTTCAGAATTTCCTTTTTTGAATATACATACAATTCATCCAAGATTAATTTAATTCCATTTGCATCTGAACTATAAGTTAAATCAAATGGCAAAGGTTAATATTTTAATCAAATTTAATTTTAGGTAAATGTAATATAAAAAAAAAATTGTTTTTATTCATTTTATATATTAAGACAGGAATTAAGATTTATCTCAATAATTCAAAATAAAATTTATTTAATAATTTACATATAAATAGAAAAAAAATCTTTGGTGGTTGAAATTATATTAAGTTATGCAAATGTAAAAGTTTATAATTCTCTTTAAAATATGTTAAATTAAAATTATTCTGAGAATACAACATTTTACAAACAATGGGTCATATATATTTATATAAAGCTCATATTTATAACTGCAATTCAGTTTGATAACTCTCGTCATACCTCAGTAAGCTTCCTTAAGAACAGTTGGTAAGCAATTCTTTGCATATCTACCAAGGATTGCAGACCTAGAGCATTCAACACAGAATCATACTCATGTGATGATCAATTTTAGCAAATAAGAAGCAAAGCTCAAAAATTTTCACTGAGCTCTCTTTATCTAGTTTCTAATTTTCCCTGTGCGTGGATCCTAAATGACTACACCAAATTCTATACCTTTATCCATACCTCCATTTAGTATCTGTTATTGTTATAATTACTGTTTCTATTCACGCCCTATATTATACCCGTATTTGGTTTTGTAACCATTTAAATTATCGTAATAAATATTATTAATTTATATATTTGTGTGTCATTTTAAAATTGTATACAGAAATAATTTTTAAGCCATTATTGTATAAGAAAAAAGAAATATACAGCAATACCTACTGTTTGACTGAGTACAGTAAACAAAATTAATTTTAATTAATTAATTTTCAACATATACTTTTATTGCAAATAGACACCTATGTAGTGTGTTTTATATACATTTATTCCAGTAATATAGGCTAGGAACAGTAAAATTTTAAAAATAAAAGTTAATATAAAGTAAAAATTTTCCAAAAGTTTTGAGGATAAGCAAAATGACAGGATAAAAAAACCTTTATTACATTAAATGTATAGTTATTTTATTTTAACAAGTGTTAACTTGATTTGTTTTTAACATAGTACTTAGGTATTGGGTTTATAAAATTAAGAGTATTTATCAATATTGACTAGCTAAATAGAAATGATATAACTAAATGATAGGTTTACCTAATCTATTAAATTTTCAATAAATTATCATCAATTTCAAAATCACAGATACATTGAAGCTTTAAATTAAATTACTATCACTAACTTGGGTACATTTAACTTACCTCATAGAAGAATTTATTCCTGTTGTTTTCATTAAATCAGAGCTGAAACAATGAAATGCAACATTTTTAATAAATATTAAGTAACACTGATAAATATCCGCAAAGAGAGTATATAATATAGTAAACTATTTTTAACCTAACCTAAACAATAGTTTATTAAACTGCTGAATGAAATATTATTATTTTTTAATAATTAATAACAATTAAAATTTATTTTGAAATTTTAATGACACAAGACAAGGTATTAATAAGATTAATTACTCTCTCTCTCTCTCTCTATATATATATATATATATATATATAAAAAGAAATTGTACTACAATATTGCAGTAGACTTAGCAGCTATTAAGCTTTGATTAGTGGTATTTCTTGTATTTTTACGATTGTAATATTTGTATATATTTCTATAATTGACATTTTTTCATATAATTTTTCAAGAGATATATTTTTAAGAATTTTAAATAAATCAACTGTACCTATAATAATTTTGTTTATAACAATGTTTTAATAGGTATAATTAGTATAATTAATAGAATTCTCTGTACTACATTAAGTGGTTATAATGTAATTATGTAAGCAGAATCCCACACAATAAGACCATGTGACAATATGGATTGTACTCTATAGCTAAATATATTATTTTAGAATTTATATACATACATTGATACCTAAAATATGTGTAGTTTTTTGAATATATAAAAATATTTCCTTGTATATAATATTATTACATTATCAATATGAGGTACCCATTTTAAATGATTGACAAATATTTAGTAGTGTGTACTCTTTTTAGATTCAAGGAATGTTTATTACAATACATATTACAATAAATGTTTCATTTATTTATGCAAGATTTTAGAATAATTTATATTTGGTAGTTAAAGAGAATTAAATAAATGTGGATTTATTATGGCTAGGATTTATATACAATAACAATTTTTTTATTTTTACCAATTCAGTTATCAATTTCAGTTATCGTTTGATAGTACTTTTGTATTGTCTCACAATATACGTTATTAAAACGAATTAGAAAAAAAAAAAAACAACGGGACAAAATAATGTTAGCAATACACTCAAAGTATTATTCATGAAATATTATAAACTATTTTAAATACACTCGTATATTTTTGATGCATTATCACCAGTATCGATTCATGTAGTTATTATTTTTCATGAATACAATTGCTGTCATATTCTGTAACGAATATTTTTGTTGACAAATTTATTTTATTTAAAAATAAAATAAGAATTAATAAGAAATAATTGGCACCAATATATATATATATAAAAAACAAGGTAAAAAGCGTCCTGAAATAAATTTGTCAGGACAACAGGGGACAAAGTTAAAAAACAAAAGGACAATCCTGTGTAAAACAGGAGGTATGGTCACCCTAAGATAAACCAAGACAAGACTAATATTAAAAATAATTTGACGAATAAAACAATAATTATAGACGTTTATTAAATAAATACCATTTAAAATTCATAAGATTCTCAAAAATCTAAACATGAAAAAAAAAAAAAAAATTGTTCCATTTAATCAAGAATAAGCCAAATTGTCTCGCGAATCTTGGAGATACCTAACAACCAATCAATTTGGACTAAAGGAAAAAAACACGCTAATGCATAGAAATTCAAGTCCTAAATTTGGCTTCTTTGCTATCTCACACCAATTTCCCCTTTAAAAAATTAATACTGTCATCTGCGAATGCTAATACATCTCGGTTTATAGTTGACACAAATAAAATATATATGTATATTGAAAAAATAATCGGGGTTAAAATTATTTTTTGAAGAATATTTTATTGTTTAATAATCACTAATATTTTCATATATTATTACAGTTTGTTGTATATTACACAGATACAACTAAAACCAGAACGTATTTCTATCTACTATTAATATCTAAATTTATCCGATAACATTTCATGTGAAACAGAATCGAAAACTTTTGCAGTATTTAAAAATACTCCTATACTGTATATTATTAATATCTTATATTACATAAGATGTATAGAGTACATATTTTTCCATTTATCGGTTTACTAAGAGAATTGTAAATTAAATTAGCATAATACGTTATAGCATTTTATCTACCAATATGGTCTTCAATCGAAATACTAAGTCTTAACATTATCAATATAACAGTTTGAATATCATTTATATTCATAATAATTCATAATAATAATACAATAATATTGTTATCATTACAAAAAAATGAAAATTGTTCTCACTAATTTAAACGACGTGAACATCGTCGTCGACGGGTTTCGGACATTTTTTAACGCCAAATTAATGAATAGGTACTGCAAATGCAATTCGAATTATCGCAGGTAGTTAAGTGAATACTAAATAATAATAATAATATTGTAGCACGACTTGAACTTAACACACTCGATAAACTGGCCAACAGGTGTATTGTTATAAACACTTATTACGTATTGAAAATACTCTACTCGAAAACGCCATCACACGTTTGTCGTAAAATAATGACAATAAAATGAAATACTCACTCGTCTTTCGTTAACGGCGACCCGTAAAGGAAGGCCGACATATTTATCTTGATATTCGTGACGAGTAACAACCGACAAATATTCCCATAGGCAGTAACCGGTTTGAATAGTAATATAAATCGGCACGACGACGTAGTACAACGCAATTTGAAAGCAATACACAAACAACGAAATAGACGGTGACTGGGAGTCGGGAGACGGTTAATTTTTTTAACGGTTTTTGTTTGTGGCGACATCCGCGGATACCGTTGAGCGTTGGTGTCGGTGGTCGGAAACTTGGATCTAACTATACCGCGGTCACGGTTAGCCGTAGATAAATTTTAGTCCTGCAGATGGCGTTAGCAATATGGTCTACGTATATAATTTTTATATTTTGCCAAAATGCACAAAAATACAAAATAGTATTGTTATATCGACAAACACCGAATTTCACGTAAGCAACCATACCATATTAGGCGAAGGGTTACGGTCCTATTGAAATATAAACCAGTCCTAATTTATGTCATTATGAATTATGTTAATGTATATGGTCAGTCTGTAATTAAACAATTCATTGACTTAAATTTGTGAACAAATTTAGAATATTCTGTTTATTGATTAACCTATTGCATTAATTTCCAATATATGCGTGTGCCGGGTATGACGCCACCGTCCTCTTAAGGCCAGGAACGAGTTTAATTACTAAAAACACGGGGTGAGGTGTCACGTTTTTATTTTAAATATTCCTGTCTATATTTTTATTATTTTCATGAGTTTCAGGGTCTAGGATGTTTGTTAGGTACTTTATTTTGATACCTACAGTTATAATTAGTATTTACGTACATGGACTTCCATAGTAGAGGGGGGTAAGTAGGGAACATGCCCCCCTGCTTTTCCGTGTCTGTTACATAGTTATCGATTATACGTGCCTGATACCTATCTATAACAGTTAATAAGTTAACAGGAAGGTAAACATTATTGAAAAAATACAGTGTCCCCCTCTGGATTTTCGAAGATGGACCCCCTTGTTTACGCATATTAAGTTGTTATTATCTATATGGTTTACTATAAAAACAAATAAACGATCTCGACAAAGTGTCATAGCTACAGCTTGAGAACACTTCGCTGAAACCATTTCACTGTCATTTCACAGCTCAAAACTATTATTTAATACGAATTTTAACTATAGATTTATTATGCAATTACACATTTTTATTCAATTTTGTACATGTTCATTGTCCATCAACTCTACCGTGCTTCCATGATCAAATTTTTGTATTGATTATATAGTATGGTGTTCTCAAATGCTATTTGGCCCTGAAATCTATATTAGTTGGGTATCTACTAGGGACGTAGGTAATGGAGGGAATGGGGGGAGGATGTAAAACCCCCCAATGTCGAAATTAATATAGAAGTTTAATTCCTTTTTAAATTCACATTTCACTCATATTTCAAATAATTAACAGCCAAAACCCTCGCCATAAATACCTACCTAATCTGTATAGATTACATAACACCCCATATGACTCCTGTTTCATTTTTTTTCCCCCTATAATTTAGTGAATAATTTTATATCTTGTTCAAAAACATTTAAAATCGCTAAATTTTACTATTATATTATTTTATTAAATTCCCATTGATAATTTGCCAACAATATTCTCCTCGTAGAGATTATAATTGTTGGCGTTCCTCGTTCCTTTTATTTATATTAAGTGTCTTTGAAGTTTACACAAACAGGCCATTTGCAGGTTTTGTCTCCTAGTAGAAATACTAAAATAGTTCATAATATTCTGTTACAATAATTTTTAATAACAAGATATTGTGACTTTTACATTTTTAAAATATGTATGATTTATTAACATTATTATATTAATATAATATTATTAACATTTATGATTTATAATTATATAAATCATGCCACATAAAACAATTAAAAATACAAATCGGTACATCTAGTTAATTTTAAATTATTATAAGTAGGTATGTATTTCATAATTTATATTTATATTGCGAAATGATTAAGATTTTATCACCCAGTGGTTTATAATACAGCAACTTCTGTGTCTGTGTACGTTATATTGTTATATGGGTAGGTACAGACAGTTGGTGTACCCGTTTTATAGACGTCAAAATCGTTTGATTTTTATTTTTAGTTCTTCTTTAAGAAACAGAAAAGAAAAGACATGATATTGTTGATGGGTAATTTAGTTTTTATGCATTTTACGTCCATCAAATTGTTTTGGCCCTGTAAAATGCTCAAAAATTTGACAGGAGGTTCATAATTCATCATAACTTTTATTTATTGTGGTATGAGAATATTGAACGTACCTATTGTAGTAATTTTTTTAAAGAGTTTATAGTTAAAATTTTAATAAAAGTCCTTAAAATTACTGCGTTTCAAAGCATGTTTAACAGAGCTTCACTTAGATTAGTTTTTCATTAGCATTGATATAAATAATGTTGTGTACAGATATAAATTAAATTATTCTATATATTGTACCTTCCCACCTCTCGCATATAATAGTGGTACCTACACTAATCAGCAGTAGTAACTCTTTTTTAAAAGAAAACTAATTTGTAGCCATATTAAATATGGCTACATACTATTAAAAGTTTTAAAAAAATGTTTTAAAATTAGACATATTAGGTATCTACTTACTTACTTTGTGATCACCATAAAAATATTATTTTTGTCACATGTATCAAATTGTCTTAATATATTATATCTCAGTACTATAAGTTATACTTAACCTCGGTAGTAGGTAACCTTGTTTTTAACCGAAGAATGTAATAATATGAGCCTCTTAACATAAACAACTTTTGCCATTGTTTATAATTAATTTATACATGTAAAAAAAAGATTTAAAAACCAAAATTAAACAATAAACATTAAACACCAAACTCTCAAAAATTATATAAGTACAGATATTATAATTATATAATTAGATACCTACCTATATATAATATCGGGGACAATTTAAAGTTTAATAAAAAAAATATAAAAAAAAATAACGGTAAAGTGAATAATTTCTATATAATGTTGGCCTAAATATATATACCAACATTATTTTTTTATTAAAATACAAAGTAGATTTACATGAGATTTTAAATTATAAATGAAAACTGAAGTACCTAAATATTTTATTTCCATAATAATAATAATTAAACATACATGGCCTTTAATAACATACGTTTTAAAATAAAAATCTAAAATTCTAACTATTATACTTGAAAATAATTATGTTACTAATATTATATGATTGAAAATGTAGTTATAAGTGCTTTTATAAAACGATTATTTTTAGTTCATCATACTTTGATCTATATTTTACCAGAGGTAAATTGATAAATTACCACAGTTAACAAATTATATAGGCAAGTATAGTTGTGATTATGTTAAAACTAAACAAGCAACAATAATTATATGTTTTGTACAATTACAAAAAATGATAAAATGATCTTAATATTATACAGGTTTATTTTTTTTAATTATCTACTAAAATATTAGTGGACACGTTTCTTTATATTTTCTATAGTGTATTCAAGACATTATGATTAGAGCCAATAATTCATAAGAATAGGTACATCCAATAAAAATATATTTTTACCAGAGTCGGGGTTCGCGAAAATCCACGAAAGAGCGTGATAAAAAATTTGCCTTCTCCAAATAGGTACTTACCAAATTTATAGACTTCAAAGAATATTTATCCCACTATTTTGTTATTTGATAAGTATCTAGGTAGGTACATTTGATGTTAATAATTTAACGGTGTTCATGTAATAATATATTAAACAAATATCTAAGAAATTATTAGCTCGAATTTGAAATTAAATTACCGTTTAACTGCCGAGTCAGTAGTCTAAATTTCTAAGTGTTTTAGGGAGGCGTTACCATCCTACCAATCAAATTCATGACATATTATTACCGGTCTGGAGTGTTTACTTACATTTTCGAGTTTTTTTTATTGTACAAATAGGTATAATAACAGTGGTCGTGGTTAAAAAATACATTCATTACCTACCCATTACTTACCTATTTTTTTCAGTGTAGGCAATTAATTATTTTAACCATACATTTGTAATGCGCTTTAACCAGGAAAAAATCGTGGAATATTAGCTTTCTTATTATTTATTACGCATTATTACGTTTTATGATTCATTTTCAACTCATTTGTAAATATTATTGGTATCCACGCTTATTTATTGATGTTTATACGATAAATCTATAATTATAAATGTAGTGCGAACAAAAATGTACATGATTATAGTATTATATTGTTATAGTTTACGACGGACGGGCAGAAATAACGTTTTAACTACTAGTGTTGTGGGTGCTCATTGGGGGGGGGGAGGGGGCAAAACGGGGCACTTGTTAGGGGTCTCCGAAAAAATAATGAGAACTCTAGAATATATTGTTCATAATTTGTCTATAATAATAATTGTTCTGTAACAAACCGGTGTTCACCATAAGAATTACCACTTAATATTTCAACTGGATGACCTGCACGGATTGAAATGGGGTCTTCGGGAACTGATAGGGAGTACCGAAATACACATTTTTAGATAGGTTTCAAATTTTTAACACTTTCGGTACGCTTATTCGCAGTGCAACTTACTTATTTTTAAATGACTACCACAATTTTTTTTTTTTACAGACTCGTGTAGAAATATTGTTTTTTTAACAATTTTTGTATAAAATGCTGTTGTTTAATTACCGAATTGGCAAAGTTACAGTATATTATGTTGAAATTTAATCTGTGTACATATGATAAACTAATAATATCCAGGATAGCTGGATTACAAAATGATTATTGCTGAAATGTCGTTACAAACAGATTATTCGTAAATAAATCGGAGATCGGGCATTTGAGAAACAACACCAATTTTGATAAAACGAGATAATGATGAATTTTGATTATCTGAAGGTAGATACGTGTTCCATAGAGAAATAGCATAATTCACTTTAACACTTTGATTTAGAGTATACTGTAAAGGAAATATGTCGTTTTTCGTAGTTGTGTTCCACATTAAGTTTTAATTTGTTTTCCACGCATTTGGTAATTATGTTGTTTCTCAAATGACCGATTCAAATATTAAATTTCAACTTACTGTAACTTTGCCAATTTTGTAGTTAAAAAAACTTGTACCCGAATTTATAGAAAAAAATCGAAATTGCCATTTAATAGAAGTAAGTTGTACTGCTCATGCCAGTGTATCAGTGTTAAAAATTTGAAATTAGTATATTTCGGTACTCCTTATCACCTCCCGAAAATTCCCTTTCAATTCAAGGTCATCCAGTTTAAATATTAGATAGTACTTCATATCGCGAACATACTGTAGGTATGTTGTTAACAATTTAATTTTTAATTTTGAAGTTTTCAAATCGCAATAAATTATATATTGTTAACGATATACAAAAAACACGTTTTAAAATATATCGGTTCTCTCATATAGGTACTTATTAGCGAAACTTTCATCACTTGAAATATCTAAATAAGTTTTACCTTTTTAATATTTAATAATTTTTAGTCTAACCAGGACCTTGTTTCACAGAATTTGTATGATTTTCTATAGGTTTATCTTTTACATTTATGTACGTGTTTTATTTTAGTCATGATTTCTGTTTTCAAACTGTTTAAATGCTACGGGGCTTACTATAGAATCAATACATTTTAGGATGGTGCATTATGGCACTCTTCTGGCACCATCATCACTGTAACTTTTACTGGTCAAGTAATTTAAATTAATTTACTACGATCGCCATTTTAGAATTTCTTATTATGAGTAAAAATAGAACTTTTTAAAATTATAACCGAATAATCTATTCAAATCTTCTATTCTATGCACACGGCGTCTACTACAAAATAGTTTTAGGAGAAATATGCAATTTGATTGAGAGCACTACAAAAATGTATTATAGGTACAAATCTATTTATTTTTTTGGGATGGTTTGTACTATATTTGACGATTTATATAAGCTGACCTTGGGGATATGTATACTTTTACCCTGTTCAATGCAGCTATATAAAGCTCACTGGTTTCATAGATCACTTTACTAAAAGGGCTCTCCTAGTTCGTCACTACATTCCTATATTTTATTAAATACAAATCCCCACCAGTTAAAAATGTTTATGGTGGGGCGTACTTAGAGAGGGAGAAGGGAACATAATACAGATTCGCTGTTACACATATAGAACAACAACAGTCCAGGATCAGCTGCTATCGCTGTCAGTGGTGCCTTTCAGATTGTTTATTTTATTCGGAGGTAATTATAAAACTTTTTTTTTTCTATTATTATTTTATCCTAAACTAAATACATACTATTTATTATCTTTATTATTAAATAATAATGTTTCTTATTATTGTCTTAACTTGTGTTAATCGCAATATTTAAAAATGACACGTTTAATCGATTAAAATTATTATTTAATCGGTTTTAAAAGTATAAATGTATAACAATTTTATTAACTCTTATTATCTGTATAATATATAATATTACAATATGTAGATAGTATAACTTTTTGTCTGTAAAAAACAAGCCGTTTTCAGTAGGTAGGTATTAGACGCTACGAAATATTATAAGTTCAAATATCTCATACTTTTTTTAATACTTTATTTTAAATATTTTAAACGTGCGATTGCCGTTAAAAACCAATATTATATAGGTACTATTATGTAGCAATTTTTTTTTAAAATCTGCAACATTCATTTAATATTAAATAAACTCGATCGGATGACTACAGTTTTTCAATTCGATTTAATATATCTAAATGCTTACACTATATGCAGTATTTCAAATTTTAAAGGTTTACAAGTAATTTTTTCTTACAAACGATTGACCGTTTTTTGATGGTTGCCTGGATGCAAATATAGTTTAAATTCGTCACAAAGCGTGGGCTCGTGCAAAAAAATATATTAATATCATGTTCTCGGATATTTCTATATTTAAGATTTGGCGTTGACATCATTTGCCGTCATTCATAAACGCTGTAACACGATACAATACTAATTACTCGATTGATATCTTCGGTGAATACCGATTTTCAACAATTTAATATATCTACTTACCGAATTTTCGTTGCGTTCTAAAAATCGATATGTACCCTTAGGATAGGTACTTACATACCCATATCGCGAGTCGATAACTCATCGGCTGTAATATTATCGCTATACCCGTTTGGAATTTGGAATTTTTTTTTCTCTCTCTCAAATACGAAATAAATCCGTTATCGGTTGTAACAATAACAATATAATATTATCGTGGGAGCGATGTAAATCAACATATTGTATTATTGGCAATAATGATTGTTGCGTTATTGTTAATATACACCCGCTACATACCCGCGATGATTGATTCGCGCGATTTGCGTCGTTTTAATATTATTATTATTATCGCGGTGTTAATAAAATTAAAAAACAAATTTAGCGAGGAGAAAATAAAATGTAACGACCAGTGGGGGCGATGAGGTGGTTGGTCGGAATTTGGGTCGGTTGAGCGCATACCGCAACGGCGGCGTACGACTATTTTTAAACGTCCGCTGCGTGGTGCCGCGCGGCGGTATCGGTTTACTCGCTGTAAATGGCGGGTACCAGACTATTTTTTTTATTTTATTTTTTTTTTTATTTTATACATCGGCATTAGCGACTTTGCTATTTTTGTACGATTCCACGGAAGCCTATTTTTCTTCCGAAATAGATAACGGTGGAAAATAAGAAGGGGTCAATATGTTACTATATTATATACCTACCTCTCTGAATTACCTCCGGGACGGTATTTACAGTCTTAATAACAATATAATAATTATTACACGTCATTATTAGTTTTATAAATAAATAATTATTATTGGGCAATAATTATCGAAAATATTTTCAATTTACTAGATCGTAAATATTTAAAGCGTAGGTACCTATATAGGCATACGTTCATAATATTATATTATACCTAGGTGCTTAAAAATATTATACTCGATGGTATACATTAATTATTGTTGTATTGTTTAAATATTTCGTGATCTTTAAAAAATTATACGTACGTAACGATTTATTACAACTACAATAATAAGTTTAATATAGTGTATCCGTAAATGACGCCGTAAATAAAATTTAATTTATCCAAAAACAAATTAAAGACGAATTTCGTTTAAATAATAATTTCCGTATTAATTAAAACACACATTGCAGGTAGTTAAAAATCAAAATTATTTTAATAGATGATGAACAATGATATTATCTAACATTAAATTATAGCCATCATAATTTACTAATATAAATAATAATTCTTAGTTATTTGTATACTATACATGTAACTATTTACATTTATATTTTAATATTAGCACGGATTTTTTTTTAAATTTCTCTTTTGATACATTAAGAAAGAGTTTTGAAAACGGTTTTAACACTAAAAATATTTAAAATAGACATATCGACTTGTTAGATTTTACTTTTAAAACTTGTAAAGCGAACGTTAAAATTACCCATCAATTCTGAGCCTATAAAAATATTGGTGTATACATAATATATAGTATATAAATACTCATCATTCTATAAAACTTAAATAAGCAATGGACTAAAAAGAAAAAAAAATATCATGTTAATTTATTATTTATTGATTTTTAAATTGGACGTCAAAAACAAATATTACTTAAAGAGACATGCGTGATTTTAAAGTGTATTATTTATTTGTTTGATAAAACTATTTGTTCAATTGGGTCAAAAATATAAACAGAAAATTATCATTGGTTTTAACTTAACTCTAAAAATAATACAAATAACAATTTTCACAAAAAATAACTACCCGTTGAGCATTTTATGGTGTCAAACACAATACAATTAATAAATAAAAATGATAAGTAAAGCAATTATATAAGAATATAAGTGATATTATATAACACTCCTATTGTATGTTTTTAAGCTTAAAAAATCAACTAAAAATGAGCTATTAGGTACGAACAGAGAAGTTAATTTTTTGAAAAAAAAAATTTATAAAAAATGTATTTAACCAATCATTATTATAGTTTAAATATAATGGTTTAGTTGAGCAAAATTCAGTGTATCTTTAATTATGGTTGATTCATGTATCTAAATTTAATAAAAAAAACACAGATGTTAAATTATTTTATAAAATGTATTTAATAGTTTCTAATGAATTCTTTAATTTTATATAAGTGGGGTGACAAAAAACAACTTCAAAATGGACGCAATTAAGAAGAAGATGCAGGCCATGAAAATGGAGAAAGATACCGCCATGGATAAGGCCGATACTTGTGAAGGCCAGGCTAAGGACGCGAACCTCCGCGCAGATAAAGTATAATCACTATGACTACAAAAATATTGAAAATAAAATATTAATATACATTTTCGTTTAGGTAAATGAAGACGTAAGAGAATGTCAAAAGAAATTGACTCAGGTGGAAAGTGATTTAGATACCAACAAGAACAAGTTGGAAGAGGCTATCAAGCAATTGGAAGATAGAGAGAAGGCACTAACTGCGGTAAGTTAACAATGCGAGTTGGTAATTTTAAAAAATATGTTGAAATATGATTTTATTCAAAGGCTGAAAGTGAAGTAGCTGCTTTGAACAGAAAAGTTCAGATGATTGAGGAAGATCTTGAAAGATCTGAAGAAAGGTCCCAAGCTGCTTTGTCCAAATTGGCCGAAGCTTCTCAGGCAGCTGATGAATCTCAACGGTAAATTTTGTGTATTAATTTACTAACTAAATGTTTATTATATATCATAATATATAAATTGTATTTCAGTATGTGTAAAGTACTCGAAAACCGTAGCCAGCAAGATGAGGAACGTATGGACCAATTGACTAACCAATTAAAGGAAGCTCGTCTCTTAGCTGAAGACGCTGATGGAAAATCTGATGAAGTAAGTAAATGATAATCTAATTACCTACGAAATATTAGATTTAAAAAAATAAAATATTCAAGGTTTCGAGGAAACTAGCTTTTGTTGAAGACGAACTTGAAGTGGCAGAGGATCGAGTAAAATCTGGCGACTCGTAAGTGAAGTTTTATTAACTATAATTATGCAGAATGCAATATTAATTAAATTTAAATCTTTAGGAAAATCATGGAATTGGAAGAAGAATTGAAAGTTGTAGGAAACAGTTTGAAATCATTGGAGGTTTCTGAAGAAAAGGTAATTAGTTAGAAAGTAATAATAAAATAGGGCTAAATTCAATAACTGTATTTCTAGGCTAATCACCGAGTGGAAGAGTACAAGCATCAGATCAAACAACTCACTGTAAAATTAAAGGAGGTAAGCATTTAATTTTTTTATAAAGTATTTTAATGAAAAAAAAAATCAAAGTGCATATTTTTATGTTTTATGGTGTAAATTTCAATTTTTATCATAGGCTGAAGCTCGTGCTGAATTTGCCGAGAAAACTGTCAAGAAATTGCAGAAGGAAGTTGACAGACTTGAAGGTAAGTTCTACGGCTTAATTTTTAAAAGAGATAATGTTATTCAAAACAATATTGACATTATTAATACATTTTTTAATTTAGCTCAATGTTTAGTAAATATGTGCAGCTATTTATTTATGCTTTGTTGTAATTATTGGTTTTTTTTCTTTATCTAATTGTTTAACATTTTGACAATCGGGGCTTTTTTTATCAATGGGTTGTTTATGTTTGTTTGTACAATAATGTGTTGTTTTTCAGATGATCTCTTCAAAGAGAAAGAAAAATCCAAAGAAATCACGGATGACTTGGATTCGACATTTGCTGAACTCACTGGCTACTAACCAAATACAAATTATTCTGCATAGCCTTCATTTGTTTTCTTCTTGTTTTTATGTTCGAGTTTTGTCATAAACCAATGTAGCTTTTTGTAAAAATAATGCTTTTTTTAATTTTAATTTTTTTTTTCATTTAATTTGCTTTTATTTGTCATTTTAATATGTTTTGTCTCCAGTTGTTGCTGTACAAATTCGCTTCTATTACTGCCAGGTACAACAATATAGTTTAGAATTTAAAAAAAAAAAACATTGACGTATGATATAAAATAAAGATTTCTTATCTTGCATAATTTATTTTTACTGATGACTTCAATATATTTTGATTTTTATTATTAATGTAGTCAGATATAATACTAAGTTAAATTTGAATATGTGTTCTCTAGAAATTTCTAAATAATTACAATTTAAAAAAAAAATGTGGAAGTAACTAATGAAAATTAATATTTTGTACTTTATCCTATTCTTCAATGTTTTTTTTTTTATTTAACAAATGAATATACGTATTATAATATCTTTAAAAATTAAAGAAATCGGGTATTAACTATACAGTTATGATTGCATCTAAAATACACGTTTTAAAAATGATTGTAATGTTTGTGGTCAAACTTGATTTTTCAATTTGCATACTTTACCTATGCATTCAAAATACTTTTACTTTTCAAATTATACAAATGACGAATAATGAGAATTTATTATTTTTCAGATGAACTCGGCCTTAACAAAGACAGATACAAGTCTTTGGCCGACGAAATGGATTCCACATTCGCTGAATTGGCCGGATATTAATTCTCTTAAATTAGCCACGTCATTTTTAAAGGAGTTTACATCTGAAGTAAATAATTACCCGATGATTTTATTACCAAATAATACATTATCATCTTTAAATCCGTTAATAAATTGAAAGAACATTACAATAAATTATTATATTGTTAGATTATTTATTATTTGAACCAGTGCATAAATATTTATATAATATATTACTTATTATATTTATTTAATAAATATAATATATATCTATATACATATATTTATATATAAATGTCTTACGTGTGAATACATTAACCAATTAACAACTTAAACATTACAATTTTACCTGTATTCTGTAGCTTTATTGTTTTTTAGTATTAATATGTACAATAATACGATTATCTAGTCTTATGTTTTAAGTCATCTAGCTTTTATTATGACATATTATAATAATATTTATATTACGAATGTACACATTATATCTAAAATGTTTTATTGAATTAATTTATAATTGATGATATTTATATGTATACACGGATGTTCAAAAAAAAGCAGAAAAAGCAAAAAAATGTATAGAAAATCCACGTCCACGGGAAATTAAGTACCATTTTTTCAATGTTAAATTGTCAAATCCTCCCGATACACATTTTACTTGTATAATTATATGGAATATTATGGAATATATTATGGAAAATAATATTGAATATTGATTCATGGTTATTTTATGAACAAAACACTGTATCTACCTATATTATAATAGATTGTTGAACATCTGTGTATATGTAAAAATGCATGCTAGGAATATACACAAAAATATTATTTAAGATTAATTTATTTTGCTTATTATTAATTAAGTTAGGTTAAAGTCTACCTATTTAATCGTTATAAAAATTATTCATTAAGAAAATTTAAACATTATCACACAAGGTAGGTGATTATACGAACATACTAAGAAACTTTAGTTCGACGTTGAGTAAAATGGATTAACCTATACTCTGGTACCTACCTAATATAATATACTTTGCGTGTTTTTTTTTTTTTTGCTAAACAGTTGGTTAGCGTCTAACTTGAAATGGTCGTCTAGTTTTTAAATATTAATTGTTTATTTATTATTATTATTACTATTATTATTCATGTACATAATGAATCAAACACGAGTCAAGCTAGTCATATAGGAATAATTGTTGGGTTCAACACGTTGATAGATAAATTCATATATTTAGATAACGTTTGAATTTAACATGCGTTCGTTAATTTGTTTTAAAAAAATATGTATTGTTTTTTCTCTGATATAGACGTCTAGTTTATTTATTAATTAATAATAATATTGAGTGAATAAACATATGTTGTTTTTGGCTGTTGGATACTAGTGATTTTTGTTATACGCGATTATATTGGCTCACCTTCTATAATATAAATTATGCGACTGCTAACCGATTTATTGCTACGCCAATAATAAAAAAAAAAACGATTTCGCGGGTCTTAACGTAGAAACTTAACTGTGCTTAAAAGTTTTAACTTTCATTTCAACAGAGGCCATAGGTATTTACTAAACACACTAAATGTTCCCATTAAACCGTGGTGTCTAATCAATCCACACCTCTAAAATATGATTGTTATAATATTATGACTATCAATAAAAAGTGCGAATGTAATATCTACTCGAGGGAAATTTGTGGCGTATAATATTTACGTACGTTCGAAAGGGATACATTTAACCAACATTTAAAGGTATATTATATAGTTGATTTGATTAAAATCAGATGGAATCAAGTAGTGCCGGATTAGGTGATTTGGACCAATCGTGCTCAACATCTAATTAATAATCCACCCAATTAAATGGCTTATTTATATATTTACTAGGTAGTTGGGGTACTATCATCCCTCATATGATAATTGCAGTAAATACGTGATTGGTGTTTTGTGAATTAAAAATCTGTCACCTAATTTGTAAGTTTAATAGCCTCTTCCTCAAACATGCAAGTTTAAGTACGGCACTAGAACTAATTTATAATTGAATTTATCTAAACAGCATGAGAATGGGAAAAGTATCAAATCTGAAAAAAATAGTTGGAAAGGTATGTATTATGTTGGTTACAACACAATAGTGTCTGATGGTCAATAAAATAACATTTTATACTATTTTCACTTTTTATTTTTATAACATTTGTTTTATATATCGTTTTATATATATCGTTATATTATATTGTTTTATATCGCAATATATAACATTGTTATTATCATTGGTGTACTGGCCCAATTTAATAACTAAGCTAACTAGCTAACTAGCTAAGCAAGTCTTTCAAAAGATAAAGGAAAATGTTTATTTCAAAATATCACACCCAAACGTTTTAAACATTTATGTATTTCGGTGAGTTTTATTATTTTTAATGTAAAGAAAGTAAACCAACCATTAAATTAATACATGTAATACAGAAAAAAGTTCAGGTAATTATAATTATACTGTAAGGGAACACTTATATACTTCTATATTCTAGGCTTTTCGATGCAATTGATTGCAACATTTAAGGCCGTAGGAATAATATCGGATTTGCATGTCCCTTAATTAACTTAATAAACTCTTATTAAAAACAAATTGTGCTACGGATTTTAAATAGTATAGTGGTTATAATAGTGGTATAATGATATTAACGATAAACATTTTAGGTATCAAATTTTCGAGTATTATTGAATATTGGTATATTGCGATATTTCTGAGTTAAGCGAAGTACCTACCTATTTATAATCTATTCATTTTACTAAGATGTGTTTTTTCTCGGAAAACACTTTTTCATTTAGTAAAAATACTCTGAAATATTCATATCATAGGTGTCTAAAAAGATGCAGTTGTTATTTAGATAGGTGATATTTTTTTGATTCTTTAGCTGTATAGTTTTTCTTAAAAGTTATAAACCTAAAAACAAACCACAATATAGCGGGTACATTATCCATTACTTTATCGGTGTTCTGACGCGGACGTCTGTCATAGCATTGTTATGTTGGATTGCGTAATTGCATATTTGTATAATATTAAAAAAGATAAGATGTGCGTGCAGTCACTCGCGTATCGAGCGTAATAGGTACTATCAGAAATATACATCATTGTAAAATACTCAACTTCTTTTTAGTATCGAAAATAATTACTTACCTGACACAGAAAACATTATAGATAAAATTATGGTCTATTAACTTTTTGAATGTAATATACTATTATTGTTATATTATTAATTAATTACGATTATTAATATTATATTATTTTAAAATGGATAAGTATACTCTGGTGAATATATGCTACTGAATAGGTATTATTAGTTTTAAAATGTTAAAAATATCCATATACATTATACACTTATCATTTTACTTGCTATACAGATCAATATGAGTGCACTCCACGCTCTGTCTTCATTTCGTGCACATTCTCATTCAGAACGAAAACCACGGTATTTGTTTATTTATATAAAAAAATACGTCTTCTATAATTACTACAAGGCATTTGTTTGGTAAACGTGTAACCGTACGCCTTTCAATTTATTTTACTTAATTATTGGTCATGCCGTAAGTACCTACCTACGTATTTTATAGTGGTATAGGTGGTCTATTATGCTAATACCTACAATATACGTTACACGTTGATGAAAACTGAACCACTTTGGAGTTGATATAGATTTAATTAGTTTCAGTTTACACAATATTCTAATTATCATGGACATTGTTCTATGATTTTCACAATATTGATGATACCGATATGTGATAATGCATATGATAAATAGACAAAAATAGCTTAAAAAAATGGTCATGGTATACCTGGTATTTACTTGATAAGGATTTTATTTGAAGAGAGGGGTTCAATTGAGGTTTTTTGAGGTGAAGTGCAATTTATGTATTTTAAGAACAAATTTTCTGCGTGAGCTCAAATTTTCAAAAAGCTCTTTTTATTGTACATCTACAATCTACATCTTAGTCTTTATATCTATTAATCTCTGTTATTTTCTATTCCTATTTGCTTACTCATTGTTTAAAAAATAATCCGTTGTTTAGAATGATACAACTGGCCAACGAATATCCATCATTCTTTGTTTGATATTATTATTATTATTTTTTTTTTATTATAGTTTTAATGTACTTTTGCGTGTTAATATGCTTATTGTTTTTTGAATGGTTATTTTCAATCAATTAATTTATTAATTTACTAAATGTATCTGAATTGGGTCAATCCCGTATATTTTCCTATAAATAAATAAATAATATAAGGAATTTCTGTGCAAAATGTCAAGTTTCTAGACTCTGTTATTTTTAATAGATACACACGATGAGTCAATGCATAGTATTTGACATTTATGTATATATAAATATATATAATATATGTATATTTATATATTATATATCGTTTATTCACATAAAACAAACGATATTTAACAGTCAGATATTGTAATTATTACTGTCGTATAATATAGTTTTTTCCCCCAGCCCCATTAAATGCGGGACACTATAATGTGTAGTAAATATATATAGAGTTAGTATTTAATGCAAAAAATCGAAGGAATACAGCCACATAAACCCTATATATCGGTTGAAAACGATAAACATTGGTCGGCGGTCCCGATGTTTCTTATAACTTTATCCTTAGCTATAACGCTTTCAAAAATAAATCGATGAATTCGATTAAAGAATAAAATATTATGTTCTGTATGCATAAATTATTTATTATAGGCACCCAAAATCCGAAATTTGCATTATATTATTTTGTTTTGATTGATACGGATATTATACGACCCGCAGTTTTATTAAATATCGCGCAGAGAACCGATTTTTTAAACATTATATAAAAGTGTTTTCGGTATTATTGTTCAATATTTATATTATTATATCGTGATCTGATATGTTTCAAGAAGGGCCTATCTGAAAAACAATTTATAGGTTAAGGGCACAATATTATTTTTTTTTAATAAATTAAATAGCCTTTTTTTCAGTAGTTAAAGTATTTTGTTAAACATTTCCATTTTGAAATAAAAAACGGACTTTGTCCGAGTTTGACTAAAAAAAAAAAACAATTTTTACCATGACTTCATTATCATTATTATGTCACTATTTACAAATTGGTTTTTTTTATTCGGACCTTCGGGAAAATACTTTTGATAACAAGAATGTTAACAAGTTTTATATAAAAATCGAAAAACTGGCATTTTACCGTGTGCGTATCCAAACCTTTTTCGCAGGTAGTGCAATCAAAATGATTATAATTCTAACCCATCCAGGCACCAAATAAGTTGTTTTTGTAGTATAAACTGAGAAACAGACCAATCGTATATTAACGGCATCTAATAATAATACGAACATAAAGACGTTTATTGTTTATTTGTTTTCCCATTTTATTATGTATATTAAATGTATGTAAGTACATTAATTATGCTTAAAACAACTGATTAAAATACATAAGAGATATAAAGAAAATAATAAATATAAACATAAACAAATTGTGTTACATATAATGTTGGGGATAATAATTAAAGTTCAAGGCGATCACGACGTTGAGTATTTTTAAGTTGTTTAAACTACTTTTAAATTATGTCTTCTGGATCTAGTTCAGCTATCAATACCTGTTCAACAAATATTAACATCATTAATCCTGATCGATCTTGTTTCATATAACTTCTGAGTTTAGTATACTTTACCGAATATAATTTAGAAAATAATTAATTCTTGTAAGAGAAACTCATGACCAGTAATATTTTAAACAGTGATAATACTTAATAAATATTTGGAAAACTTTTAAATGAGCTACTACAGTTAAAAATGTATTAAACCACTGATGAATGGTTTTATTTTTAGTACCAATGTCAAATTCTGGAAATGATTTTGACAGCTCGAGTACTTTAGTTTATTATTATCTAATATGTTAAATATATTGGGAAGTAAAGTTAAGTTTTATTTATTTATCTTAAATTTTAATAAACGTCCTATTGTAATTATAAGCGAAAGTGACCTTCCTTTTAAAAGATCATCCAAAACTATGTAATATAAAAAACATTTCATTTTTCACTGTTTTTTTCAGAAGTAAAATATTGAGTATTGTTGCTGAAGTCCACTCGGCTTGACAATTTGAAAATTGAACGGGAGGTTTATTGTATGTCGTACTTAGGTAAAAAAAAAAAAGATTAAGTGTAATGTAATATTTTTTTTATAAGAATATTATTATTAAATTTTGACGAAAATCGTAAATGTTACGGCCGTTTAAATTATTGTAAAACCGAACTTCGTTTCCAATCATCTTTTGTTAGCAGGGATTCATCGTTGTTTACAGATATAAATTAAGTAATTTTATGTTTCTTACCTTGCTAAATTCTCACCTACAACAGTGGCATACCCGTCCTCAGTATCGGGTATTTTTTTGGGGGGGATTGACTTAAAAAAAAAAAAAATGTTTATATATTAATTATTTAATAGGTATTTGTAATAAACATACATATTATATAAATAATACAATCAAAATTAATAGTTGAATAATGTTTTTCATTATATTTTTATTAAGACTTTTAATACAATAATATTATAAGTTGAATATGTATACCAGAAATAAAAATGACAGCATAAAAACCGTTGAACTGTATTACTTGACAAACTCTTTGCCTTTTGTCAAATCTAAAATATATTCAAATACAGTAGCCCAATCACCGGATGCAATAATAAAAAATTGTTTAAAATAATGGCCCAACTACCGTGTATACCTGCTATAATTAATGTACAATTTTAGGGGCCAAATTACTGTATACCTTTTTGAAAAAAAAGTTTATTGTGGCCCAATTCCCGGACGGATTAATATTATCAAAGGTAGGAACAGATGATTAATCGTTATTTTCAGGGTAGTCGTAATAATCACATTGTTATTATTGTTCAAATGTTGTATTACGCACAAAACGAGAAACAGTGTATACAGATTTTATAAATTCATGAAACTTCTCGAATGCAATCTAAAGACGAAGGTATGCGTAGAATATTTAATGGTATTGTTTTATTTACAAAAGCTTCGCACAACGGGGGTCAAGCATAATATTGTAGTGCGAGTTGTTGTCGATGCGTTCCGTAAAGGTTTTAACAATTTTACGGAACGCATCGATCGTCCACTAGTGGCTTTTTCTATGTAAGACTGAAATCTCGTTTTGTTAGTCTACACGCAAGTTTGAACAGTTTTTATATTTTTCGTATAGATTTTAATAACTTAACTGTAATCGTTCGCTTTTCGGAAATGTTGTATTTTACATATGAACAAGTCTGCTATTTACTACGGCATTTCTTATTCATTATTCGAACAATATTTTGATTAAATACATCTCGACCATAATAATATTTTCGTCTAATCGATTGGAGGGAAAGAAGCAGGAAATATTTCGCATCATGGGTACCCGGTAGATCATTTTTATAGACGGGAAGTTAGGAAAGTATAGCTGTAATGGATACAAGGTAATTTCGTTTGTATACTGAAGACAACGATAAATCATTGCAATTATAAAAATATTATGAGTGGAGTTATATGGCAAGGTTTTTAAAATTTTAGTTTTTTTTTTCTTTGGCCAAAGTAATTCAGATACAACTATACCTAACGTATCGTTATTTGTTGTCAGGTTTTTAAATTTTGTAGACAAACTACAAACTACAAACTACTATTGGAGATCTCGAAACAATTTCAAATAAAAAACATAATGATTTATGATTATCTAGAGAGGTACGTATGATATAAAAATATTGGACATTTCGACCAACGGAAAAAAGTGTTTTCAGAGAAAAAAAAAGAAATCAAATTAAAATGTTAAAAATAATATTGGAAATAATTTGGGGGTACGTAAAATATTGGAAAAAGGAAAAAGGATTCGTTGGAAAGTATTTTGTCGGAACTGTACTTTTTTAGAAAAATAATTTTTACCCAACGAGGATAATATGCAATCACGGAGTGCTTATGATGAAATTGTATTAAACGGTTCCGACGAAATACTTGCCGATGAACTATTTTTCCAACAAAATATGGTTCCGACAAAATATTTTCGAATGATTTATTTTTCCGAAAAAAAAACTTCCCGACAAAATACGGTTCCAAAGCAATATTTTTCGACGAAATACTTTCTGATGAACTATTTTTCCAACAAAATATGGTTCCGACAAAATACTTTCCAACGATTTATTTTTCCGATAAAATACGGTTTCAAAAATCCATTTCCGACAAAATACTTTCCAACAAATTATAGTCCTCCAATAATTTGAAATCACGTTGATATTGTCATATAACTATAGTTACAAATACTTACACCATGCACTTCCCTATCTTTATATATAAAATAACGTCCTGAATGACTGATTGACTAGTCGTCTAGTCTAAATTACTGGAATGATCGGACTGAAATTTGGCACACAGATAGTTATCATGACTTAAGCATCCGCTAAGAGAAGATTTTTGAAAATTCAAACGCTAAGGGGGTGAAATAGTGGTTTTTAGGTAAATTTGGTACAGATATCTAATTGCTTATTTAAGAGTTACTTTGGTATGACGGATGACAATTTGGTTGCTACGGGAAAAAAAACTATTATAATTATTATTATTACTATTATTTACACTATTTAAATTTCACAATAAAAATATATTTAGTCCACCAAAGGTGGACTATCCACTTTCCACCTATTTGTTTTCATTCAAATTTGACACGGCAAAAACCAAAAATGAATGTCGATAAAATAATAATACAAATTGTTACGGGCAACGCCGGGCGCGGGACAGCTTTTATTATAAAAAAATGGAACTACTATAGCTACTATCTATAATATATAATTTAAATATATAACATGTTCTGACTGACTGATTGGACGGATCGGACTGAATTTAACATACTGATAGACGTATTATGTTCCTATTATGACGTAGAAATCCGCTGAGAAAGAATTTTTTAAAATTCAACCCCTAAGGAGGAAAATAGGGGTTTTTACTTATTTACTTATTCCTGATACGACTATCTAATTGTTTATTTATTTTTGTTTATTCACGCAGGTCACCTTGATAATACAGATGATAATTTGGTTTTCACAGACAAGAAAACTATTTCATTATTTACACTTTTATCTAGCAATAGAAAATTATTGCCAAGTGTGCTGGTGTTATATTGAAAGAGCCAGTATTACTATAGTGTCGTTTATTAGATTATTTACGTTTAAATTTAAAAGTTATAATAATCAACAATAGCTTTTTTCTCTTCTTAATAAATATAATTATAATGGGTACACAATCTATAAGACTTTTGATTATAGGTAGTTTTGTTTTAAAAATGTGTAGGTATGTTTTTTTTCTCAAAGAAACCGTATCGAGTACAAATGTAGGTATATACTTGGGCTCTGAATAATCTACCTCGCCCACTGAAAGCAATTGTTTCCTAAAAAATATTTATAATTGCGTGCACCGGAAGAATAAATATAACATGTATTAGAGATGGCTAAGTCGTGAAATATTTAATTATTGAGTTCATTCCACTCGAAAAATTATAAACTTTACACATTTTAAAAATAACGTTAATATTTCAAAAGCTATGCATATATTATGGGTACTTAACAAAACTTTTTTTTTTAAAACCAAACGTTTTTTATAACAAAAAAATATTACACACGATAAAAATATTACAAAAACAGTCGAGTAATAAAATCGGGTCCGTCGTCAAAAATAATATTTTTTAACCAGCGTGAACGGATTTAACGGGCGTAAAAAATATTATAATATATTGGTGTTTATGGCAATGGGGGCTTTTATCCTAGTTGTTTCACGACCAAATTAGGTGGGTATATGCATGATATTTTATCATACGATATTAGCGAAAAATGTGAAAAACCAGGAACATCTAATGGTCTTAGGTATAGCTCTTGATTCTTCTGGGCTTGGGTTGTATTAGGTTTTTTGTGATTTTACTTATACTTTACATATATAGAAAAAAATAAGTTTACGACGCCAATGGTGTGCCTTGTAAATGTCGAGACGAATGTTTTGAAAATTATAATATAAACGGGGTGTTCATAATTTACTCCGAGAGAAAAATATATTAAATGCATTATAATATTATTAGGAATTGTAGTATATCCGGGCGACAAAGAGAAATATTGATAGGTATGCCTCCTATCAACAGCAAATACACCACGCGGACCTAAAATTATATTCGTTCCATATTATAATATGGGTCGATAATATGCGTCGATAATTGGGTATCCGTCTTTAATTTATCGCAGTCATATATTATAATAGAATCATAGATCACCAGGGCCTCGAGCGATGATCACTATTATAAACGGTAGCGATCTTTGGCGAGCCGCCGCCGAATTGTAGACGTGTCGAAACGACAACGGTGACGCCGTGCGCTCAGTACTCGTAGCGCGTCGGAAAAGCGTTTTGTTGTTGCCGAAATGCGAACTGACGGGCGCGCTAGGGGTCGCTATATCATTGTTGTAGCCGCGCAAACGCCGTAAAACGGAACGAATGGAAACGGGCGGACACGCAATATTATTATTATAATTATTATTCTTAAACGCCGGTAAATATTTTATAATTACTATTTTACGTAGGCGGGTACATTTACGGTTGTAGGCCGAGGTCGTGTCTAGCGTTTTCGCCGCAACGCGGTCGAAAACGTACACGTTGTTGCAGGCAGCAGATTGAGCCAGCGACCGCGTCGGTTCGTATAATACGATGCGTTTTGCGTCTCCGAGACGGAGCAATCATTTAGAAAAAAAAATAAAGAAGACGGAAATATTTCGCACGATGGGTGCAACCGCTGTTGTTGGATGAGATGTTGGGAACGTAGGATATAGAGGGGGAATTAATTTGTATCTTTAAGCGACGATAAACCATTGCTTACTAACAACGGATTCTGAGTGGAGTTCAGTTGATAGCGATGCTTTGTCAACAATATATACGTCATATTATAGTGAAATAATTAAATAGACATTATTATAGATATTTGTTTAATATCGTATTGATTTTCCCGTTTTTTCTACGTTTTCCCACGTTTTTTCCCGGTTTTTCACATTTCCTGGGAAAACTCTTAAGAAAATCAAAAATTACTTCTTTAAAATATCTTTCTAGTAAGATTTTGTAAGATAATGTATAGAATGTATCACTTTTTCTGAAAGGTAATTTTTTCTAGTTAGTGCAATAAAGACGTCAATTTTTGATTTTCTTTGGGGTTTTATTATAAATTTGTATACGTTTTTAAAGGTTTTAATTTTTAAGTTAAACTTAGTGTAGTGTAGTATTTTTTTTTCTAAACGTGGTCAAATTTTGAAAACATTTGTTCCATTTTTGAGCTATTTTTAGAAATTTAAATTTTGATAGTTTTATAAATAGTTTTTATTCACGAGTTTAATATAGTATTTATTTTATAAGAATTTTAATATCACATTTTAATGAAAATTGTAAATATTACCTATGGTCTTTTAAAACATGTACTACCGAATTCTGTTCAGAATCGTTTTTTGTTAGCGTGATAATCGTTGTGTATAGATATAAATTAAATTCTTCTTTTTATCCTATCCTCCCAACTTCTCACCTACAACTGTGGCCCGTCCATCTTGCTAAGTATGTTCGTCTTTTTTAATATAAATATATTGTCATTGTTTTTCGTTTGATTAGCATAATATTTGTTATCTTCTAAATGTATACAAAATTATATTATTCTATTACTATGAAAAAATATAATCTCGGATATAACCAAGAGTAGTTAAATAATAATGATACTATCGTGCATATGTTTTCACTATGTATAGCATGCGTACACTGTAAACCAGCTACAGTTGCTGTTGTAGATTTAGAAATTGTTTAGATACTATTGGTTATTTATCGTAAAACTATTAATTAAATAGTTATAGATTTATTATTATAGTTAAATAGTTATCTGATTTTATTAATGCAATGGCAGTCATACAGTAATTCTATGGGCCCTGTGGCCGTGTAGGAATAGACTAGTTCTCGTTATTTGTAATACGTATTATGTCTACTGCTGCTTATATTAACTGTAAAATGTACAATGTTCTATACTGAACTACCAATGCTAGGGGGTATACCCACCCCTTAAATTGCGGTCACACCTAAAATAAAGGCTTGGAGCCACAAATAGCCTATTTTGTAACATTTAATCCTCTGACTCTGATTGTTTCAAACCTAGGATATAAGAGAAAGTTACGGCAAAATAATTCGGTTATTTTCGATTTTGGATTTTTTGTTGTAAATCGTTTAAAAATTATTGTAAAGTGCAAATGTTTTTACAGAATAACTCAAGATAAATTTTTTTTTGAAACATTTGAATTGGAATTTTTTAAAATTTAATACTATAAATTGTTCATTACAAGTTCATATAAGTTGTACTTAACGGTTAAAAAAAAGTTGAGCATGATGTATTCATTTTTTTTTATAATCGTATACATATTGATAAAATCCATAATTTTTTTAAAACATCTATAACAGAATCACTCAGAATCGTACTACGTTAGCAACGGTTACAAATAGGTACTTATATATTATTATACCGTTTTTATATTATAGACTTTTAAAATAGTTTGAAATTAAATTATAGATATTGTGTTAAGATTGTTGAATATTTTGGGTATAACATTATCTAGGCCCAGAATTATATAGTAAAATAAAATATATGCAAGTATAGTACCTATATTATAATACCTTATGGCCCTAATAATTTAAAATATACTACTTCAAAAGTACATGTTCAACTTCAACACACTTAGTTGCGAGTTCGGTGAACATATTGAACATATTCAAATATATGAGCTAGACTCAATGTATCCATTCTATGAAGAGTTATAACAATATAGATAATAATAGAATAAACATAAACATCGATGTAAAAACAAACAAAAATGGCGAATTATGTATTGGGAAAGTGTACGCATGTATGCGATTATAAGATCAAAATTATTTTTTAGTCATATTCGTATAATGTATAGTAATACAGTATAGGTACACTAATTAGTTTTTATTGATAACGATGAATGAATTAGTATTAGTATATTGTATCATTATAAATTTGCCTTACTGCCTAGAATAAAGTGGCATTTATAAAATATACGATAGAACACCGAAACTACCCCAACTCTAGCGGCCTTGGTGTGGTAACTATTTAACCAACCAAAGATCGTTTTGTTAATCTGAATGCCAATTATAGTCTTCAACAAACTTTTAAAGTTTTCACTGTATTATTTCGATATTACGTTAGTTAACGTAAGGTAACGCTCAAGAACGTCATAAACACTCGATATTAAATTTAAAAACTAAAAACTCTGAATAGTTTTATAGTTACTATTTCTAAGGGGTCTCATCACTTCGATGTTTTGTTTTCTCTGTTTGTAATATAGCAACAAAGGTATTCTTCATTTTAATGATTGCGACACTCTTGTTGAGTTTAGACCAGTGTTGAATCCAGACAATTTTTCTAATTAAAAATGACCTTTTTTTTTTCTGTTTATCTACCCTCTTACTAAGAGCAGTCAAATCTGTTTAGTGACGGAGACAGAGAAAATTAGAGAATGATTTTGAATCCCCTATTAAACAAAGTATCTTCAGATTTTCTACGTGTTACTAGTAGGTACGAACTAATAGATTAAATCAGATTCTTACAATATCACATAAAGTATTTGTTAGCGATAACCGAGGGTTAACCGACAGAATTTTGTCAGTTTACGGCAAATTCAACTGCCGGCAAATTTAAGAACGGGCTCTAATTACAGTTCCGTTTTTAATTTTTAGGTTCGTATGAATGTGTGTACTGCACCGCAATCAGCAAAAAAAAAAAAAAAAAGCTCCCCTCGAATAATAAGTGCATTTGGCCGCATTTTTCCTACGTCAAGCGACAACGGCGTGTATTTGCACGGTAGCCGGGTGACGGTACGATGCGGCGGAAAAACGCGTACGGAAAATAGGGAAATAATAATGCGGACGCGGCCGCTTAACAAGTGTGCCGCCGAGTGTGCCGGGTGGCGGTGGCGGCGGCGGTGACGGCGGGCGGCCTTTGTGTGTGTGCGCGTGCCCACGGTCGCCATCGGGCGGCGGCGCGCGCGGCGCTCGAAAACGCGCACATCGTTCATTTTATCGAGCGCGCCCCCGGCCCGCCCGAAGCGCACAGTAGTCGGCCGTCTCCGACCAGTCGCAGTCCGACGGTTTTCGGGCGAACTGGGCACCACCGCCACACGCCGTCCTCGAACACTCGCGTCAGCACTTGTCTGCCGCCGCCGCCGCCGCCGCCGCCGCCGACGCCACCATGCCTTCGGTGGGATCCGCGTACCCGCAGGACCCGTCCGAACAACCTGTGGTCAAAAAAACCGAATACTCGTTCGCCAGTGAGTACCCTGTATAATATCGGTAATAAATAATATTCGATATTTTAACGACAAAAACGCGTAACATATTTGTATCCGCGCGAGTCAGCACGGATTCGCGGCCGAATCGATTGATTCCGTGCCCCAACGCCGCCGACGACGACGGGTCTCGATAGTAACAACAATAATAATATTATCGTTATCACGCGGGTCGTGATTGTGGCTTGGTTTTGTTGTTGACGGAAGGTTCGGCGTAAACCACGACCGAGTCGACGACGTAGTGTTTCGTATATAGAAACGGTGCTTTTTCCCGTTTTATTTACCCCCACCTTCACCCCTCACACCCCGATCCCAATGATCTGTTTACACGCGTCCTTCGTTTCCTGTTTACGATCGTATTAAAGCCGGCACTGTCTCGATAGAAAAAAAAAAACCCAACAACAACTCGGTTCGACGGAATCGCGTATTACTACGTTTATAATGCGAAAATTGTTCGTTCAGGAAAAAAAAAAAAAATATTTCTACGGCGCGTCGGGCGATTGGCGTGTTACGCGGCGTGTTTATACGATCGGGTTAGGCCGGGTTTGTTTAGGTTAGGCCTGTTTTAATTTACGGGGTTTACGACTCGATATGCCCGTACGATTGCGATAACGATGTTATTTTCAACTTGAAACATTTCGATCGGAACAAATTACGTGAGCGTTACACGTATCCATATGCGTGATCGGACATAAAAATTAAACGTTGGTACGCCAGTTTTTTTTTTTTTTGTTCGGGGTAGAACTCCCGATAATCCGACACAGACCCCGCGCAGTACTGTCGGATTGTTGAAAAACCCGGACGTTCAAAAACAGAAATCGGGTGAAAATTAAAATCGATTTATTTCCGTTACACTTTAATTGAATTAAAAATTTAATTATTTATTCGCTATATTTATTGCGACGAACAATAATCTTCAATCCCCAAAACGAAACCACTGTCGTCGGCATTGTATGTTTGGTCTGATGAGTGCGCTTCTCGTACACGTTGTTCTTGAAAAGGTGACGAATACGGCCAGTGACGGCGTGAAAATTGTTTTCCGACGATGCAGTTTCAGTAAAATCGGGGGTTATAACTGAGGCTCTATTATGTTGATGTGTATACTATTTAGTATTTATGTTCCAGTACTTTACCTTTTTCGCTAACACATCTTGCGAATTATTATAAATTGCCACACATGCCCGCACCTAATTAATTCACAAAGCAGCTGCTTTATAATAGATACCGGTTTACGCCGCCACTAAATACGGCCGATCCGTTACTACAGATAACTTTAAACGGTCCGATTTACGCGCTACGTATATAATATAATATTATTATGCTATTATCATCGTCGACGAGTTTTTTTTTTAAAATTTTCGACAATATTGTCGGAAGGTTCAATTATGTTGAACTATATTTTGAAAGCGACAATCCAATAATGAAATATTATATAGCCGAACACGGTGAAAACGCGTCCGATTATCAAGACTGAATCCGATATTTGTTTTTAAAATATTGTTTCCGCTGAAAATATTTTCTTATTTATGTTACCTTGTACGTATAGAAAATTCGATATCAATTTTATCTTGAATCTAACATCGTATTGCACCCGCATGTGTAGTCACTTATTATAAGTATCGCGCGAGGTCGTTATCATATTTACTTATATATTATAAGTTACGAGGGAACGATAATATCGATTTCGTTTGGTTTTAAGACTGTTGCGCAGTAATACAATATGACGTATTATTATAATAATTATAGCGAACAGAGAAAAACCGAGGGCGAAACCAAATCGGCAAACAAGAAAAAAAATACAAGTATTCCCCTATCTAATTCGTGTTCAGTATAAAATATTATAATATAGAACGTCGGTTGTTAATAATATCATTAGGAATATTTCGGAACCGGAAGTGACTGCTGCAGATAATATGACGGCGATGCGTAGGACGCGTGTTATGTGCATAGCGGGATAGCGAATTACAACGTTCATTTCAATCGCGTTTGCAAAACAAAGGAAACCTGAATATAAAATTGCAACTTTATTACGGATATCTTATGGTAGTCGACTATTACTCGTCCGTCCACACTAGATCACCTAAAGTTCCTCATCGTCGCTACGCCGTCATCGACGAATCTTTCATATCCCTGTACTGGCGCATTACAGTCGATATCGGTTTGAAGGCATTCTTCTACTATAAAATACTATTGTAATTTGTTGGCCGTTTCATATAAAACACTATAGACAGGATAGCCGACTGTTATTATTTGAGACCGACCCCCTCGAGATTCTAAACGCGTTGAAGAATTTGCCGCCATATGCTTGTCGGGGAAATGTTTCTATATTTTCAATGTGATTAAGGTTGTTGTCGTTTTGTCACACGAGTATAAAGAATGACGGATTTAAGGGCAAAGCCGTACTCTCCATTAACTTAACGTCTACGTTAAAAATAAAAAATTTGTAAGGCTATGGAAACTCGGCGACCGTATATCTTAGAATTTCCCGAGTCCCGGACAAATAGGTTGACAAAAAAAAAAAAGGTCTTTTCGTGCGAGAAAATTATCAAACTGCAGTCGTATTATTGGTATAATTGTGTTGTGAGAAACTGGATTATTGCTGTAAAAGAATTGTCATCTCGCTGTGAGTGGTAATTTTTTACCGAACGGAAAATCGTATTTGTGCAGATATCTAACTGATCCATTGTGACGTATAGAGCGTTTTTTGTTAATTGGTGAACATAATTTTTATTGTATATGCAGTGGCGAAACGAATCAGGTATTTAAAAAACGGTTGCTTTTAGATTTTTTTTATATATGATTTAGAGGTGGGTGGTTATTCAATATGAAAACGAATAAAATATTAGTCCACGTTAACTATTAATTTACTAAAAACATGCGAAGTTGAGGATTTCAAATACTTTGGCGTTTAATGTCAATAGCAAAAATTACACTCATATAGAAATAAAAGAACAAATTTCGAGTGGAAATAGATGTTATCTCAGTATTATGAAACTCTTGAGATCTAAATTGGTATCCAGAGAGTCAAAGATTCTTTTGTATATCATAGTTGTTATCTTCCACCTTAAAAACCCTTTGTGTACGAAACTTAGTTATTGACTAAATACGACTGCATTAGACTTATCCACGAAAGGAAAGTTTTACGAAATATATACGGGCTAATTTTTAACCCGGGAATACAGACATATGAAAGAAAAAACAATGCAAATATAAAAAGACTATGTATTAAACCTGCAGGCATATTTTCCTTTATTTGGAGAAAATGGCTAGAATGGTTCGGACTCGCATGGAGAGCAGATGGCCAGCTACTTAAAGACGATTTAGTCAACAAAATAAATAAAACAAGATCTTCGGGACGACCCAAAACCCGATGGATTGTCGTATAGTTATTAAAGATTTAGTAATGATAGACAGGAGTGTAACCTTGCAAACAACGTATCAGAGAAAGAGAGAGATGGAGGGAGATTTTTATAGCAGCGCTGGTTCTAAGTTAAGGTGACGAAGAAGAAGAAAAAAAAGCGAACATATTGGGTATATATTATTGGGTATGTGTAGGAATATAATCAAAATGTTGTGAAATATTGACGGGTATATGGGTGGTGGGTAAATTAGGTAAATTATAGGTTGCTTCTTGTTTATTTAAGGCCACTGGGTATATGCGATGTACGCGATGGACTCAACAAACGGTTATAATTATAATACTATAACACGTCGTCGTATCGTATACGCTATAATATATTGTGTATATTGACATAGACATAATGAAATTCGTGCGCCGTGTGCGCGCGAAGCTACATTATAATACGGTCGGTTTGAGGACGTTTTTCGATTTTTAATCGAACCGCGACGTGAAGTTCGAAGGTCGCGATCGTTTTATAAATATTTTATTTATTTTGACATTTGAAACTTTCCGTAATGATGACATAATACTTATAGCGTGCCACCTCGACGTATGTTACCCGAGAACTGTCGAGATATATTTTGAAAAATCTCTCGAAAATACCGCGAGCGTATACGTTTTTCGAGTGTTTTTGTCGCGGCTCTCAATCAAATTGCTTCAAAATAAATTTGTTACGTTCGAAGTACCGGGTATACGTAATACCTGCACGGAAATTATTATCAAACCGCTTTATAAGTACGAAACGCAAACGATTTGACATTCTATCGATATAAAGTTATATTAATGTCAGACATTTTTTTATTATATTATAATATAATGATCAGTATGTGTTTAATGTTTCGCGTTTGGGGTTTTTTTTTTTTAAATTAATCCGATAATTTTAGTTTTTGCCCACCGCGGAATTATATAGATATTCTTGTTTTGGAATCAAAAACGCGTTTTTTGACGATCTTATAGGTAGTTGACGATTTTATAGATAGTACCTAAATATTAAGAGGACGCCGTCTACGGCTATATACGTCTGTAAACGCACAACGTAGAAAATTTGCGTCCAACTTTGAAGAAAAATTTAATCGACGTAACGACGAATATGAAAACTTATTCATTTTGGGCGACAAGCGATTGGATACGTTCGTCGCACGTATAATAATATTATTTCTGACAGTTCAACCGAATTCGAAATCTAAAATAATTAATGCGATTTGTTGCGCTTACAAAGAAATTCTAATGAGGGAGAGGGGAATTGTCGATGTTCGACATTATTAATTAATGTAAACGTAAACAGTATAATAGTGTGTATACCACGAAACGTAACTTTTAATCACCTGGTCGAGTAGTTCGTTAAATTTGTGTAATACGGTGAAAATTAAAATTAAAATTAGTTAAATTAAAATTAAGTTCAATCGAATATATTATTATGTATTTGCTGTACCGAATTAATAAAATAAAATAACGTGTAGTTTACTGTGCGGTATAATATGCATTTAAAGTGAATTTACTCGCCATTTATAACGCGTGCTACATACTAAATAAGTGTTCATTAACAAAACCAAAAACAACAATAACAACAAAATAAAAAAAAAATAAAAAATTAATCAAGTACTTACACAAAAAAACGTGGACGCGAGGGAATTTAAAGGTACTTTTAAACAAACCAGTGTGCAAATTTACGGATTACAGAGGTTAGCATTTATATTGTATATTACATACGTGCGGTCGGTTAATACACTTTCGAGTTTCTATCCGTTAAAGTTTGGTATCGCATAATTATGTTTCGTGTTTGAATAAATAGTTAAAATTCGTATACGCAGATACCTCACGTACGTCTTGTAATAGGCATCCGCCAATTAATACTATATAATATTGTTTGTACAAGCAAATTCACTTAAATATAAGTAATATTTTGCTATCGGTATAGGTTTAGCATAATATTCTAAACGCCTTAAAAATCATTCATTACTTTTACATATGTATATATAATATACAAGCAGTGCTGTAATATATCTAGATACATGTTTCTAAGATACGGTAACTAAATACTTTTTTGTATCTTGTATCTGTATCTACAGATATTTTCTAAAAAGATGTATTTGTATCTGTATCTTATAGATGCAAAATATTTTATCGAAAGTATTTAAGATACATTTTAAGATACAATTCTTACTTTTTTGGTTCAACAAAATTCAAAAATAAAATGTAAAATTGTAAAATCTAATTCTTTTTAAACAAAATTTCAACAATTTTTTGTTGATATATATTATTTTCTGATTTATTTATCATTATAAATTATTACGTATGAGTGTATGAATATTGTGTATTGACTAGTGGATAATGCCCATTATTTATTTTATATTTACCAATAATACTTAACCAATATTTTAATATTGTCATACATTATGTATTATAAATGAAAATGACTGTGTTATAACTTATACTTTATAAGAATATTGTAAAATTATATTTTAAAACTGACATAAAAATATTGATACAAATTATTGTATCATAAATTATGTACCTATTATTTGTTTTTTTATAATTGTGTAATTCTATATTTCGAATGGATTAAATATTTATAAAAAAAATTAACTGTTTTTTTAAATGTATCTTGAGATATTTGTATCTGTATTTAGATACTAATTTAATGTATTTTATTACAGCACTGTATATAAGGTGTTTCATTGCTGTGTTTGATGGATTTTTATAATTAATTAATATAAATTAGGATTTTTTTTCAATTTGCTTTTCTTTGATAGGTGACATTAATTCAGAGAAAAAATACATTTTTATTTTCATTCCCTACTTTATAAAATAAAATAAACTTTATTTATTTACTTTACAAAATTTTCAAAATAGCCATTTTGTAAAACACGCTGTTCTAAAAATGTTAATGTATTATACATTTGTGTTATTTGATCAATAGTTTCTTAGTAACAGCTGTTTTAATCTCAAGAGAAAAAGCGTGAACAACTTGACTAAGACGTAACGGAATAAATGGATTTATTGTGTTATAAATTGAAAATGTTATAAATTAAAATGATTGTTACTATAAAACTATTGATCGGGTATCAATGTATGATATATTTCAATTTTTGGAATAATATCTTGATTAATAATAATGATTATTTTTAAAATTGTATAAAGTGAATAAATAAAGTTATTTATTTTTTTAGTGATTAGAGATGAAAATATGAATTTAATTTTTCTTTAAATGGACGTCTCTATCAAAGAAAAAGCCAATTAAAAACAAAATTTAAATTTGAATATTTACAGCTCTAGAAAAATCCGTTGAACACGGTGGAACACCTTGTATAATCGTAAAAATATCAACTTTAAATGTATGTGGCTTACAAGTAGATATTTACCTAGACAGCTACTTAATTTTGTTTTCCAGCAAATTTCGTTACCTAGTAAAAAATATTTTATGCAACCACAATATTCAATTTATTTATGTAAACCGATTTGAATATTATGCGCATAACTGGGTACGTACCTTAAAAAATGTTATTTTTTATAGGGATAAATTTATTCTCCTTTACGGGTAAACAGAATTAGCCTTTATTTTGGGTGTAAATTTAAAACTGTAGATGGCCGTGAGCGTTATATATACATATTTTAGTATCTACATTGTTATTTTCTCAGTGAACAAATTTTTAAGTTTATTATTTGTTTTTTTTTTTTCTATGATAAATTAAATGTTTAAAATAGGTAAAATTTCATGTTATGAACTTTTATATTCTGAGTGAAGCGAGGGATCTATTGGTTTTATTAATATGTATTTTTATTTTTTCTGTCTGTAAATAACGTTTCTCTTAGAAATTTAGTTCCAATCAAAGTATGACAAGAGACCTTTTTTGTTGAATTTTGTTTCTAGTTGGTACTTTAATATTTGAGATAATGAGAAATAACTGATTCTTTGGGTTAAAAAAAGGTTAAAAAATTAAAAATAAATTTGTTATTGGCAACTGTTTTATTTATTTATTTTTGTTATTATTATAATTTGTTGATGTTTTTTTATACAATTATTGTGAAAACGTATATTATTGAAAAAAAAAATGATATTGATCGAACTGTGCTCAAAATCCTTTTACGTTAGAAGTAATTAATCATTGCGTATAGATATAAATTATTTCCCTACATCCTACATTCCAAACTTCCAACCTACAACAGTAGCCACACCCGTTCAGCTTTTTTTTAATTTAGAATTATGGTGAGAAGGCCATATTGAGAACATCAATTGTGTTCTCAAAAGTAATGCACTGTTAACTTCAAATTAAAAAGAGAGCTGGTACTGGGAATGGGTGTAGCTACTGTTGTAGGTGGGAAGTTGGGAAGATAGGATACAGAGAGAAATTTAATTTATATCTGTATGTAACGATAATAGTGCACTTTTAAGTGCACAATGGGCGTTTTTTTTTGTTCCAAGTAACAGGTATTGTTAAAATTGTCTAATTTTTAGATTCTGAGCGTAGCGAGGGAGCGAGGAGTTTTACAATGGTATTTAATTTTTTCTTTTTTCTTTCTTTGTTCTAAACTGTGGATACGATTTTTCCTAGTATACTTGCTGCGATTTTTACGTGTAGCAAATTTTCTGAAAGATCAAGTTGTCTATATAGTACTTTAAAGAGGTAATTTTTTCATTTCCGATGCCATTTTTTAAATAAAAGAAATTGGTAAAGAAAAAGTGGGAAAACGTACAATTTCAGGATTTCATTATTTTATAAAAACAGGGATACTTTTTTTGTTGCTTTTTTGATTTAATTGCTTACGGTATCATCACCAAAACTTTTGAGCTTTTAAGGAATTTTAATTTTTGGGAGTTTTTTTTCTGTAATTTGGTTATAAATACACGTAGAGACTTGAAACTTGGTATTAATACTTATATTAGACCCACGCTTACACGTGGTAAAATTTCCAAAATCATCAGACCATATTTTTTTAAATTTTTTTTTAATAAGCGTTTTGAAATCGAATTTAAACGAAAATCGCAAAAAAAAACTACGACAATTAAAATTATTTATTACACCGAACTATGCTCGGAATCGTTTTTCGTCAGCAATGGTTTATCGTTGCTTATACACATGAATGAAATAACCTGAAGCATCTTACCTTTCGAACTTCCCACCTACAACAGTGGCCTCTCCCATTCTAGGTATCAGCTCTCTTTTTGTCTTCTTCTTCTTTGTTCTAGTCCGTGGACATATTTATTCCTAATAAACTCCGATGCATAAGTGTAGCGCCTTTTTTATTTTGACTATCTCGAAGAAGTTCTTGATGATGTTTTGAATAAAAAATAAAACAAAAATATTGAAAACAAAACTTATTTTGTCAATTTGTTAACTAAAAGAAAAAATATAAGTGGTAAATATATTTTACGTGATTGTATTTTGTACACAGTTGAACAGGATACAGAGTAACAGGGTACAGGAAAAAACAGAATAGTCACTTCAAATATAGTTAATACGATTTTTCTGTTATATTTAATGTGATTGTTATTATCAAATATAATTTAATTCTGTTTACTATATTTCAAAGTTAAACATTTAAATTAATACTAACTTTTTAATAAACAAAATGTTAATTTTTGAAATTAAAAACATATATTTCTAAGATTGAAAAAAAAGCGATTTTTCTGGTTTTTTTCTTGTATCTTTCAATTAAAAATTAAATTTGTTTTAAGTACGTATAAACACGATTTCATATTTAAATGCGCTTTTTAACAAACATTTAAATATTGATTAGATTGTATTATATTAAGTATTGTTTTTAAATTCAGAAACCTTTTAGAAAATTGCGTTTAACAATATTGTAATTAAAAAACTTTTTCTCTCTTTATCTTCTACTTAAAACGTGTTTACTTTATTTAATTCAAATTAGGAAAATGTTTTTTTATATCTTTTAAACTTTTAGATACTTAATTCATATTTTACATCAATAATGTTGATACTGAGTCCTCTATGTTTATCTTTAAACAAAAAGTTTTTATTTTATGTTTAGTTTAATTAATTTTAGTTTTAGATAATTAACTGTATAATTATTGTTAATTTGATTTTAGTTATTACAATGTATTTTACTATATAGAGTAAAACTCATATTTTGATTAAAGTTAGTATAACATGTTATTATATTTGTTTCTATGTAAGAAGGACTTAAGCGAATTTCATAAAAAAAACTTTGAAAATAATAAAAAAAATGATTAAAATTATTGAAAAGAATTCCATAAGAAAACTATAAAATGTGACTTTAGCCTTTCTTCTTTGAGATTAAAAATTCATAGTAAATATATGTTTCAGTTTTCAATATTATAAGTAGTTATAACATATAAACTCATTCAAATAATATTTGATTCAGCAGTTCAATCTAATTTTACTTAAACTATGGATTGAAAACGGTTTTATAATTATAGTAAAATATTACGTATGTTGTGTAAGAGTATGTGATTTTGGTTAAAGGTTTATTGAAAAAATAAACCTTATATTATATTGTAATAAATATTATATAATATTTTTGATTGATAAATTATGTTTTATTTCAGATTATGGTTTGAATACAACTTTGTACATAGGGGGAAGTGCAGTTTTGGTTCTGAGTGTTTTAATTTTTGCGTGTCACATTTGTGCTAAGAAAAAACTATTGTGGTTTAAAAATAAAAGCAAACTTCCCACTGCTGCATCAGAACCACATTTGGCATTTTATCACAGAAAGCCAACAGCCATAAAATCGGTCAAAAACTCAGGTGGATCGCATTATTTGAAAAAGAGTCCTAGTCCTACTGATAGTAAAACACTTGTTGTATGTCTTGTTTAACAATTTATTCAAATGCTCTTTATTACAACATTTTTGTTTTATGATTTAATAAGGGTGATGGAAGTATCAGTCCCATTGGATCGGAGAAAATTTCTAGACATTCACCGACCATAAGTCCAACTTGTGAACAAAAAACTGTGCAACCTCCCACACATACGCTGTCGTAAGTTATTATTATTCTTTATTTTATTTTTATTTTGGTATTTTCATAAACCTGAATTTAAGCCAATACTGTCAATAAAGTAACATTTTTATTACTATAATAAAGGATTCAACGGTAAAAGGTAACGGGGAAGGCATAAAATATGTACGAAGAGCATCCTAAGAGGTTTTATTATTTAAGAGAGAAGTAGGTTTAGACGTAATCATATTTTTAGACGTCGGGTTAGGTTAACTGGAATATGATTGATGGCAAGTATATTCAGGCTTACTATAAATTAGTGAATTTTATGGTATATATGTAAATTTGATATTTTTTTTTTTATAAGGGAAGTGTACTTAAGTAAATTAAATTGTGACGTAGATGTTTGAGAAGTATGTCATATTAGTAGTGATGTGTTATGATAATTAAGTTGATAAAGATGTAATGGAAGGTTTAGATACATATTAATATCAGATGAGTCTGGTAAATATAGACGGGATACCGTAGAGCTAATTATTTGGTATGATTATAGCTGATATATTATTGTTTGTTTATTTTAGATTCTGAGTGGAGCGAGGAATGTATTGGTTTAACAAAGATGTTTATTTTTAAAATTATTTTTATGTGAACACTTTTTCTAACAGAAAGCATACTTCGATTATCAAATATAGCACCTTTTTCGAAAGAAAATGTTTCTTGGGATGTTCTTTAAAGCGGTTATTTTTTGAAATTCTCATTAATGTTCGAGATAACGAGAAAAACTTGGTTATTTAAGTTAAAAAAGATTGAACAGTTAAAAATAAGGTTGTCATTTAAACCGTTTGTATTTATTTTTTGTTACTATTAAGTTTTTATTATTTTAATTTTTTTCCAACAATAATTGTTGTCATGCAAATGCATATTATACTTTATTATGATATACGATACATCTATATCTATATATATAAATTGTTGACAAAGCATAACTATCAATTGAACTCCGCTCAGAATAGTATATTCGTTAGCAATGGTTTATCGTTGCTTACAGATACACATTAAATTGCCTTCTGTATCCTACCTTCCCAACTATCTACCTACAACAGTAGCTGCACTCACGTGCGAAGTTGTTCCGAAATTTTTAAGCATAGTTTTAAAACACAAATTATCGAATTAAAAATATTGACATTTTAATTTATTTTGTATACGAAATGTGTTAATATCGGTTGACTAGAATAATTTAAGTTATTTTGCGACTTATTGGTATCGTAATAATAGGTTATTGTTTGTGTAAATTAATTGATATTCCAAGAACCATAGCGTGAAGAGGGCGTTATGGTATTCTTAACATAGAATCGATCGAGATTTTCTTATTTTCAGAATCACTGATGAAAATAGTAGATAATAATAATTAATATCTTTAATTAATAATTAGTTTACAGTAAATTTAAATTGTTGTTTTCAAGGAAAGTTTATATACTATACTTAAAACTTACGTATGAGTACTTATAGTATGAGTCGTATGATAAATATTATACCTATAAAATGTGTGTTTTTAAATTGTATAGGTAACTTTCTATGGTGCGCGGAAAATATAATTTCAATTCATTGTCATCGTAATTCTTTGGTTATTTGGAAAAATATCTAAGAAAATTTAATGAGATTTTATAATATTGTTATAAAGTATATTGCAGAAAAATGTGTAATACAAATATTTCATATTATAAATCGCATTAATGATACATTCACGAAGAATATTTTTCTTTGCTTTTACAATAGACGGAAAATGCGACGTATTGAAAAGGGAAATGTATTATTAGTTTATAAGCTACTACTCGTATTTTGATGGGAAAAATATAATATACCTATCCAAGTTTGTAAATAAAGTATAATATTAGACAGGCAGGTCTCCTATAATGTTTTTTTTTCTCTAAATATTTTCAGGCCGCTGGGGTAAAATATTTATTATAAGAATATACGTCATTAATAATTTTTAAATATTGGTGGGCGTGAACACTATATGATTTGGAAATTTTAGGGGATCAAAGAATAGAATTATTATTCTAAACATGGTCGAAATAACGTTTTATGAACTAAAGTATAATATGTTGGTAGGTACTAGATATTCAAAGGGGTTATAGAAAACTATTTGGAAGGGCTTTGCATAATATAGCGACAAAGGTAATAGACTAATAATATTATGATATTTGAAACAGTTCGGTGTTCATAATCTTGTAAAACATAAAGTTGGGTATAACAAAATAATCAACTAAAATGGCTAACTAGTGCATACGCCCATCGGTTTTTATATTTATTTACTAAAAAAAAAAAAGAAAAAAAGAGAGCTGATATTATTAATAGATGCGATCCTGTTGTAGGTAGAATACATAAATGTATTTAATTTGTACCTGTAATCAAGGATAAATCAGCTAACGAAAAATTTCAAGTCTCTTCGAATATCTGTAACTGACTTACAGCAATAACCAAAAAAAAAAAAAAATAATAATAATAAAACTATTATTTTTGTAAAATTTTCCATTCTTTTTACATTTTTTTTAAATTTTGCTCAATTATCAAAAACCTGTACGAAAAATCAAAAAATGATCTTTTTAATGCATTAACTAGATCCAAAATGCAATAAAATATATTTCTTTTGTCATTTTTCGATCGGAGCAAGAATTTTGGTTGAAAAGTTATTTTAACACAAAAAATATAAACCATAGTAAAACTTATGTATTCCTTACTACGCCAGAATCTGAAAAAAAAACACATTATTGTAAACAAAAATCAATAGATCTTTCGTTAAGCTCCGAATCTAAAATAATAATAATAATAATAATAATCATTTTTATTTGTAGAGTTGTCCATGAAAATGAAATTGATAACAAGCTATCGTCGAAAAATAACCAACCACAAACCGAAACCGGCCAAAATGATTCGCCTGGTAAAATGGGAGTACTTTTTTTCAAACTTCGGTAAGTGCAATAAAATATACATTTTACTAACACGAACTTAACAGCTGCAGTATAATCCATCACATCACGACACTCTATTCGCCATCACTTTAATGCAAATTAATTGTATTTTTAATAATGCCATAAATCATAATTCAAATTATAAACAGATTTAGTAGAATTTTTTCCTAGGTCAATTTTGACAATGTATAATACCTAATATACTATGTATTGCAATGCATGTAATTATGATGAACGTACGTTAGTGCGCTTTAAAATAATATTTTATTTTGTTTATTTTATTTTATAAATTGTGTTATTATATAATCAAAGCTCAAAGTTTACTGAAAAAAATCTAATGGCGAAGGAAATATTAATTAATAAATTAAGTATATTCAATATCTCAATAGTACTTGGCCGGTAATCATGTATCTTATAATTGTATTGAGTATAATTTTATTCTAAATAAATTTGTTAATTTTTCTTAAGTATAATAAAAAAATAAATCAAATGTTTGTAGCATAACTTAATTAGCTTTTTTTTTCATTACAGGTCAAGTTACCTGTAATGAAAAACAAACAATTAAATTACCTGTACTGTATAAAGTTTAAATCAAAGGTACTAAAATATATCTAATCGATTTGTAAATTGTATTTATTTTTGGTGAAAATAAGAAATTAAAAATATTGACTCCGATGTTTTTCAAGTGATATTTTCTGTATCAAAAAAAAGAATAGAGATCGTTAACTTAAATTATGTTTTGATTGGGCTTTGGTTTATAAAAACGCTTGGCTATAGCTTATTTGCGCCCCGAAAGATTTGGACAGATGCGCTTTAAAGATGAAGTACTGCCTGCCTATGTATATTCCATATGCACCAATTTCGCATACAACGTTGTCATCAAGATTAAATGCTCATGGTCATTTAATTCTGATCATAGCATGTAATGTATATATAGATTTTTAAAATCAACATTGACGGTTTTAGTAGTACTTGTTATTTTAGAATCCATTTTTTAAACGTGAAACTTGTGTTTGTAATTTGTGTAACGTTGCACAACGCATTCACAGAGAGAGCTGCCACGAAGTGCAATTAAGATGAAATAAACAAATATACCGATAATAAGGGTGTAACGTAAAATCTAAAAATAGATAAATAGATGTGAGAAAAGGTTAGTTCACAATAGTATTGAATCGTATTCCAGCATACAAGTCGGCAACGTTGCACGGTTTTAACGAGTTTTCATTAAACATATTTTGAATACAAATGGGATATGATTTCGGGTTGCCCATTCTCAAATGGGCTGTAAAAAAGGTGTGATGGCCGCAAGTGGGCTGCTCCGAAACGCTTTGCATGGTGTGTTGAAAAAATAAATATATTTTGTTCCCGTTTAAGGCTGAACAAAACTGAAATTAAAGAATAATATTTATCATATTAGTATTATACTGGTTTAACTTTAAAGACAACATTTTATTATTTTTTAGGTATAAAAAAGATAAAAAAGTTCTTTTGGTGAATATAAATAAATGCATGGATTTGATTCCGAAAGACAAAAATTCTGGTACCAGCGATCCTTACGTAAAATTGCAGTTATTGCCTGACAAGGAACACAAAGTGAAGACTCGAGTATTAAGAAAAACCAGAAATCCGGTGTACGAAGAAGACTTTACATTTTTCGGAATACAATCAAACAAACTTCAAGTGATAAATTAATAATAGTTAATACATTAGTTCGTAAGGTTATACTAAAAAAATACAATTTTTTCAGTCAATGACTTTACACTTTGCCGTACTGAGTTTCGACCGTTATTCAAGAGATAGTTTAATTGGTGAAGTTTTCTTTACTTTGAACGAAAAGGATGTACTCGAATCGATTGAAAAAGAACAAATATCCGTTCAAAAAGATATCGTACTTCGTAGTGTAAAAGTATGTATTACATGAGTTTTATTTTTATAAATTGTGTAAAGGTTACTAGTAGACATCTTGGGTACTAAAAAAGGTGAACAAATATTATTTCATGATATTAGAAAAAAAAAAAAATAAATAATAGTAATCGTAAAAAGTATCGACAGCAAATATACTTGGAAAATATACCCGCACAATATGTAATTCGTTTGAGTTCAAAAATTGTATATAAGTTCAAATAAGAGTATACGAATGTATTAATATATTTCTGAACGTTTTTTCTCTCGGTTCTTTTTATAATAATGTAGTTGACCTAGAAATGGAATATTTGTAATGTCGTATCGTTTTGGAAATACCAGCGGTTTCGAGATAAGTTTTGAATACTTTACTTAAATAGATACATTCTAGGCCTACACACTTTAGTAATTCAGTATTTTATTAGTTTGTAATATTACGTTAACTTGTAAGGATTTGTTATTTGATTAAACTAAACGAGTATGTGAATTTGTTACATTTTAAATTGAACATTAATTTAATTTACGTATTTATATAGCCATACTTTTTAACGTTTAAATGCATTTAAAAAAAATAAAAATGTTTATTTTATTAATTAAAAATGAATTAGTGCACATTTAAAACCAATATTTATTTATGGTATTTTGTTTTCTTTTATCTGAATGTTAATGTGATTTTGTTTTATAAAATAGCATTTCAATTGATGCAGTATTTCGATTTGTTTTAGCAATCCCAAATTGCCAATCGTGGAGAATTGTTAGTATCGTTATGTTGGCAACCGGCAACAAGAAGGGTTACGGTAGTCGTATTGAAGGCTAGAAATTTACCCAAGATGGATTTGACTGGATTGGCTGGTAAGTTTTTAAAATTTAAAAAGAGAAAAAACAGAGGATGTTATCTAAGAATTATTTCTATTATTTTTTGTATATATTCTTTTAAAGATAATTTACAAAAATTTGACGAATGATAAAATGTTAATAGTTGTTTGTAGGGACTGGTTTTTGAAAAATTAAAAAAATTCTTCTTTCCGTTCTCGGTATTGATACCGAAGAATAAAGAACACTGACCCATCTCTAGTTGTTTATTTTAAATTGACGAGGACTTCAATAAAATAGTTTTAAATAGTAAATTAAATAAAATTTTTTTTTTTGTATTCGTTGGTTAGTTTTTAAATATGTATTAATTATATGAGTATGTAATTATTTTTAGATATTTTATTACATAATAATATAGAGTTTGTTGTGTATTTAAGATCCGTTTGTGAAGATCAATTTCTTAGTCGACGGGACCCGCATATCGAAGAAAAGGACTCATATGAAGAAACGTACATTGAATCCCGTCTATAATGAATCGTTTGTGTTTGATTTGCCTACATCAGTCGTCGACTTGCATAACGTGTGCATTGAGTTCTGTGTCTTTGATCACGATAGAGTCACTAAAAACGAAGTAAGTAAAATAAAAAAAAAAAAAAACGAGCTGATACTGTTGATGGGTATGTCACAGTTTTAGGAGAGAAGTCTTAAGGAAGGATATATCGAATAGTTTAATAATTTGTATCTGCATGCAAAGGTAAACTATTGCTAACGAAAAACAATTCTGAGCAGATTATTATAATTATCTAGTTATATATTTTCCTTTGTTGTCAAAGTAATCCAAAAGTCAACAAAAATTTGACAGTTCAAATTATTTTTTTTTTTTATTAATAAATAGGCCCTCGGCAGCATAGGCCATTGGGCCGTTAGTTTACAATTATTGTGTATGATAATGACATATTATTGTGCACTTATTCTAATTAATCTAGTTTATTATAGGTTTTTAAATCTTAGTTTGGAGTTTGACCGCTGTGATGAATTCGATGATATTGGATATTGACTGATGGTTATTTTGTAGTATTTCCGCTATTGAATCAGTGAGGTTGAAAAATGTTCTCGTGTTTTGGTATATTCGGCATTCAGTGAGAATGTGTTTGATGGTGACATGAACGCCATAGGTTGTGGTTCTTCCTTGGCCATTAGAAAACTGGGAGATTTGAGTGTGTCCGATTCTAAGTCTTGTTAGTATAACTTCAAATTTTCTTGGTATTTCTGTGGGAAACGTCCAATTGTCTATATTATGTTTGATTTGGTTAAGTTTAGTGTGGTATGATGTCCATTTCTGGTGCCATCTTAGTGGGAATTTATTTATTATCAAAATTTGTATGTTCTTTGACATAGTGATTTGTGTAGACAATGATAGTGGTGAGGAGATTGCGGCTTTTGCTGCGAGTTCAGCGAGCTAATTTTCTTTTATGTTAGAATGTCCGGGAATCCAAAAAAGTTTGACTTTGTCATTGTTGTTGTTTTGGAAGGTGTAGATTTTATTTTGAATATGTAGGTCAATGTCTGATGGATTATATGTATTTTTGTTACTGTAGTTCAACTTATTTACTAATGAAACTGCCTATAAAATAAAAAAAACAGACATACTTCGTACATGGGTGCAGCCACCAGCCACTGTTGTAGGTGGAAAGTTCGGAAGGTAGGATACAGAAGGCAATTTAATGTGTATCTGTAAGCAACGATAAACCATTGCTAACGAAAAAACGATACTGAGCGGAGTTCAATTGATAGTGATGCTTTATCAACAATATATATATTATGGTAAAATAATTAAATAAGCATGGTTAGGTACAATATTTTCTTTAATAATATTTGTGTAATATTGTACCGATTTTCCCGTCTTTACTACGTTTTTTTCCGGTTTTCCCAGATGTTTTCATTTGCTGAGAAAACTCATGAGAAAATCAAAAATAACTTCCCTTAAGTACCTCCCCAGTCCGATTTTCTTTCAAAAAAAGTGCTACACTTAAAAACCGGAGCAAAATTTCCGGAATAAAAGTTGTGCACAGATAAAAAAAAATATCTTTGTAAAACCATAAGCATCTTCGGTTTACTCAGAATCTAAAAATTACCCTCCCTAGTGCACCAACTAGATCAAAATAGTATAAGAAAGTTCCAATATAATTTTGATTATAGTAAGATTTCTGTTATAAAAGTTGTTTATAGATACAAAAAGGAAATGCTGATACTCCTGATGGGTATGCTTCACTGTTATAGGTGGGGAAATGGGAAGGTAGAATACATGAAGTTGTTTAATATATATTCGTATGAAACGATGTATCATTGCTAATGAAATACAATTCTGAGCGAAGTTGTATCTTGTCCAAGGCTATACTTTTTAACATACATATTTATTACAAAATATAATATATGCAAATAATGCATATAAATCATTGAATAATTAATATCTAATCGAGAAATAATTAATAATTAATTGACGAACATTGTTTATGCAGATTATCGGACGAGTTTTGATGGGACACCCGGACAATCCGTCAGTAAGCGCCGAACGTCACTGGAAAGAAGTAATGAATGCGCCCAGAAGACAAATCGCTGACTGGCACAAATTAGTCGTTTGAATCAACGAAAAACCGAGAACAAGGATATTACAACAACAAATAAATAATGCTATTTATATTCTTCCTAAATTATTGGTTTTAATTTCCATTTTGTACCGAAAATATTACCTCTATAAGTGGATAAATATCCGTTATAGTTATATATTCTAAAGACTACTATAATATCTACAATATTATTATAGATCATTATTTGTGTCCACTGTAGATGTTTTACCAATAGACCACATATAAATTATGTATCCGTTAGGTATAGGTCGTTGGTATAAACACAGAACGACATAACGGTATGAAGTATATAATATTGTTTAATTTTATTTTATTATACGTAAAACTGTACCAAATTACCTATACATATAAAACAGGGTGTGATGAAAATAAAACCAAAAAAAAAAAAAAAATATCCAAAAGTTGTAAAAGGTGAAAATAAATTTCGAGTCGACATTTTTTCCGACCTGTTATATTTTATAATTTATTTATTTATATTATATATCTCGGTCTATTTAAACGTGTGGTGATCTAAAAATCCACTTCATTTTTAGGGAGTAATAATTATCGTCGTAAATATAATAAACCTATATATAATACCTATATACAAAGAAGCTTTTGCATGAATCGATATTATAATATAATATTTTAATAACTGTATTGTAAATCGAAATAATATGTTGGCGATTCTAATAATATTATCGTAGTGTATAGGCTAAATTATCACGCAAAGAGCATACACATATAGTTACAATTAGAAAACAAAAATGTATTTAAGGGACCTCGTCACTAACATTTGTGTTCTCCGTCTGTCTCGCACAGAATTTAGCAACAAAGGCATTTTGCATTTCTATGGTTATTACTTGCTGGTCGAGTCGGTGGCCAAACGGGACCTATTAAAGTAAATTTTGTAAGGAAGAGTATTTACCATAGAACATTACGAATGGTTATATTTAATGTTTTAATTTTTTAATACGCGGTATTCACTGCTTAAGTTAACAGCAAATTAAAACGCGCTTACCTATATTGATAAACCTTCGCCCAATTGTACAATTGTATAAAAATGCGAAATTCTTTTATTATTGTCGCTGTTACGTGCGAGACAGACGGAGAAAACAAACATTAGTGATGAGGTGTCTTGATACAATTATAAAATTAAGTCATACAATATTTAGGTACTCACACTCACTCGTACACACAATATAACATACTATAGTACTTACGGATACTCACATACATCATGTAAAAAAAATAAAACACACACATAGGTAGTTACGTGAAAAAAGTATGATAATATTATTACGGTATATATATATACAACACAGTATCAATTATTACATGAAAATGATAAAATAATTAGGTACCTGATATTATAATATTATGTCTATAATATGCAGTGGTTATTTTTGGTATTATTAAACTTACATTTTAGTTCATTATTATTAACAAATACAAATAAAAATAGTAGTTTTGTTTTATTTTTTTAAAACTATTATGATAGAACAAAATATAATTGTACGCATTGAATTTTATATAGCTTTATCAATAATCTTATCAATATAATATATACATTATACATTACGTTAAAAAATAAATAGTTTATTGTATTATTATAATTTATGTTTTTTAATGTATTGTATTAGATTCGTAAGTTTAATGGAATATACAACTAATATGTATATTATAAATTATTAAAAAAAAATATAGTAATTTGTAATAGGTATATATTATTATTAGCATTTGTGTTACGCTTTTTTTAGAATTCGAGTTAAATATATTATTATAAAAGACGGCTTTTATACCGTAGGCATATTTTTATTAACGCTTAAATCATTTTTGAACAAATAATATGAACATACTAAATAAATAAATAATATGTAACGAAATACAAGTATTTTAGAAGAAAAATAATTATATTTTTTCTGTATTATTTATAGTTTGCCACTATTCGTTGTGTTTACACATATTATTATGTTTAAATTTATTTTAGATACCTGACGAAATAGACATAATATTGGACGTATCACCCATATGTATAGTAACTACTGCTATTACAATTCACTATATATCTTATACATACATATATATTATAATAAATGGTTATTTATTTAGAGATTACAAGGGTGATTTTTATTAAAAAACCGATAAATAAATAATATTCTAGTTTGTTGTAGTTTGAGTCCCTCGAGAGACATAGTAACACGCGGGCCCTGATTTAGATATTAATCATTTCAACATTGCGGGCCTCTAAATTTTATTTTATTTTTTAAAATAAAATTGTATTGTTACAATTATTATAATTAGATATTTCATTTATAAGAACATTATAGATTTTTTTTTAATCTGTTCGCATAATCAATATTTATGTAGCTAAATAAATTAAAAAGTAAAAAAAAAATATTTATGGGAAAAAATCATTATAAAGTACTAAAATAGCCAAATAAAATCCAAATACACCTTAGTATGTGAGTTCTAGTCAGTGGTTAGATATGGTAATTCAGTGGCGGCGCGAAGTATTTTTGCTTTGAATCGCGGATTTAATTTTCCACCAACCTTACTACAAATTTATCAAATTTTTGCAATCTAAAATTATTTTAATGATTTTTATTTTGCAACAACAACAATGATTTTTGTTATATTTCTGAACACTCAGGCATCCGAAATACCCATTCGGTTTTTTGTGAATCACTTGATTCAAACATACCTCTTTTGCGCCACCACTACCGAATAGCTTTTACATTCATCGAAATATTGTGATAGGAATGTAAAATAATAAAACATGCATTTAATGTTAATCCAGCTTCTGTTAATCAGCGGTAATTTCGTTTCTTCCGAATTATGATAAATACCTAGCTATAAATCTAATTTTATTTGACTGTTGTTAGTGGGGTTCTCCTACTCTTTTTAAGTGAGCCCAGTATAAATATGACCATGAAATCATGGCCAGAATTATCGGGACCGTACTTATTTTCCCCAAACGTATTGTATTTTTTTTTAACATGGTATGTTTTATATTTTCATAAAAGTAAAAAAATGTACCGACGCTAAAATACTTTTTTTGTTTTAGCTCTATAATATGTAGATATTACTTTAGTTTTACCATGACAAAATATATATAGATAAGATTACAATTTTTGATTCGCACAATAAACGTGCTCTTTCGATGTATAACGAACGAACGGGCCTTACATTTTGTCGTGCTGAAATGCCGAAATTTTCCAATATAAAACACTTTTTTTTTTCATAGATACTTTTATCTGATACTTATCAGACAATCCGTTAATGCAAATGCCAAATCAACAAAATTAACTATAGCTATTATTTCAACGATAATGAACTGAGGACTTATTCTCAAACTCGAATAGGATTCGTAAACAGAAATATGAAAGGACAAATTCGTATTATTAAAAATTATTCGTCTATGAATCAGTCATTCATACAGCTATTTTGGATGGGTTTGGGTAGATGAAAACAGTCTTTTTTATATTTTGTATAAAAACAACTTTTTACCAGAAAACCTTTTCCAATCAAAAAATGACAAGAGGCATTTTTTGTTAAATATTGGTTCCAGTTAGTGTATTGAGGACTGAGGAGGTCATTTTTTTTAAAAAATTATTGGAAAAACTGAAAAAACCATATAAGTGAACCATGTTTTGAAAGAAAATTTTGTTTAGTTGGTGTGTAAGAAATTCGTTAATTTTTTGTGTAGATTTTTGAATAATTTGAAAATCCGTGAAAAAACGAAGGAAAAATGTATAGAAATAACCGTTATTTTCATTATTTTCAATTTTTTTTTTTTATAATTCTGTTAAAAATAAAATTAGAGATTCGATATTTATACAGAATAGTTATGTTAATTTTTTTTAGACTTTGTAAAATTTTTAAAACTTTTCCCGATTTTTGAGCATTTGACATTTTTTTTTGACAGGTATTGATATCTAAAATGTAAGATAATATTATATGATATTTCATCATAATAACTCATAACAAAATTCAAAATCTTTATTACTAAAATTAGTGATTTAGGGTATGTATTATACATTATAATTAATAATGTTGTAAAAAGTGTGTGCACAATTGTCTTATCATAGACAAATCAAATATTTTGTGTCATTGATTCATTCAAGATCATTCAGATACGCGAAGTTTGAGAAATTAATTTTTCATTGATATACAGGAATTGAATAACTTGTACGAATGCGAATTATTAATTTCCTGTCTTTTTTACACGACTTTTCAAATTATAAGAACAAGATGTATTCTTAAAAAATATCCGAAGGCAAATCAGTCATATTAAGTGAAAAACATTCATACAATTACTTCTATTATTTTCATAAGTGGAAACTATTTTTCGTATACGAATCCAATTTTATAGATCGTGTATATCAATATAGACAGTGTATATTCTTTTGATTGTTTAATCATACTTCATGATATTAAGCAGGGTGCTACATTATAGTTGTACCATCCCAAGCATACCGTAATCGATGAGGTTTTTCAATTACAACTTTTTTAAGATTTTTCCTACTTCAAAAAAATGGGTTTTTTTTTATACTTACTCAAAAAATATTTGTGTGGATTTAAAAATAAATATTTCATGATATTTTCTGCAAATTCCTCATATAATTCGATATGTCACATTATTTTTGTACAATCATTGAGACTCAAAATAACAATCAAAAAAATGAAAAAAGTGTTCACAGTGGGGGTAGGTGAAGTTGGGAAAGTAGGATATAGATGAGAATTTAATGTATTTTTGTATGTAATAATTAATTATTGTTAACGAAAGACGATTACGAGCGCAATTTGGTAATACATAATTTGAAGTGCCGTGCTTTTTTTTGCGATTTCAGTTTAAGGTTGATTTTAAAACGCTTATTAAAAAAGGAAAATAAATTCGTCCGATAATTTTGGAAATGTTACCACGTCTAGGTAAGTTCAATATAAGTATTATTACCAAGTTTCAAGTCTCTATTTATAATCAAATTACAGCAAAAAACAGCCAAAAATTAAAATTCCTTAAAAGCTCAAAAATGGCTCAAAAGTATATTAAAAAGAAATAAAGGTTTCTTGTGATTTTTCAATTAAATCATTAATTTTTGGTAGAAAACGTCATCCGAGTTTTTTTTTATAAAATAATGAAATTGTACATTTTTCTATGTTTTTCCCACTTTATTTATTTAAAAAATGGCGTCGACAATCAAAAATGTAAATATAAAGTACAATCTAGACAATTTGAGTTTTTAAAAAAAGTTGTTACACGTATAAATCGAAGCAAGTGTACTAGGAAAAAACGTGTCCACAGACTAGAAAAAAAAAATAAAATAAAATAAATATCTTAGTAAAACCAATAGCTTCCTCGTTCCGCTCCAAATCTTAAATACTTTATTACATTTAACATTTTTTCTTTTTACCACTAAGTTCAACTTATAACGAACTTATTGTAAAATTTCCAAGCATTCATTTTCAGTCTAACAATTTTATCCACAAAAAAAAAAAATATATGTATAAATAAACCTACATACAAATAATTGACAAATATATCAATTTTTCAATTAGCTGAACAATTACAACAAAAAACATTTTATTATAGTATAATAGTGTTCAGTTCAAATTTAAGAACTAAATATACTTAATTTGAGTTAAATAACTATCCTAATCTTACGCACCTATTGCAAATCATGTAAAAAAGTTTATAGGAACCTACCTTTTTATTATTTATAGATATTATGTCTTATTCGGTAGGTTGTGTACTTTTCAATTAAATAAACATTCTAGTTGATATTTCATTAAACATAATAAAATTATTTCATCTCTTAATTTTTTTGTCTTTTTAGAATAAGGCAATCAATTAAACAATATATAACTGAATAATAGTTGAATTTGTTTTAAAACAAAAATAGTAATTAATTATATTAATAGTTTGTCTTTTTGTACGATGTATAAAATTCGAATTTTATTTTGTATTTATGATAGATATACTACCTACATAAATGAATACACTTGTCGTTCTGAATAATATACTGCAATATTAATTTTTATATAGGTAACCAAACAAATCTACTTTTAATATTTTTCACATTACACGAATTATTATTGAAATGTAATTTTATTATAGAGCATGCAAAATTTACCTGCATATATATGATTATAAAACGGTAAATTTAATTTAATTCAATTACGAAAATTATATTTTTAATTAAATTTTTTTCTTTTATTCAGAACTACCAAATAATATACGTAGGAAGGTATTCAATGTATGAAATACCTATAGATATTTCAGTAAAGTACCTGCATAATTTATTTCTAGTATAAATTAAAGATATTAATAGAATGGATCAATTATATCAAGTTGTTGTAGACTATGGTGCCTAGAATACAAAACATGTAATAACGATTAGTAAAAAATTAAGCAAATGTGTCACGCGACTTATATATTAATGTGTATTGATCACGAATCGTATTAACTCCTTTCAATGACGATCGAGACAAATGTATTGAGTGGGTAGATACTAATAAAATTATACTATGTAATACATGTGTTTGAAATGATTATAAAAAAAAATAATAATAAAAATTACTATAAAGAAGTGTTTAACATGTGTATAAATAGGATATTGGACGATTAAATTTACAATACGTACGCTATTATATAGGCTATAATTTATAGCTAGTTTTGCAGATAACTACTATACAGTGTCTGTGTCGTGCGATGTTAAAGTGATTCAAATTTGCATTTAGTTTAGAATACAGAGATTGTCTACTTGTATACTTAAGCATAGTATACGGTTACAACTCGAAAGGTTGGTTATCAAATTATATTCAATTTGTCCGTAAATTATAATATTATATAACTGATGGTTTATTTTCTTGTGTAATACAAGAATATTCCTTACATTTGTAATTTGTATATTTTTAAGTTATTTTTTTAATTTGCATAAATGTATAAATGAATTTGAACACTGGAAAGTGCTATGTGGTAATATAATACGAAGGTGCGTAGATTAGTGGTGTTTACATGTATATTATTATAATATATATATTATATGTACTATCCTTCTTCTGCTTTTGGATTTTAGTGCTCTCCGAGAGTTTTTGACAACCATTTCCTTCGATTTTACTTGATTTCCTGAACTATTGTTTACTTATTATCATACTTGTACTTGGAAGACCCATATTAGAAATCTTAATGTATATTTTATTGCCAAAGTTGTAATCATATAATATTATCATTTTTACCTATTAATGTTGTTTTGTATACCAGTCATACGATATTACTAAATAAACTTGGGAGAGTTTCACATCGTACATCCATATGTGCCTATACCAACCCCGAGGCAATGACCTTTTGCCCATTGATTTTGAAACCGTAACGAGTAGGTTGTGTTGTACAAAAATGTATTGTACCATAATTATTGTTATTACAATACGGCTCGTATGGCGAGTTCTAGACGGTCAACGAAGATATTGGATTTATTACGACAGTGTTATCAGCAGATTGAATATATTTTTAAAAACGGCCGTAGTATTACCAGCCTACGTGACAAAATATGTACTACCGGCCTGGTAATATTTTGCAATTCATTTTGTTTTTGTTTTTTTTTTTCATTTTTTCTGCAGTTATATTCACGACCATGGGGGAAGAATGGAACTATGTGTGTCTTCGCGTTTTGGTCGTGTGCGTGTTTTTTTTATCGGTGTGCGTCGACAGCTCGGGCGTCAAACACTACACCAACAAATGGTTGGTGCACGTACCACTGGGGGAAGTGGTGGCTAGAGAGGTGGCCCGTAGCAACGATATGCAATACCAAGGACCGGTAAAGTATATGATACAATATAATATCGCGTAGGTATACTATACATGTGCTTGTACATATTGTGTACAAAATAAATAATAAAACGAATTACTGCGGACGGACTTAATGCGGATATAATAATAATAATAATGATAACGGCTTATTTACTACGGTTATAGGTGTGCGCGAATGAGTTTATTTTATTAATTTGACGGTGGCTGTGCGATCCGCTCGCCAGAAATCGTATCTCGATAATACGCGATCACGAGAATACGCGCGATAAAAGTGTGTATCGCTGCCACTTTTAATTTCTTTTTGAAGCCCGGAATACGCACACGAGACTACTGCTAGAAAAAAGGGCTTACATACCGCGTGCACTGCAGTCTATTATGAATTATGATCTATACGTTAATATTTTTTTTTTTATAACTGTATACACACCTATAACAATGCGCGTCTTAGAACAGACCGAGGAATAAAAACACTCGAGTGAGTATCCATATATATATATATACGTATTGTATATCGCTGTATATATTATTATATTGTAGTGTTGACGACACGGAAATACAGCGTATAGTATACAACTACATGGAAAAGGCGTAATTTTTCGAAAATATATTATACTTATAACACCGCCCTTATTGGTATAAATTCTAGACCGCCATAATTCAAAAACCGTAATGTCGAGAAAATTCTGCTGCTTGAAAGGTTTCACTATGACGTGTAAAAAAGTCGTTTATTTTTTTTAAATTTTCCGTTTTCTTAATAGTTGAGAAAAACCGAAAAAAACGGGGAAAGTTTACGGCATTACAGGATTTATTATTCGGTTTTGATTTTTTGGTTGTGATTCGGGTAAAAATAATCATAGGAATTTTCACTGTGTACTGTTATGCTGATATTAGCCTTTTCTAAAAGTGGTAACATTTTCAAAATAGCCCGGCAATCGTTTTTATTTGGTTTTATATTAGATAAAATTGTGTGGCCGGGTGGAAATGTTTGAAAATTTAACACGAAGTTCATTAAAAGGTGTATTTTATGGTAAAACAAAGGTTGAGCGTAATGTTATATAGTACTAGTTTATTAGTTTTATTATGATGTGTGTAGAGTATACTCGTACTTTCTGTCTATATAGAACTTTTTTATCAGAAATCTTACTTTAAAAAAAAATATAATAATAATAATAATAACAAAAGTCTTTTTTTTGTTGCATTGAAGAATTAATTTTTTGATTTTTAAGCAGTTTTCATAATGATTGCGAAAAACCATAGGAAATACAGGAAAGTTTACGTCAAATGGTTTCGTTATTTTCAATTTGGGTTTAAAGCTGTAATTTTAACAGAATACTTATGGCCTTTTCTAAACGAGGTAAATTTTTTAAAACATTTTGGTGATTTTTGTAGATTCTGTGCGTATTTTTTTTTTTTATAAGCATTTTAAGTTTGAACTTTGACGAACATCTTTAAAATTACGGTATTTTTACTGAACTTCGGTTAGAATCGGTTTTTATTAGCAACGGTTCATCGTTGTTTACAGATATAAATTAAATAACTTTATATTTATCCCTATACCTTCTTACCTTTTCATCTACAACAGTGGCGCAACTCTAAATTACAGTATTAGCTCTTTTTTAAATAATAATTTCTACTCGGTTCATCACTTCTGAATAAAGCTTTTTTTATACGAGTTCCATTAATTATCTACATCATTACACAAGGTTATTAATATTAATTATAAACAATTTGTTCGTAACAAAGTATACATTAGATACCATCACGTTCTAATCAACGTTCGGTCGTTATTTATCATAAACATCATCATCATCATTTCTCTCGTTTTAATAATTACGATATAAGACAAATACCTACTTGTCTTAAATTATACCTCTCTCCAATTTCTCTCGAAGCTGCGGATGAGTTTATGAATATTTGTATTATTCGGACGACAAATTTGCCATTTCTCTATGCCAGTCGTTTTAAACTTTTCTAACTTTTGTCATCCGGCACCGAGTATGTATAGATACGGTATACGAGTATTCCGAATCGTTAAAATATTTCAAGTATAGTTCGTGCGCACTTTCCGAAGCACTTCGAATATTCAGCAGCGAGACGTTGTGTTTAAACACTTTTAAATCCATTTGTAAATCCAATCTCTTTATCGACATCTTTGCATTCGATTCGGTGGATTTCGTTTGAAATGTGAAACGAAATTCTTCAAACTGCACTAGTGTACAACTAAGTGAATAATCCGAACAATTATGTTTTTTTTTCATCATCCGTTTTATTTTTTCACGTCTATGACTTGCATATTAATTTTTTGTTCACCGCAGTACACTTATATAATACACAATTATTCACAATTTCAAAAACAGTATTTTGCTATTTGTTTATGATTGTTTAATTGCGTCGGTTTTTTATTTTTAATGTAGTGACTGTGACATAGTAATATAGTGTTACCATTATAATATAAAGAGTTCATCAAATATATTCATTATCATGAATCTTTATACACAGTGTCCTATTTTATTAAATACTATAAAAAAAAGCTACAACAGCGAAAAGTTTGAACGTCCGTTCAATTTTAAAGTTGCTAGATGAATTTTTTTTTTAGTTTCAACCATCCACAAAACTGTACCATAGAGGAAGAGAGAGAAAAAATATTTAATTTTAAAACAAATATAAGGTTTAAAAATATGCAATGTTTTTAGCTTACATTTTTCGAAATTAAAATGTGGTGTTTATGAAACATGGACGGTGTTAAATTTATTTTTCTTATAAATATACAATATGTACGAGTATATTAATTTATATGAAATTCCGATTCTAGTCGTGTGTTCAATTGTAGTGACTATGCTTCCTGGAAAATAATTTCAATAGAAGAAAATTAGCCTAATTAAAAACGGCCAGAGAAAAATGCATGGTAATACACAAAATTAGAAATTATTTCTGTGGCCATATATTTGCAGGTAGGCATTTTTGTTTTTGGCCATTCTATACTTTGGAAATGTCGGTATATTTTGGTCATTTGATTTATGGCCGTTTACTTTTTTTATTGTATCTATGTAGCACGGAGCCCAGGGAGAGGACTCCGATCGCCCTGCTCTAGGGACGGTGTCGTTAGAATCAGAACAATAATTAATATTTATAATATTATAAATAATGAAAACGTAAAATTTATCTATAAAAGGTTCAATTTATTTCGGATAATTTATTTCCCATTTTTCTCATAAATCCAAATGAAATTAATTTGATCATTTCATAAAGGATTTTAAGTTATCAGATAAAAAAATACGTCCTAGGATAATGAAGACGGATGCAGTCACTGTTATAAATAATTTAGTGTATACGTGTAAGCTACAATAAGCTATTGCTTATGAAAAAACGATTCTGAGCAGAGTTCAGTTGATAGTGATGTTTAGTCAACAATATATATGTGTAATGTTGTTGTAAAATAATTAAACAAGATTTTTATATTTTTTTTAATAATATTTATTTAATATTGTACCAATTTTTCAGATTTTCTTAAGTTTTCCCGACTTTTCCATGTTTTATCCCGGTTTTTTACATTTGCTGAGAAAACTCCTGAAAAATTGAAAAATGACCTCTCTAAAGTACATCTCTAGTAAAATTTAGAAACATTATGTTGGAGCAAAATTGTTGATAGAAAAGTTGTGTACAGGAAAAAAAAAATCGTAATATTTTAGTAATGAATTTCGTACATTTTCCCGTTTTTTTTTCCGGTTTTTCAAATTTTATGAGAAAACTCTTGAGAAAATCGAAAAGTAACTTATTTAAAGTATCTTCCTGCGCCGATTTTCTTTCAGAAAAGTTGCGCACAAATAACAAAAAAAAAAAAAATTAAAATCTTTGTTAAACTATAAGCTTCTTCGTTCTACTCAGATTCTAAAAAGTATCTATCTAGATAAAATATCAAAATTAAACACGATATCATTTTAGAACGAAATATACTTACGGTATTTTTGTAATTTAATTTTTTAAAAATTGCATTTCCGAAGTACTGGTTGTATGAAATTATTGTAACTTGTAGCAGATCAAGTTATACACATCGATTTCATCGTATTAGTTTTTCGTGAATAATCAATAATAGGTACGTTTATTTATGTAGGTAATATAATCGTATTGTTGTCGTATTTCTCGGATATTTTAATAATAAAGAATGTCGTTTGGTTGGTTCGTTTTGTAATATCACCGTAGTAGGTATACATTATTATATTATTTGATAGCGTAGGTTTGTTGGTATTGAACCTATAGGTAAAGTCACGAACGAGTGTTATGCTTGTAAAGTGATACCTTTACTACGATTTTGATTTATAGTTATTTTGTTTTTTGTAAATTATTATAGATTTTTTTTTTAAGTAATATACTTCTGTAAGAAAAGCGGGGTTCGAAACGAGGAAAAAGTAACATATTATACAAAAACAGTGGGGTTGAGGGAGTAATACAACCAATATACGAAATCGGCCATTAAAAATGTATTGATCGTTTTTGGCTAGTAAATTATTATCTTATTTTTTGTAATTGAAGTGCTATGTATATATTTTTTTTAAATGCCCCGAAGTTTTATAATTTAACACGTTAATGAAGTTATACTTTAAATGAAGTGGCTCTCCCGTCCTTAATCTAATGTCTTAAACTAAGTTGGTGGCGTACTCAGGATTTTTCAATACGTGGAGAGGTGGGATTTAAACGAAAAAAAACATTTTGCAAAATACATAATTATGCACTATTAGTACAATTATTTGTACTTGATTGAATACAGTATTAATTTCAGACCTTTATTCACGAGGGACACTATAAATTTCCAAGTTGGTATGTTAAACGCAGAGTCGAATATAGGAAGTTTTACACCGAGGAAAAAAATTAAGAAAATGCGCTTTTTTTTTGTAGCTCATTAAAATAAGGTTATTTATATTGGTTTAACTATGATGTGTGTTTTTTTTTCCTGTCTCTAAGCAACTTCTCGAATAGAAATCTTACTCCGTTTCCGTTGTTTATAGTACGGTATCTTTTCTGAAAGGAAATTTTGTCTAGTAGGTGCATTAGAGGAATCATTTTTGAATTTTCTAAGAGGTTTTCGAAATAATTAGGAAAAACCCGAAAAAAAATTATAGGTAAAACTGGCAAATATTTACGAAACGTCGCAACGTTACCGTTTCCATTGTTTTTAATTTGTTTATACGATGTTTTTTTACGAGAAATATTGCTTCAATCGAAAAATGAAGGATTGATTATTTTCCTTTTAATATTTCGCTACTTACAGAGAAAGTTTTTTTTTTTTTTATATTTAAAGCATTTTTCAAAATTATTGGAAATTACCAAAAAAGACGATATTTTTTTCAAATTGTGACGCAACGATTTCATTATTTAAAATTGTTATGAATTATGTTTTCTAGTATAAATATTGCTCCAATAGAAAAACGACAAGAGAACTTTTTTGTTAAATTTTTAATTTTGTTGCCGAGTGAGATAGTTGTTTTTTGATTTTGCCTGTAATTTTATTAATAACTGAGCAAAACCAAAAAATACGTAGAAAGAACTTGACATTTTAGGGAAAAGATTATTTTATTATTTTAAATTTTGTTTTTTTTATTGTAATTGAATTGAAAATATTCGTAGAGACTTGAAATTTTAATACAAATCTTACATTTGTATTTTTTAGATGTGGTGAAATTTTCAAAACATTTGAGTCATTTTTGAGCGATTTATAGCTATGTACATTTTAATTATACTAGTCTTTTTACGTAAGTTTTGTTTCATAGGTGAATTTTAATGTGATAATTCAATTTTATATTTTATAAGCAACAAATAGTTGTTAGTTGTTACTTTTTAATTAGACATATTTAATTAAAGTTTTGGAAAATGAATGATAAAATCAAAAGGGGAAAACATTTCAACGAGACTGAAAAGGGCCTATTTATTGACTTGGGTTTTCCATACAAAAGTATTTAAAATTTAAATCATCATAATCTTCGAGTGGGTTTGGTCAATCCTCAAATTACCCCGGCATCGGTAGATTCATTGTAATTTTAAATATCATACAATAATGAGATTCATTTGATAAAAATAAACTAATGATACTGGAAATTTTATAAAATTTAAATGATAAATATTACGACATTAGCGTAAAGTAGGATCAGCGACAGCACAAAATTACGTCACGGTAACAAGAAAATATTATGGTTTATCGCGATAGAAAAATCATTATTACTTAAATGATTAAACAGCTCTGCAAATTTTACGCATGCTGAAATCAGTTCAACAACTTATCGATTCAATTACGAAGTTTTTGATAACAATTATTAAATGTGCATAGAACCGTTTGTTACTGAAACCAATCGGCACAACCTCTCGGTCGAATGCGCTTAGGTTCATTATCCGTTTTATAACAGCTATACGATGTGTTCATAATATTATCATGACGAAAAAAAAAATGAAACAAATAAACAAAACAACAACAATAATATACGTTTCCCTCACCCCAGCGAGGGACTTCGCGGCGTGTGCGTAACACGAGGGGTGAGCAGCGGTCGATGAACGGCGCCGAGCAGTCCGGCGCAAGCGTTGGCCGGGCGGCCTTGTGACCTCGACCCCGACCGAGGACACTCGTACCAGGGACTCATGTGCCCGGCGTTGGGGTTGTCAGCGGCTTTCCGAAATGGCGGCGCGAAACGTTGTCGCGCAGAGCCACCGAAGCTTTAGGTACTAGGGGCGCATGCCACCGTAGTGCGTTTTCTTCAAGCGTGACAACGTTTTCCCGTCGGCCACCGCGGAAAGCCCGAACTTTCAATCCATTCCTCCCCCGTCCGCCCGCACGGCTATTTTCGATCAACCACCGCGGATCGGACCCTGGTCCCGGGATTCCGATAGGAAAACCCCGAGAGCCCCAAATTTGGCTTTTCGCCGAACAAGTTTTCCGCCGCCGGATCAACAAGTCGCTCGTTCGCACGACACGCCGCCGCCGGGCCGTTTGTTATCATAATATTATATTTTCGTGTACAGGAGAGTATAATAGTACTGCGTATTACAGTTTTCGTAAACAAATAAACAAAACAAACGGACATATTTCACACAACGGGTGGGCCACTGTTGTTGATAAGAAGTCGGGAAAGTAGAGGGGAAATGTAATGTGCATATGCACGCAACAAATTTCCAACGAAAATCAATTCTGAGCGGAATTCGGTCGTACATGTTTTGAAAAGTCGTCATTTTTACTGTTTGAAAATAATACATTTAGTTAATTTTTCCATTTTCCCCCGGGTTTTCCCATTTATTATGAAAACCCTAAATATAATCAAAAATTTACCTTCGTAGTCAGATTTACTTTCAGTAAAAGTACTACAGTTAAAAATCAAAACAACATTTTTGGTGGCAAAAAAAAACATCATTGTAAAACCCATACATTCCTCGCCGCTCAGAATCGGAAATATTACGGCTTTTCAAAGTATGTATAATCAATTCGTATAACATGTCATGTGTTATAGAATTGTTTTTCGTTAACAATGATTAATCTTTGTGTACAGAAAATATACTTTCAATTTTTCCTCTACTTTCCGTACTTTCCACCTAAAACAGTGGCCCACCCACTGTGGGAAGTATGTCCGTTTATTATTTTGATTGCAATCGTTGTTATCTGTATACGAGTATAAATTGTAAATAACCATATATCCTTTACAGACTATCCCGACGTTCTGTCTAAAATTTAATTTTTTTCAAATTGTGTATATTAAATTGCGCGTTTCCTTTTGGAATTTAATTAAATCTGTAGTGGGAAATTTATAATTGCCGTATATTATTTGATATACACCATGTGTACTTCATGTACGTCGCGCGGTAGAGTCAAGATTTATTAGTTTTGTATATATATGTATACATTTTTTTTTGTTTATCATCCTGACAACAACAAATTGCATTCTCCGTCGTGTTAAAACTGCACCCTTTACAAAGGACTGCAATAATAAGGCGAATTTATATATGTAATCCATTGCGTCGTGGAACGAAAATCCATGGTATAAGCATTTTATTCTTTACAAAAGAAAAAGATGATAATACCATCAACCGTTTAATAATAAAACTTTTATGATTTATAATAATGTCGTTATACACGATTCATATTATATTTTTGTTTTCAGCATATTATTTGGAAAATATATGTTTTTAACAGTCTGAGCGCAGGTAGCGCTGATTGGTTTCTGGTATCAAATTTTATTTAGCTACTGCATTGGTAATGTAATTTTTTGTTTTTTCTCGGATAAAAACCCGGAAAAAAACATTAGAAAAAACGGAAAGATGTACGTTATAACATTTTTTTTTTTTTTTTGGGGGGGGGGAATTTTGTTTTATCTATTTGTCGTAATTAGATTAAAAATAATTACAGGGACTTGACATTTTCACAATATTTAAATTTAAATTTCTATAGACATGGTACAATTTTCAAAACAATATTTTGACGATTTTTAAACTATTTCTAGCCGTTTGAAATGTTCGAATTCCTTTAGTTTTTATTCGAATACAATTCTTTAATAAAATGTTTGACAATTTAACACAAGATTAAATATAAGTTGTTTTAGTGGTCAAAAAAAAAAAAAAGTCCAAAATATGTTTTTCTAAACTTCGCTTAGAATCATTTTTCGTTTATTTTTTTTTAGAAACTGTTATCAACCACTTAGATATTTTTTTAAAAAACTTTATAAAATAATTGGTATTTGAATATTATTGATTTTACAGGGAATGAATTAATACAGGTATAATTATAATAATACTGATCAAATTGTTTACTATTAATTTTGTAATATTACAAAATCTCGTAACGCGAGATATTTTAGTGAACCTTATATACATAAACTAATAATAAAAAAAAAAAATAATCATAATAATAATTAATAAAAAACCCTACTTCAAGTTTTATTAATTAAATAAAATGCGAGATGTATAAAGGATATACTTACTTTCATCAATAAGAGTATAGGCATTGACTCGTTGCAGAGAATCCAATTAATTGTTTTACCATATACTTGGTCACCGAAAGTTTTGTCGCGGTTGCAGTGGCATAAAACTTTTCTGAAACTTTAAATATATTTCCGAATACAATTATCATTTTGAAACATAGAATTTTCTATCCATTCACATAGTTTAGCAGCAGTCACTTGGAACTGTTCGTGAGAGAAAAAGTATCGAGTAAATAAAATTCTTTTATCTTGATTTTTTCCTCAATAAATTGAATTTTAAGTTTCAACCATCAATGCGTTTGAGAAATTTAATTTACGTTGCAGTAGACACATACACGTATTATGTGTATTCAAATTCAGTATACTTATTGTACTTGTATAATATGCTTTTATACCCGTAAACAATTTGTATAGAATTTTTTTGAAAATAGAGACTATTGCCCTGTGTTGTATATATAATTTAATTTTTTTCGCTACTTTTGGTTACTTTTTGTAGCTTTAGAGAGTCGATTGAAACCTGTTATGCATTCGAGTTCTCTCTGTCTAATTAACCACAAATTATATCTTTACAAAATCATTCCTTTTTTTTAGTTAATAATTCAGAGTTTTAACCCAGTTATGATGGAACTATCGTACTCATGGGTGATTTTTTTCTTATTGTTAATGAAACGAATTTATATATTATAAAGTAAAACTAAAAACGTATTAATGTTCGATAATTATTTTAAAAATTATACTATTATAAATTATTTATTTTGTGAAGTATTTAATCAATGACAAAAGATTAATAAAATAAAATCGTCGTTATCTTTGTAGGATTATGACAATGATGGTTTTCATGTAATGGCCAAAGACGATCTTCCACTCAAATCTTTCGATCACAACGAGGATATTACCAATCGGTTAAACAGTCATAGTTTAGTAAGGATAAAGTATTTTTTATTTAATTAGCAATATTTCAATTTATAGTAGTACAAATATATGCAGTTAAAAACTTAAAACCGGTGGTAAGTTATTTGTAAATAAATCGTTAGTGTTTAACACTAGACTTAACTCGGGGAAACTAACGATATTCTAAGCGTTGTATATTAATTTTGTTTTTAGTAAAGGAAAAAAATAACTAAGGTTAATATTTTAATTGATGGAGGATTACAAATTTCGTGACGTTGTAATAGTAACGCTGAGCGAGTTATTTAAAAAGTCTAATTTATAAACGTTTTTATAATAAACAAAATCAATAAAATTAGGCATTTAAAATTACGAAATATCCAATTCAGCTGCAAGTTAGGGGATGCTTTGGTGGAAATAATAACTGAAGTCATAAAAAACTGTAAGTCAATTTAAATTTTTTTTTTTTATGTCACTATTTTATATCAAAATTCGATCAAGATGGAAACATAAAAGTAACACATATATTTCTTAAAAACGGGGTCTCTTTTATATTTGTTTACCCAATCTATTATCACGTTTTTCATTATCTTGTTGCATTAATAAATCATAAATATTATATTAATATCATATTTGATTTTGATTAAAGCAAAATATTGAAAAAGAATGATTAGTTTAAATTTTTTAACGTGTTGGTTCAGAACATATTTCTGGATTCTCTAATGATAGATTGTTATCAAAATATACAATAAAAAGCAGTCTTATAAAAAATTCTCAAACCATACTCGAAGTTCTGATATAAATCCATATTAAAAAGATTTAATTTAATAACGTTGAATTTGCTTATGCTTGTCATCAGTGGACAATATTTCTGATCAAACCGTTTGCATGTTAAACATTAAGTAAATAATATATTTATAATAAAAATATAATAATTTCAAGTGATGATCAAAAATGAAAGTAGTTAAAGAGAAAATCAGTTTTTGTTGTTTTGTCGATGAGTAAAATAAGCAAACGACAAAATGACAATAATATATCATTCACAAAATCATGTCCCACGTGGTGGCGAAAATGATTCTGTTACTGTTAATTTTAAATAATTATCGTAGAAGATGAAATTAAGCGTGTTATTTTTGTCCCCGGTCTCCCCTACCTGTACCTATTAATAATTTTTGGAAATCTCTTCGCAAAGGTAACTACCGCCATCCAAGAAGCTGTAAAGGCGAGATCGTATCGCGGTGCGGTTTATCCAAGACACGTTGTTCCGAAATCCACTACTACATCGTCCAAAACATCCAATTCAGTACGGCGCAGTCATATGTCGTATTTTAAGAAGGAAAAAATGATTAGCAACTACATAAATGCCTTCAATGATTTAAGGTGGCCCGATATGTGGTACTTTGTAAGTATTATTGAAAACAAAATAAAAAGTTTTATTTTATTTGAATACACTTCGTTAATATTATTAATTTACAATAGTAACGAGTAGGATTTTCTAAACAGTCGATCTTCTGTGCGTATACCTTTGTCTAATTTATTATTATACTTTTTTTTCTGGTGTCGTAAATTTTTATTATAATTTTAAACATCCACCACTAAATTTCACACATTTTGTTAGATTCTAAGTGGAACGAAGAATATATTGGTTTGATTATGATATACGCTTATTTTTTTTGTATTAGTGTACAATTTTTCTACTAGAAATATTAATCCGACCAAAAAAACGAAAAAAAAAAAAAACCATTTTGTTGTATTATGAATTTAGTTTGTGTATGGAGGAGGTAATTTTATAATTTTAATAATTATTTGGAAAAACCGGAAATAAATATAAAAGTTTCCGTTATTTTAATTTTTGTTTGTAACAAGAAATGCTTCAAATTTCAAGAATATCATTTTTTCTGAAATAAAATGTTGTCTATATTTGAGCTATTAATACCTAGGCATTTAACAATTTTGAGCTTTTTTAGTTTTTATTTTATTTTCATATAGATAAAATCGTTAGGTCAAATAGAAATGCTGAAGCATGTGCATCTGTATTAAATAAATGTCTATACATGAATTTACTGAACATGTATAATTTAATACGTTTCAGTGTTTTACTCATACAGTCGTATAAATTTATAAATCTCAACTAATTTTAATAATAGATATTAAGTTAAATTAACATATATATGAAAAGTAAGTCAAATTTTAAACCTGTCAAAAACAATTATTTTCAGACTGACTGAAAGTCGTTTCCTGCACATCATTCAGCTTATTTTGTAACTATATATAGGTATATTTTTTTTTCTGAGTAGAAATTTTCAATGTAGAACTTCACAATGATCTATAGGCGTACATGGTATTGCAGTTAATGTTACATAATTATTTTAAATAAAACGAGTAGATATAAATTATTTTTAAAAAATGCAATTAAATATATTTATTGCTCATATTTCTTTGTAGGTACGTGTAGTTTAATATTACGTTTTTATATTTTTTGTAATTATTGAACCATGAAATACGAGTTTAATAATACTTACTCTCTTTATATACATCGTTTTATTATTTGTATAGTCAATAGAAACAAAATAATAATTGTAGTGAAACAATAAGAAAAATTGTTACTAAAAAGGAACAAAAAAAAAATTACTTTAATTGTTATACCTATATACAAAATTAATTACCTATTATGGAACTGTAGACTCACTGCAGTACAAGTTAGAAACCATAAATATGTTTTTTTTTTTTTTATATCGAAATCGTATACATTTTTTCAGCAAGATTATCGAACTTCCGAAAACCAACCAGTAGTTGATATGAATATAGTACCGGTATTTTTTGAACTTAAAATTACCGGACAAGGTGTAAACATCACGGTACCAGACGACGGAATACAATGGTCACATCCAGAAATATTACCAAGTTTTGTGAGTTAAAAGAATTTTAAATTAAATTAATGTATTATAACACATGAATACGATTAAAAAAGCTACACCTATAATATTATTAATGACTATACTAAGTGCTGGAAAAGAACCCAACAGGAAAGGCATTCTCGGTGGAAAGACGTAGTCAAGAAAGACGTGGAAAAACTGAGATGAGGTAGTGACATGGTGAGCGATGTACTGATATATGATTTGCGGGTAATTCAAAACCCACTTTATAAAAATATTAGTTTACTGATATGTGGAGAGTTAATTTTACTAATTCATTTATTTATTTTTTTTAGTTATTGTATTTTTAATAAATCCCAATTAGTTATATAGGAATGTTATAAAAAACACTTGCTGGATTGTTCAGTACGTATGCTGTTAGTTCCATAAACTGTGTTTGATATTATATTAGCTAAAATTCATAATAGGTACTGGGTAGTAATTGTTCATTTCTATGTTCGCTACGCCACTGGGATGAGAATTAGAATGTGGACAGCACGAGTATTAGATAGAGATGGTTGAAGTCCTAGATATATGACGGGATAGTCCGAGAGGTCGATTTTGTACCCCGAAGAAAAAAAAGATACCATTAATATTATAATATTGGGTTCATAATATAATTATTATTGTCTATTCAACAGTTCAACGAGCTTTAAAATTATTATTGTAGAATTTGCGATGAATCCGTATTATAATAATGCGAAATTATTGGTTTCAGAAGCAAGAATTAAGTTGGAATTACATTTTAAACAATAAAAATATTACTCCAAGTACAGACGATAACGGAGACATAAAAGCACATGGCACTAGATGTGCCGGAGAAATCATCATGCAGGCGAATAACAAAATATGTGGAGTAGGAGCAGCCTACGGAGCTAATATTGGAGGTAATATTATGGCATTAAACTATTTAAATGTTATTCTGTAGTTCGCGATAAAACTGAAATTAAATAATGGATTTAATAATTTTTGTAATAATCGGTTAATGTTTTCGTCGTTTTAGGTATAAAGTTTTTGGACGAGACGTCGACAGACGCCAGGGAAGCTAAGGTATTAAAATACGCTCTTGAGTATGTATGCATTTACAGTAATTCGTGGGGCCCCGCGGACACTGGAACAATCATGGAACATTTGAGCGATCTAATCAAAATGTCATTTACCAAAGGCATACATCAAGTAAACGCAGGATGTTTTAAATTACATATTACATTTAACATTTTTCATTTTACGATATCTGCCGATTTATTACTCGTTCAATGTCAATGTTTCATTGATTACAAATGCAATATTCAAGTAATACATTATATATTACTGTTTTGTCAAAAGTCGTGGAGAAATTAGACTTATCGGCTATCAATTTCGTAGTGTATAGACATACACAGGACCGTGCCTAGGTAACAGGGGTTAATTACTTTTTCCTGTGTGAGCTGTTTTTGTAAAATATGCTAAATATATTTGTATTACATAAAATAATCAATATATATCTTAATATAAATAATAAAACAATCAATTTTTTTTTTTTTTATAAAAACACTTCTTTGATACTATATTAGGAAAAAAACTAGCTAAATGAAATTGAAATAAGTAGTCAAATTACAAATAATAAGAATGGTATTTGGTAACTGTAAACAGTTTGAATTAATTTTTAATAAGTGTGTAATAAGCCAATAAAGTATAAATCAATACTTGAAACCAGTAATTGCCCTAACGTGCAGGTGTATACAAAGTGTGCGGTTTTTGTTTAAATTTAAAAATAAAAAAAAAATTGAGTTTAAATATTAATAATTATTGCAATGTTATAAAATTGGCTACATAAAACTGGATTAGCTAAATAAAGTGTTTTGTATGGAATTTTGGATGTTAAAGAGCGACACATTTTTTCACTTTTGAAAAATAAACAGAATGTACAATTTTTGTAGATAATTTAATTTTCCTATTCCAGCATTTAAACTATAGTGATGTCTATGAGTGAACGTGATGAATCAATATCGGACGAGCCTAATGTCCTTCGTAATCTTCTTTAATAGTTTCGGATTTTGAGCCTGTATACTTTACAAGGTACAATTTCGGTACGATTAGGTTCCAGTTTTCCCTAACAATTGGTACTTTTTTCCAAATACGAATATTATAGCGTCGAATCTATAGTATCTATATTCAATGGTATTGATAACGGTCGTAACTAATATGTTTTTATTACTAATAGTGTTATCGAAATATACTGAAATATTTTGTCCGATCGTTGCAGGGTCGGGATGGAAAAGGAGTGATTTACGTGTTTGCCGCCGGCAACGGAAAAGCCGACGGCGACAACTGCGCTTGCGACGGTTTCGTCAACTCCATCTACACAATAGTCATTGCTAGTTGTGACGACAGCGGTCACGTTACTCATTATTCCGAAAGATGCGCTTCGATTATTGCCACGGCATACAGTGGTGCCGGATTCGAAAAGAACGTGGTAAGTTGTATTTGCATTTTCGTTTTTATACTACAGTGTTCCGGTGTATAAGCACTTTAAATCGCCAAAATAGGCGTTTTAGAAGAAGTTTTAAAAACCACGTAAAAAAATAGAATAATAATAATAAAAAAAAAATAATAAACTAAAAACAATTGCATACATGGTTCTTACCTCCTATGCACACTATAAGGTGACTAGTAGCTAACAAATACTCATACGCCGATTGGTATTACTAATATAATTGTAATCAGTGATTAATAATCACTTTTTTTAAACGAAAAAATAATATTATTCATTTTGGTTTCATCCAAAAAATTGTTTAAAAATAATTGTTACTATTGATCGGCGTGCCACTAGTTGTAGGTGGAAAGTTGGGAAAGTAGGGTACATAGAATAATTTAACATATATGTGTACACAACGATAAATCATCGATAACGAAAAATAATTCAAAGAGACATTCGGTTAAATATATTTTGAAATTTTGAATTTGGATTTTTAATGCTTATGAAAAAAAAATTACTGCTTTACAATTTAATTTTTTCTTCTTACTACTATATAGAGTAAAACCTATAATGACGATTGATGAATTTCGTGTTATATTTTCGTGTGCATTCCCCGGGCTAAAATTTTTGGAAATTTAACAAGAGGTTTATTATTAGTTGGACAGAGGTTAAAAAAAAAAAATTGCGTAATTTACTCCTCTTTTTTCCGTAAGCGTTGGTTCAAATTTTAACGAAAATTATAAAAATAATTTAATTTTGAAATATGTTTAATCGAATTTCACCCAGAATCGTTAACAATGAATTCTTTATATAAAATTCTTTAATATACATTAAATTACTCAATATATCCTGCTTTTTGATGTAAGTATTTAAATAAAATATATTTTTTGTTCTAATTGAAGTAAAATCTTTGGGTTTTATTTTCAAAACGTATAGTTCTTGAGACTTAATTCAACACATTATAACGATTAAAGTGGAATCTGCGATCATTTCTTGGTTCCAATAACGAATATGAATTATTATTATTATTATTAACCGCAATAATATTGGTGACCATTAGGCTGTACAAATAATTTTATAATTCTCTCGATGATTTTCTTCGGCTCAATAGATCCGGTCAAACTAATCTAATAATCCGCATCTTTAGCGAAATATTCAGTAATTGATTTCGTGTTTTATTCTTAATTGCTGTAATCACGGAAAATCTTGCAGTTATACACTACGAAATATACGTGTGAATCACTGTCCGCAATACTCTGTATACTGTAATCATCATAGATATATAAAACAACTTCAAATATTAAATAGCTGACTTTAATAATCTATACGTGAGCCTACGAGTAAACGGGAAACTCAGCTATCTACCAAGAGCGCAAATTGCATTAATAATACAATGAAATACTTGTTTATGCCATATTATGTAACAACATGACCAATTTTTAAAACGTTTTATTTCCTATATTATTAAAATTATTCACAAAATTTATCGCAAACATTACCATAAATATTTTATGAGTTAATCAATATAATTTGCCCTCTTAGTTGCATGGCGGTTAAACAAAAGTGTTTGCTATAGAAATTATAAATTGTTTTTATTTTTTTTTTTTTTTGTAGATTATTACCTATATTAGAGTTTAGATTAAATACACAATTTTATAAGGGCGATCATTTATTAGAGCATATAGAGAAAGGACAAAACATTAATAACGATTAAACAGGTTGGTTTATTAGGAATGGGCATGAAATATTAATTTTTTTGCATAAACTAACGCGGTGAACCGAATATAGTGCACTGTTGCAGCGTTCTCTTTAAAAAGGAAATAATTTTCATTCTCGTTCTGACTTCAAAAAAGAAACTCATTTCAGTTCCTCATTTCTTATTTAAAAAAAGGATTTCGTTACCCTTCCTCGTTCCTTAAAAACTAAACTCGTTTCTTTAAGAAGTTCTTTTTGTTTTAACAAATTCCTAATACACTCCAAAATAATATTTATATTTTTAATTTGAAAATATTACTAATTAATTTGATTTGGAAATATTTATCTATAAATACATATTTGACATTTGAGGTTTTAGTGAGTTATTCATTAGTCACTTTTCAGAAGATAAAGAGAACATTTTTAGTTAGCTTTCACCTGTATTGCTAGGGTTTTCCGAAGATTTAAGATTTAAAAAAAAATTTAAGATACTTTTGTATGTCAAAATATGGTAGGCATTCAATTTGCTCAATTTTAGCTTCTATAGATCTTAAAGAGTTCGGTTAAAACATTTTTGTAAATCTACTTACGGCATAGACCGGCATACTATACAATTAATTGTTTTCCTCTACACATTTTTGAAATTGAATATTGTAATTTTTTCAAATCGTTATGGAATAATAAAACATAATAGAATGATACCCAAAGAAATTATACGCATGGTAATGCAAGTTTAATTGCAATGAAATATTTTTTCGGAATATTTAAAAATGTCAATATCTTATTTTGTTTTTTGACATCGTATTTTAAACATGTACATTTAAGTCTCAATAATATATTATTTATCCTTATTAGTTATTCGCGTTACAAAACCTAAATTGTATTTTAATTTTAGAATTAAAGGGAATTAATGGTGATACGGTTAAAAGTATGCAGGTCGATTCAAAATGTATGTTACAACCATTTTATCATGTAAATATTCAAATAATAGAGAAAAATGAATAACACAAAAGTTTTTCGATTTATAAACATCTAAAATAGATTGTACATTTTTTTTTTGGGGGGGGGGGTGAGTTCAACCTTCGAAATTTAAATGGGAATTTATATTAAAAATTCCTTTAAAAAAACAAGCTTTTTCACATTTTAATTTAGGTAAGGAGAGAATAGTGGAACATTGTGTGCTTGTGTTGTACATGACGTAAGGTGTTTGAATAGTCGTTCACTATTCTCTCCCCACATAAACTAAAAAGTGGAATATTTTGTCAACATATTGTTGGAAATAAAAAATATCATCATCAATATTTATTTAAATTAACACTTCATTTATTTATGGAATTTTGAGTAAAGGTTCCTATTTGAATTACAAAGGTAGACCCACAAACCATCTCAAAAGAGGCAGTAAACAAATGTAAAAAACCATTTTAGATGTTTATGAATCGAACTACTTTTTGTACTACACGTATTTCTTTGCTTTGAATATTTACATGATAAAATGACTGTAATACAAATTTGTCTGTATATGTGTAAAATGCGTTCATTATTATAACTTAGTCTTGAGTTAAAATGTTGCTTTTATTTCTTTACAGTTGACCACCGATGTAAATGGACAGTGCACCGACAAACATACGGGTACGTCTGCAGCGGCACCATTGGTGTCCGGTATTATAGCGCTAGCTTTGTCGGCCAAGTAAGTATTACACATTTCACAATTTTAAACGAATCGAATTTTAACAGTTTCTTTTCTCGAATATTTTGTACAGTCCAGAATTGACGTGGAGAGATGTGCAGTATCTCTTAGTGTGGACGTCTCAGGTGGTACCGTTGAGCGATAACTTCGGATGGAACCGGAACAAGGCGGGTTTTTACTATTCGGTGGACTTTGGATTCGGGCTTGTGAACGCTTATAAATTGGTCAAGGAAGCTCAAACTTGGCAAAACGTCCCGGAAATGTCATCATGCGGTATACGTATGCCTAAAGTTCGGTAGGTACACCGCCCAGTAGTGTGTATGAAATCTAAAAAATAATAATACATCGTGAATAATGAACATCATATTTCAATTTTCGCTATAATATTTGGTTAAATTTTTATTGAATTATATGGAAATAAAATTCTAACTATTATTTCTTTCGTCTTCTGCTTGGTTTCGGCCTTTAAAAATCATACCACTTTTACAAAACTTACCTGTTATCTACAGCCTGGTAGAATGAAAAGCTATTGAGCTTCCGGATTTACTGCCTCAATGCTCTACTTAACACAATCTACCCTTCTTAATCTCTCAAAAGATTTTATTTTAGCGATATTTCTAACTTATTTGGGCCATTGGAATTGAATTTGAAATTCATCGTTATTACATTTTCTTCATTCATTGGTTTTGACATCAAACCAAAGTTTTAATGTTTAGCTGGAATGTTTTTTTTGTATATATTTTAGTAGAATAAGTATTACAAATTTTCTTTGTATGAGTAAATGCAGTAATTTATATAATAAATGTTCTCAGAACTATATATATATAAAAAAAAAAAAAAAAAAAAAGGAGTATTTTAATAATATAAACTTCGTAATATTTTATTTAGTGGTTTTCCCATATCGAGAAGTAGAGCTGTCCGCATAACTGTGAATTCGACTGGCTGCGAAGGATTGTCCGGTGAAATAAATTATATAGAATTCGTACAATTGGTGCTGTCGATGACTTATCCGAAAAGAGGAGACATTCAAATAGCGATAAGATCACCATTAGGTATTTTGGTATTTATAATAATATTATTATTATCGACCAGTGTCACCTATAATATTTGAGTTGTATTATATCGTCGCTTATAAGTATGCTGCAATAGTAATTATTTCAGTAGTTGTTGTCGTTTTACAGGATGACCAAAATCATTTTATAAAATAACCCTTAACTCAACTTTATTGTAATGTGTTATTTGCGGAGACATGTCACGTTGACATAAGGTTTAGAATGTTTGATATCGTGTTATTATTTTCGGGAATGACAGTGTAACTACGAGTCTAACGAAAAAAGTTATAGAACAAAACATTTTCGGAAACACTTGGTTTAATTTTATAAAATGTTGAGTTACGTTCTATTTTAGTGACGATATTATGTCGGTTGGCGAAATATGAAAATGGCTTTGAAAAATTAACATATTTTTAATAGCTTACATTTTGTATTGTAACAAATTATTCGGTTGAAAGTTTTAAGGGAAAACTCCATAAATACTTGAAATATTTTGATAAATATAATTTTATTACCCTGTGTTTTGAATTTGACGGAGAAAATGTATGATTCAATATTAAGGGTGGGAGGAGGTAAAATTCTATATAATACATTCATTTTAACAAAGTTTCACAGTCATTCTAAAGTAAGGATGGTCTAAATGCCATAGCATGTCTCCAGTCAATTGTTAAAAATTCCTATGCACTCCACTGAGTTACATACAGCTGCTATTCAATATTTATTAGTTAATTAAATTTATTAATTAATTATAACTTTTGTTTTCATAGGAACGGAATGTCGCGTTCTGGATAGCCGACCGAAAGATTTTAACACTCGTGGATTAAATAGATGGACTTTTACAATACTCGCTTTTTGGGGAGAATCTCCGAAAGGAAATTTCATCATCGACGTTTTCGATACGGTATGATGTTTACTAGAATTTTTTTTAATTCAGTAAAAAAAATTAAAACTGTTCAATTAGTAATTTTATGTACCTATATATTATTCCAAACTTTGTCACTCGCAGACTGGAAAATCGTCAAATACCGGTGTAATTTTAGAAATGACACTGTCCATACACGGGACCAAAGACATTCCGCCGATTTACAAGAACGGTCCTCGGCCATACGACGAATTTAAACTAGCGAAGCCGGTTAGTGTTTTATTAAAAACAGATAGCGTTGAATTATAATATTATACGAGTGTATAAAAGATTGTGTTGACTCAAAATAATAATAATATTACAGGGAGATAAACCCAGATTCCTCCATCTTGGCAGCATGACCAAAGCGAAAAATGTGGACGTACTCCGAAACGATGACCAGCGACAGCAAATCATCCGGGACGCCGCACACAATTATGATGGTGTCCATATGAGTGATTATAAAGAATCGAATAAACAGAACACGCAAAAGGTAAATTCTGGTATGACACAGAAAACGAAAAAGAAACGTTTGAAAACAGATTTGTTGAAAATGGAACTGGACGATCTCCTAAATCGAGAAGTGTCAATTTTGCCGATGAATCCGCTGGTGCATGACGTCGCTATAAATCCGGTTGTCGATAACGATTTGTTATCTAGCGAAGAAGACCCGGCCGTTGTGTGAATTTAATTAGATTTTGATGCATTAACCGGAAACGATGTTTTCAGAGCACTGCAAGTGAAAATTATTATATTTATCCACCCCGTAATAAATTAGTAAATTATATACGATTTTTTTTGTTTCTTAAATATATTTTATCCGATAACTGTAAATACTATTGCAATTATGTATTTATTTATTTAGAATGCTACAATACAATTAATATAACTGCGGGTACATTAAAAAATATACGTACAACTGAAATAAATTCATCTTAAATTTTGAAATCAATATATTTTAATTATTGTTTATCCTTTTTGATATAATTTTATAATGATTAAAATACCGTTCAGAATTTGAGTGAAATCAGTGCCTATAACAAGTCGTATTATTCGATTGTCAGGATGTGGAGGTGGTGACGGATAAATGACGTAATGTACATTACGACAAGGTAAAAAATATCGATTTTGAAATATTTAGGTTGAAAGATAATTTATTTTTTTTAAATTTAAAATCTACGAGTATTCTTGAGTACTTTTATATCTGAAAAGATCTGAGAAAAGGAATGGAAGATACCAAAAGCGATGAAAGTCCGCTCAAAAAGCAAGAAAAATGAGTTGTCGATAGTTATATATGAATGTTAGTAAAGTGTTTTTAGGGTCTTTGGATATCGATATTTCTACGTGAAACACACGCACAGCATAGCAATTTAAACTAATTTTTCGGCGATCAGTGTAGTCAATTAAGCGATAAGAATTCTAAAAACATATTCGAATTCAGCGTGAAATGCACAGCCAAGTTTTTTAATTTTTAATCTTAAATTTCCAAACATTTTATTTGATGACTTTAAAACTTTTAAAAATGTATTAAACAACAACTAAAATTAAATTGAAAATAGTGGCCTCGTTAATCTCATGTATACTTTTATGCTGAATTCAAAACAGATGTTTTTAAATTTCTTTTCCCTCGAAACATCGATCAGATGGACTGTTGGAAAATTAGTATAAATTATTATACTGATAATGTGTTAGACAAACAATGTAATATTATCTTTCCTGATCTCTTTAACATATTTTCATCGAAATGTATTCGAATACATAATATATCACTGTATTGCATTTTTTATGCATATTTATCTCTTTCCCGCTAATTTCGGACACGTTTAGCGGCTTCCTCTGGACCAAATGAGCTCAATGTTCACGCATGGTTTTTGATTTCAAATATCGGTTCGGGTATCGTTTTAACATCGGTTGCAAATATTCGATATCTCTCCGTATGCGAATGTTTATCACGTTGTATGTTATGTTATATACGTCTCGGGTGATAAATATGGGTCGGAACGTTGACGGTGTGTTCTCATGTCGTAGGTATACACGTGTTACGTATAACTATAAATAACTATAAATATCATTAATACAGCGGGATCGAGCTAGGTTATTCATCATTATATAAGAGGTGAAGTAGAAGCGAGATCCAAAAATTCACTCAGACAATATAGTGGAGGGCCCGTAACAATCTTAGCGGCTATGTGCATAAGACCGTAAATCGTCAGAAAATTAGCTGCGCTCCATTGATCCGGAAACAGGGGCCAATACTCAAAGTATAACGTACTATTAGATTCTGCATGGAGACATCTCAAAGTAAAATACGTCATTAAAACACATGGTGCTACCAACCTATTGGACCGGCAGTCAATGGAAGGGCGGTCGCATGGTCACTCAATGCCGAGGATAATTTTTGTTTGTTTTTGTAGACACAAAAATCGTTTTTTTTTTAAATATAAAAACGCACATTTTCATAGACGACACCTTAAACGAGGGGTGAAATATTGTGGATAACATTAACATATAACGCGAACGAATAACGGTTACGGTAGATACGTTTTCGGTGTAGATAACATACTTCGCGAGTTCCGTCATATCGCCACCAATATATAATATCAGTATATTGTATGATTATATAAGTAATGTTATACAGCATTCGGTTATTTGTTGTTTTACAACGAATATTTCTATCATACGAAACGGGTGGGGGAAAACTCGACTCCATATAGTGACGGAGTTCTGCTGTTCATTATGGTTATTTTTTTTTTTATAAACATAATTTATAACGCGCGGCGCGAGAGTTTTTTATTTTCATAATTAATGTGCACCTAAACAAACACTGGTAGACAGGAATCGTGACGAGTACGGTAGCACAGAGTTGCAATAACGATCGTGACGTCTGCCATTATTACGCAGATATTCGTCGACTTATCGCGTAAAACGGAACCACACGTCGTCCGCGAATAATAATATTGCTTTCCGGTGTCCCGATACCGCTGCCGGTAAATACAACCATAATACAATCTAAAAAAAAATTATACATTTCACCATTGGGATATGACGACGCGAGGCCTCGTGAGTATCTATTTATTATCAAATTTAGATTTCGTTACACGACAGGTTCCGGCTTCTAAAGTCCGTCATCGGAAGTCGGAACACAAATAATACTCAAGATGGCGTGACTGTATATGACATATTATTTTGACGTCTCTGATTGTCTAATATCGGGTGATACAGACAAAATATGTTTTCGCACTTCAATAACGTAACTGTAGACTATACATTAAATTATACGGTTTCAAAGGGGAATTTGTAGACATATATTTCCCAGATTATCCGTTCGTATACTTGAAACTTTAACGAAACAAATAGTTGTTTTTTTTTCTTAATAGTAAATTGTATTTAAATAAATACCCAAATTAAAAAATTCCTCTTTGAAAATATTTACGACCTTTTCATTTACTAATGAAAGTACGAAATCACATTTTTGCTTTATTGCCCGTTAGCCCGACAGAGACGGCAAATTTAACTGTGAAGCTCTTAAGAGGATTACCGTTTTCAAAGTATCAAATATAAAATAGATACGAGCATTATCTGCGTTTATATTTCGGTTTTGTCGATATTTTAACGAGAGTCGAGCAGTCGAGAGAAATAATTACGATATTTCCCATAATAATATAATGCAGTTAGTATGCATTTTATTTAAACCAAAATTATTATACATACATTAATACAATTATTGTATACAGATATCATATTTATGTTTTTATTTACTTTGATACCGACTTCCAGTAAATTGTAAGCTTGTGGCCGGAACAGGAGATCTATATAAAATAATACACGGTATTTGAATACAAGCAATTTAAAGTTTGATAAATATTAAACAAAACGATTTATAAAAATTAAATGCAAGTATGACATTATTAATAAGTATTAAGAATTAAAATAAGTTTGATATTTACTTAGATACTGATGAGAAAAGAGGTCGAGATACCAATCAAATAATTGCATAAAAAATGCATATTGCATGCGTAGTTTATTACAGGTTTATTTGTAAATTGAAGAATTCACTTAACGTTATCGGGCAACTCCCCTGAAAAATAGTTCTCTATTAACATTGTACAAAGTTTAATCGGTTTTAAATTACTATTATCTAACTCTCTTGGTTGATAAGAATCATGTAATTCAAATTTGTTTTTATTTCCGTGCATTTTTATAAATGATAATTTATTGTGTAATTTGTTCAATTGTTGATATTTTTGACTTTAGAAATAATTTCTCTGTATTAACGTTTTCATTAAACGTATAGTAATTTTTCGAATTATACGAATTCAATATTTCGCATGAAAACAATAAAAAAATTAAATTAAAACAACAAAATCCGACGTAAAAATACTTCAGACCGTGGCATTATTATTAAGTTTGGTATTATAGGTCAATCAATTCGAATGTTACAACGTAACATGTCATGTGTCAGCACATGCGGGTATTACTCGATGTCGTCTCAGAACCTTATGATTAAAAAACAATTAATTAGTACACAAAAATAATCTAAATAATTAATAAAATACAAAAATGTCTAGTTACGGCACTGTCGCATCCTCTTAAACAGTTAGTGTTGCATTTTCTGACGGTTATTATTTTCGTTAGCCGAAACAAATATAATCCGAATATAATCTGATGAGTACAATCGGGTAGGCTCGGTGGCTTTGTTTTTATATATTTTAAAATCTAATAACATTTGTGTTTTTTAAATTCTAAAATTCCACTTAAACTGATGTTTTGAACGATTTTTTTTCCGTTTAGACGTTGGCCGAGTGTTTCTATCGTGTCATTGTCGCCTCGAAAGCGTACGTGTTTCGCACGATGTCGTCCTTTTTTTGCTTTTTCGTTTCGTGATCGTAAGTAAAATTGTGTTCAATTATCCATCGCTGTAAAAATCTATAGATACGCGGAGAAATAAATTAATATATGATATTATTAAAAACTATAAAAAAACCTTCGAGTCTCGTTAAGTGTCGTCTCTGACAGATGGAGGGCTTCTTACTCGAACGTTTCCCTATACGAGTCATTGTTACCTATGTATGCACTCAGTATACTCTCGTCACTATATTAAAAGTAAACATTTATTGCGTATTCATTACATATACACACACACACATACATCGAAATATCGAATAATAATAATAATTTTTTTTTTACAGAATCATCGAAATGGATTTTCGATTTATATGTGTGTGTGTCAGGATATTTTACAACGAATACACACCGCATGTTCATTCCTCTCTCCATAAAGAACCTCAGTGAGCAGAGAAACCTCCCCGTTAAAACCTAACCTAACCTACCATTTTTATCACTAGTACGAGAATTTTCTACCTATATAAAACAAAATATTTTTTTACAAAATCTACTAATTCATGATTTTCTAGTGGGCACACTGTGTATAAAATCTTACTATACCATTTGGACACAAACACATCTCCTTATTAAATAAATGCTCCGCGTATGTTGTGTATGTGGTTTTTTTAACTACACAAATTTAAATCTAATTTTCGTCAGTTGGAACCTACTAGTTAAAATGATCGCAAATACTATTTAAACCGATCGGATAAGATCCCTGGACATAAATACAAATAATAATGCATTATAATTGCGTTATAAGGCAGATTATCGTACAGATTACAAATATTAATAAAGTACGTGGTTACTATATATATATATATATATATATATATATATATGTTGTTGAGTATTTTTTAAATCTTAAACATTTTCATATAAAAGGTATTTTTATGAAATTTATGTGAAGATAATATAATTACGAAAAGAAGAAAAATCGTTCAATGCGTGAATATCTATACATTTATGTATGAAAAAAAACTTATTTATTGCAACTAATATATACACATTCCAATGCATTTTGAAGGTCTTTGAAATTGCACTAATATTAGTCTCGAACTGGTTAACTCGTCTGACGAATTCGACTACCGATGTTTGAAAATGATTTTTATATGGTATTGCGTTTCTATACAGAATGGAATATTATTTGCTCATTTTTCGTGATTAAAATATTATTACTTAAGAATAAATTTAGGTACATGATTCGAGTTAAAAATAAATATAACAAATATAACTGCAAAGATACTTCAATAACGCTGCAGCGAACATGTACAGATGATATTAGGCAAATGTATTTATTCAACATTTATAAAAGGAACAAAAATCGTGTCATTTTTAAGTTTGTTAAAAATGAATAAAATTGAGATATTCACTCCGGCCTCATCTACCTGTTTTTGACGTAAAGCGTTAAACAGCTTTTCTTTTTTTTTTTTGAAGGCTTCAAAAACGCTGTATACGCGTAGGAAACATGTTTAAATTAAATATACGACGAGTTTAAATGTGTAAAATAAAACGAACGACAGCACTTTGACGTGTTCGTTAACAGCCATATAATACGATTGACGGTACTGCTAAAATAACTGCGATGACGTAGGTAATATTGCTGCAATTTGTGGATCGTTTGTATTGCGTCCGTTTGACGAGAAAAACAAACGAAAATTTTGTCCGTGCCTAAACTCGGACGTTGTAGTGAATATTATCCGATCACGGGTCAACATTTCTCGAATTTTCGGTCAAAAGAGTAAAAGACTGCGATGTATAATTTCGACAGTGTTGTTTTATTTTACAATTGTTCGAAGTGTGATTCCGACGACCGCGACATGGTGATGGTTAAGAGGATAGGTCGTACCATATACGTCTTTCTAAGGCACGACCTAGTAAAAACATCCTAACGCGCAGACTGAGTAGGACTCACTTGATTTTTATCTTAGAATAAAATCATCTATTATAAATAATATCGAAAAAAAAAAACAAAATTAATAATTTGTTGAAAAGTAATAGTCATTTCTAAAAAATTTTAAATTGCCGTTATTTAAAATGTACCTCGATGTATTGAGCGTTATATTTGAAATTATAGAAGAAAAAAAAGGTATCATCTTACTAGGTTAGGTTTCCTATTTAATAATTGATGTTTGATTTTACTTTGAAATCAAAATTAAACGAGTTTTATACTCAGACTGCGCAAAGATGTTGTTTTTACTATGTGTCATGTTATAGTAGGACGTAATAATATAATATTATTCATCACGAAAGGATCCCCGTAATTTGATGTACAAAAAAATAATTGGATAGATCGTTAGAAATAAGTAAACTCGGCAGAAAATTAAATAATATATAATAATAATATAAGTTGTAATTTTTATATCAAAATTAGGTAGTACTAGTAGTAGTAGCTTCACTCCGAAACAACACAAAAATAAGAATGACAAAAAAAATAATGTTACTGTAACATTTGAAAACTACTATTGTTTCTTAAATTTTCAAAAAAACATTTTTTCAAAAAAAAGCCAATAATTTGTAAATTAACGAGTGTTGTACGTTAAACAAATCAACCTGTGTATATACAATTTCGATTTGTATACATTGGCCGTTTTGGATTTTTAAGACATATCATAAGATTTTTTTAAACATTTTTGAGTTAATTTTAAGAATTTCGTAAATTTTAATTTTATTAATAGTCTTATTTTTTTAGAGCATATTTTGGTTCTTTTAATATACACTGAAAGACATATTTACCTATATAATGAAATATTTTTAGGATATATAAGTGCCTGCCTTAGTTATTATTATAATTGACGTTTTCAACTAGAAAACTGTTCGTCATTCCGATACAATGTTATTTTGGTGATGCACGCACGTATAACAGTTTTGCAGAGACGCGGTATTTGAATTTATTATCGTCTCGTCATCGTGTCTTCCGGTTATACGAGTTGGTGATTATTTATTTTCTTCGTCGGAGTGAGGCGAGGCTGTCTTTCAGATTTATATGTACGGATCGCCAAACGATGTCACTCGGGATAAACACATTGTGGGTACCTAGTCCGTTAATGGCGTCCCTCGTAATCACGTCCGACCATTCCGCGATTTGTCCGTGGTCGACGCACTCTGCCAAAGGGTACCTATACCTATACGCAGTCACTAATGGAAATCGCGTGCTTTTGAAGTATATACACTCGGTGGTTTTCGTCCCTGAACCGTTCCCGCGGTTTCGGACGCATTCGACCGGAAGACCGTAAGCTGCGGTGGCATATACCGAAGAGATTTTACGAGAGATGCATTAAAACTGAGACAAGATTCGAAAAATAATGCCTAAGAAAGCACTAATAATAGCCGGACAAAGTACTATTGTAGGTGAAAAGTTAGTGAGGTATAGTGATATACAAATGCCGTAACAAAACATGATTGTAGTAAACAAAGGCGATTTTGAAAAGAGCTAAGTCAAGTCGTTTGGACAGAAGAAGCCAAAAAGCAAATAGTCAAAATGCAGATATAAACTGCTTGATATGGGAAATTTATCAACGAGTTTCGTCGTCAAATTGAATATCTTTGGATACTCTAGTCGCTCTAGATTTTGTCCAAATTTGGTGCATCGTCGTCGATAAGTTAGTTTTTTTGAAATTTTTGACAAACGTATTCACATATATATATAAAAAACAACATATTATATTTATAAAAGAAGTATCCACATTCTTTGCTCTAAATTCAAAGTCTAAGTAAAAACTAAAAATGTTTAAAATTCCATACTTCAAATATCTATTTAAATTTGTTGAATGTTTGTACACATAAAATTAACTAGGTAGGCATCCACTCCTTCAATTTTTCTGGAATGGTGAACTAAAAAAATACAAAAATTATCTATTATGCATAGTCAAGCCGCACTGCTCTTAAGCCGTTTATTTGTATTTCGTTTGCACGGTTTTTATGTCTTTTACCACGTCGTCTCGTAAAAGTTTGACAGTATTTGACGATTACTGTCAAGGCAGTGGTAATTGTAATTGTTCGCCATGTACGTCTACGTCTCGTATACATAAGGTCGAGAAGTTTTCGATAATAATTAACTATAATAATAAACATTAATATTATCAGATGCAGAGTAATCTCTAGACAGTTTTCAAGGAGGGGGGAGACGAATCTATTTTTTAAATTAACAATTACTTTAGGCGTATTTTTCGCCCTATATTTTGCCTTGGACAAAAAATTGTGTGCCTATTAGTTAGTACCTATGTACCTAGTTAGTCCATAGGAAATTCTTTTAACGAAAATTACGTATTTGATTGTGAATTTCATTATCAATCACGTCATCAAGACGTGAATGTGGCCTATTAAACTATAAATATTAGAGTACAAGAAACGTGGTCATGTAGGTACAAATTATACATGGGAGAAGGGTTCTGACAAGTAATTGTAATTGATAGGAGTCAACTGGGCATTCGAAAAAATAAACAAAATAACAACAATTCTCATCGTTATTGTGTAATAAAAGTTGGTTTATTATTATATTATAATATTTGATGTCCGCTTGTCGTACAGAATATCTACACGGGCACACGGACTCTAAATATACGAGTACACGTGTATTTTAATAACACGGGGTTACACTTTAACCCCGTTCCCATAAAAAAACATGTACGTTCGTGTTCTTAAATACATTTGAAATAGAGACCTCTAATATTTTATCGTATTTTCAGTGCACCTTGCCTATAATCGTATCGACGCGTAGGCGGCGCAAAACTCGAGGGCCGGCCGTTTCTTCGGAATTCGATTCACAATTTTACAATCGGTGCAACTTGTTTGCATCGCACGATCTTAATTTTTCACCTAGATATCGACGATTCGTTTGCGCACAACAAAACCCAACAGCTGCGTGCGCCACCGAGTTGTATTTTTTAGGGACATTTGTCACAGATAACTAAAATTTATGTGCTCAAACGAGTCGTAAAAAAGGTAAATGTGCGCAAACGAGTTGCAACCTTTTACAACGCATATATTATGTACACACCCGGTATAATAGTCCCGTGAACTCACCGTTTAGCGTTGTTTCCGGACTTTGACAATCGACGGAATTCTTTGAACGTTATAATATTATACCGGCGCCCGTATATCGGTTCTGTTGGAGTATAATATTATATGAATGTTAATAAATGTATGTACATTGGGCTGCCGTTTCATCCTCTCATCGCGCGTATATTATGTTATTAATAATAATATCGCCTGTAGACGGTGCGTTCTGCAGCAGACGGAGTTTCGGAACTCGATTAAACAAACGAATATGCGGTATTTGCATTTCGTAAATTATCTTCGAATAGGCACAAATTAAATGGGTAATTTGGAAGGTATAGGATATATACAGAGTTATGTAAACATTTAGTTTATTATGTACTATATGCAACGATGAAACACTTTAAACGAAAATACGATTCTAATCGGAGCAGTACATCAATCGTGTTTTTCCGTTACATAACTAAGGTTATCCACAGTTAAATAAAAATATAACTTATTTATCGATATTAGTTTAAATAAAGTATACTGCCGGCATGGACGTAAATATTAACCACGATCAACTGTGATTATTTACCACCACGCCGGTAAAAATTCACTGGTAAAAATTTACCCGTCAACAATTTCACCAAAGGGAATAAAATATCACGATGGTCAACAATCACCGGCACACCGGGCGAAACATCCGCGTCTTTCAAGGTTCGATCTAATTAATTTCGAGTCTTCTTATTAACAGAAAAAGTGTTTCCCGGGAGTAAAAAGGAATTAGGGAGGAAACTGTTGTTAAATGTTTGGAATGAAGTACTAACATAACAAATTAGAGTATTTGCCTAACTAAAAGAAAAACAAATTTCGTGTGGATTATCTATCCTTATATTCCGCGCTTGTCAGAACACTTATAAGACGCTCATCGGCGCTCAAATCGTGAGATACTATATATTTTTGCGTACACTAAAAGTCGAATTATAATTGAAATTAAAATTGATCGGCTATCATTCGAAAATCAACATTTTTTATCAGTTTAACGTTTAAGAGCAGATGACGAGTCCTATCGAATGCGATGGAAAATTAAACACTGAAACATGTTTTCGTTATACATATATATATATATATATATATAAAACTGTAATTTACTTTAAATCAATAAAAACAATGGCTGTCCCCGGGTCAGTCTATAAACTATCATGAATCGTTAAATAATCCGGTTAATTAATATGTTCGATTGAATGGCCACCGACAATTTTCGAGATGAATCGATAAAAAATGATGTGATTTTGTATAATTTTAAATGCAGTACGCATAACATGCAAATAATTAATTACAGATCAAAGGCACGAAATTACATCGGCATGTCTGTACAACGTAGTAAATTATTAAGATTTAAAACCAATTATATTTATTCGCTTTTGAATTTACCTCATCCGTGTCTATATATTGTAACACAATATGCATAATATATTATTATTATTTATTATTTCAGTTAATTAAGTTATCGATTTCGAAATAATAATACATTATATCCAACTGAAAGTCGCGTATAAATAAAAAGCAACATATAAATTTGAAAAAAAGGTTGGGTTATACTTCGTAGTTTGTACCGTGGGTATTTACGTCATTGATTTACGATGGAGCAACGATTTATGTCTTTGCAATCAAAAAACCATTCTGATAAGCGTGCTCAGCTATAAACATTTTTTTTTTCCCAGACTATTTTGGGATTGCAAAACGTATGGCTATTATATTATACAAATCGTTTTAGTAAAAGTTTTGTGGTATTGTATTAAACTAACGTAACAACCGCTAGGTGATTGAATTATATTTGAGATTTCGTTTGGCTAAGTAATGTGTTTTAGATTCTAAGTGGAGCGAGGAATGTATTAGTTTTACAATGATCTTTATTTTTTTTTCTGTGAACACCTTTTTGGCAGGAAATTTCGCTCCTATTTTCAAGTGTAGTACTTTTTCTGAAAGGAAATCTCACTGGGGTGGAACTTTAAGAAAAGAATGTTTCAAGTGGTTTTCATAATAAATAGGGAAAACGTAGGAAAAATGGGAAAATTTGTGAAATGTATTATTTTAAATCTTTTTTTTTGCTATGATTCAGATTGAAAATATTCGTAGAGACTTGAAATTCGGACATTGTTTTTTTTAAACGTGGTCAAATTTTAAAAACATTTCAGTTATTTTTGAGCTATTTATAGACACTTTAATTTTGTGGATTTTTTACTTAATTTTTATATACTAGGTACTCTGTGGATAAAATTATTAGACCAAAAAAAAATATTTGAAAACTTAATAAGAGGTTCATTATAAATTGTGCTTTAAAAAAAAATTGAGTCTAATGTAGAATTTTTTTTATAAGAATTATAGTATCAAATTTTCACGAAAGTTCTATATATATTGCGACCTTTTAAAACATGTATAACTTAACTCTGTTTAGAATTGTTTTTGGTTAGCAAAAATTAATCGTTTTATACAGATATATATTGAATTAACCTTTAAATCCCAACTTTCCAACTTCTCATCTACAACAGTGATCCATCCATTGTGTGAAGTATGTCTGTATCTTTTTTTCTGTCTATTAACAACTTTTCTACCAGAAATTTTGCAACGGTCTCGTTATTTTCGATTATGGTTTCTTGTTGTTATCCGATTGAAAATAATCTTAACACGTTATTATATTTATATACATCTATCTATAATAGTCTTTAAATACATGTACAGTTCCTGGTTTGACTCTACCCTGAAAATTAACGTATGCTGTCGTACACGATTTGAATTTCAATAGAAGATAAATAAAAATATACTTAAAAGATAAAACAAAAATTGGTATATTTTTATGATAGAACATAATGTTTGATCTTTTTAAAAATAAATTTCACAGCCACGAAGCATATTATATTACGTATAATATATCTTATTTTTATTATAATTTGATTTTTATAATATATATATATATATATATATATTTATAAACAAGAATGTATCAATCGTAAAAAAAGGGCAGGGAAAAAACCCTGAGCTAGATTATTAACGTCTTAAAATGTAAACGTAAAATAATATTTCCGGTACAGTATTGGTACTGTAGGGTCTTAACATTGAACCTTCCCGTAGATTATTTTCAACAATTAAAACGGATTAAACGGATTTCCGTTTAATCTTGTCGAAACTTTTTAAGGTTAGAGTTAAAAATAAGTAAGACGCACGAGTATACTAATACCTATTATATCCGTGTCGTAAAACCCAGTGTATAAGATTACAGTTTCAATCGTTTTTGGCTGTAGTTATCGTCGATTTTTTTTTTTTTTTTGTAATTGATTGGCCTGATTTGTGAATTCAAAATATTATTCGTGTAGAAGATTCCAAAGATTCCAAAGATAAATGTAAAACAAATCTATTATGAATATAGTACAGGGTGTCCCACGAAGATATACCCATTGCAGTATCTCCTTAAACAATAAATAGATAATCAAAATTCGGTTTTTTTTTTTTAATATTACTCATAGCGATAAGGTCTAAAACTTTGTGTGTTTTAGTAAAAAAATTAAAGAAATAATATTCAATTTTATTTTTTTTTGAAAGATTTGAAAATTCTCATTTTATAGAGTGTATTCATTGGAAAATTTTGACATTTCAACTTTTTATTATCTCAGGAGTTATTGCAATGGGTATTCGTGAAACATCCTGTTTGTACCAATAACTATACCACTGGCAAAAAGAGACAATTTTTTTTTTTACCTGAAGAAATAAAGTCAAAACAATTTTAATTTAGCAACATATTTATATGGTATCCGAAATAAATCGATATTTTAATGAAAAATAACGATATGAAGCACATTTAAACTTTAAACGTTGTAGACTAAACTTCCTCGATATTTTAGACAGTGAAATAATTTGTCATTATGCTCAAACATTTCAATCATCTTATCGGTCGAAGTCCAATGGATTTATATTAAAAAATTAATGATGCCAATGGGTAAATTTTGTTTTTATCTCTATCTTTTTCAAATTGTAGTATCATGAAGTAAAAAAAAATTAAAAGAAGAATTGACAAAATTAAAAATTTATACTAGTAGTCTCTTTCCTTTCCGAACATATAGGGCACACTCGGAAACAAATGTTTACTTAAATAACGCCAATCAGTACCGAAGATAGGAAAATTATTTATTTTTATTGGTGGAGGGGGTATTAATAATTTTTATCGTAAAATAATATTTTATAGAACGATCAAATACACCAAAACAACTGAAAACAAACGATTTCGGGAAGGGGGTAATAGAGCACTAACGCCTTCGTATTCGTGTTCCGAAAAATGACAAAACGTGAAATGAAGTGCAAGAAAACATAGTAATAGATATATTTACGGGATTCTGGATTCCGGGGAATGTGGGTCATTTAAAAATATTTGTTTGCCACCTTGTCGTGTATAGCGAACTGCAATCGCGCGGTATTAATAGTATTTTTAGTGACAACGACAAAAAAAAAATTAGTCGTCGACCGGAAAGGACACCGTTGAAAATGTATAAATATTTATAAACAGTTTTTTTTTAAATTTAAAAAATGTATGAACACGCCAGATTTTTTCCATGGTTGCGATAATCGACAGACGCAAATGCCGGAATGCGTATTTACGGTGAATATCAATTTTATTGAGAGTTTTATCCCCCTCACCCCACAACATAAAATATATAATAACAATAATATATGTACATTAGGTTTATTTTTGCTGTATCTCAGTGTAAAAAATGAAAGTATGAATACGTCACACAGTGGTTCAATAATGACAATACAGTTATCCAAAAATATATTTTTTTTTTAACTTACGAAAATGATTTCTGTACATTTTAATAGATTAACAACTCATGACCAAATCTATTGTTGTATATGAAAAAATAAAATATGAAAGTAAATGAAATGTATTATTTTTAATAAAAAAAAAAAAAAAAAAACGGTTTTTTGGCTCATAAATAAAGTTCAATTAAACAGTATCGTATGAAAGACGGTATAGCATACGATTTAGAGATAGGCAGTTGGTGTAAAATAAAAGTATTAAATAACGCAATTATTACGATTATTGATTCGTAGCATTATACTTAGGAAATAGTAATTAGAATGTTTTTAAATAATACTCAAAAAGATCTGATGATGTTATAGGTAGGAAGTTGAAAAGGTAGGGCGCATAAAGTTATTTAATTTATATCTCTACCTAACGATAAACCATAAAAAAAAAAAATGAAAAACGATTCGGAGCAAAATTCGGGTATGAATGGCCGCATTTTATGTATGGTTTTCGTCGAAATTTGATATTAAAACTCTAAAAAAAAAAAAAATTTCTCAACTTTTCTCAATTTTTGAAGCATTTCTATTTGGTCAAATAACTTTATTCATAGATTAAGTACTTGCCACCAAAAAGAAATAGTTAAAATGTTTTTAAAATTTGATCACGGTTTTCTCTATACTTAGTAATATTACAAAAATGAAACGCCATTTAAACGTTTAATTCAATGAATATTTTTTCATAATAATAATAAATGAAAAAGAGCTGATACTGGGGATGGGACTATGGGAGTGGCCACTGTTGTAAGTGAGAAGTTGGGAAGGTAGGTTACATAAGGTTATTTAATTTACATGTGTAAGCAACGATAAACCATTGCTTAACAAAAGACGATTCCGAGCGCAGTTCGGTATTACATAATTTGAAGTCCCGTAATTTTTTTTTTTTCGTTTAAATTTGATTTCAAACCCCATTAAAAAAAAAAGCCGTTGATGATTTTGGAAATCATACCATGTCTAGGTAATTCCAATAAAAGTATTGTTACCAAGTTTCAAGCCTCTACATATATTTAAAACCGAATTGCAGAGAAAAAATCCCAAAAATTAAAATTCCTTAAAAGTTCAAAAGTGGCTCGAAAGTTTTGGCGATGATACCATAAGAAAGTAAATCAAAAAGGAAACAAAGTTTCTTGTGATTTTTCGATTAAACCATTTTAATTTTGGTAGAAAACGTCGTCCGTGTTTTTAAAAAGTAATAAAATCGTGAAATTGTACGTTTTCCTACGTTTTTTTTCCCACTTAAGTGGTTTTATTTAAAATATGGCGTTAAAATCAAAAAAAAATGACTTTTTTAAAAGTTCCATTGAGACAACTTGAGCTTTCAGAAAAGTTCCTACACCTAAAAATCGGAGTAAGTTTACTAGGAAAAAAATGTATTCACAGACTAGAAAAAAAAATAAACATCTTAGTAAAACCAATAGTTCCATTGCTACGCTTGGAATCTAAAACATTGTAACATATTTAATGAGATTAAAATAATCACGTTATAAAAATATCCGTGGAGCTATACAATTTCAAGATTTTCAACTTGAATTTAATAGTAAGATTTATTATTAGTTTACTAATAGTTATAATTATACTAATTAGTACTAATTATTTTTCATCATTGTCCGTGTAGTACCTTTTCTGAAATCGGTATGGGGAAGTACTTTAGGGAAGCCATTTTTCGATTTTCTCAAGAGTTTTCTCAACAAATGCGAAAACCGGGAAAAAAAAAACGGGAAAATGTACGAAACATATTTGTTTAATATTACGATTTTTTTTTTCTGTGGACAACTTTTCTACGAGCAATTTTGCTCCAACTTATAATGATAGCAATTTTTCTAAAATTAAATTTCACTAGGGAGGTACTTCAGAGATCTCGTTTTTCCATTTTCCTAATAGTTTTCTTAGAAAATATGAAAAACTAAGATAAGACATGGGAAAACCAGGAAAAACGTAGGAAAACTGGGAAAATCGGTACAACATTAAACAAATATTATCAAGAAAATATATAAAGCCTATTTAATTATTTTACTATAAAATGGCATGTATGCATTGTTGACAGAGCATCACTATCAACTGAATTCTGTTCAGAATCGTTTTTTCGTAAGCATTGGTTTACCGTTGCTTACAAGTATTCATTAAATAATCTATAACAGTGGCTGGTCTTTTTTTATCTATAAGTAATACAACTGCTTGCGTCTGTCGAAAAATTGTTGATTTAGCAAGTTTAATAATGACACGATTATTATTATTATATATCGTATCGACTTCCGTGTACCGAGAATATGCAAGCAATTTAATTACAAAGTATAAAAGGCGTCCCAAACATTGCCGTATGTACGATATAGGTACGGACTTATTCATTATAACGAATTAACGACGGCAGAATACAAAAATGCTATTATTATTATTATTATTATTATTATTTTTTTTTGTTGACATGTTGCCTGAAATAAAAACAATCAATGCAATTTACAGGTGATTATACCTCTTGTCTAATATAGGTATACAATATTGTCATAATAGTTTTTCCCGGACATTTTAATTGATACGTACGTGGCGTTATACGCACTTTATTTTCAACGGAAACAAAATTTAATTTTACATAAGTACTTACGGAGCCGCGAAAGTCGATTATCTCAGCAGTGGCATTGCGGCAACTCTGTCAAAGGCAATAACTTACTAACGATAAAATGTACCCGCGGTTTTCTGTCCGAAACAATGCCATTTAAAAACCTATAATACTATTTTCGTTTTTACCATAATATAGTACCTACTACTATCACGGTATTAAATCTCATTAAAAACATTATAGGATAGTGTTGGTACCAATATTGCCTGCTTATCTTCGCGTCGACGGAGCGAAAAGTTATTGTTGGGCTTTTATTTTAAGCACGAATTTTAGAACCTTAATCATTTTTTATATTCTGATTCTAGTTCTTGATAACGTCGGTTTCGGTTGATATACAAGTTACAGACTTAAGTTTAATTTTTTTTTAGATTCTGAGTGGAGTGAAGAAGTTTATAGTTTTACAAAGGTGTTTATTTTTTTTATTTTTTTTTTTTTTTACTGTGCACAACTTTTCTACCAGAAAACTTGCTCGGATTTCTACGTGTAGTACTTGTTATGAATGGAAATCAGCGTGGGGAGATACTTTAAGGTGGTTATTTGTCAATTTTCTCAAGAGTTTTCTCATTAAATGCGAAAAACCAAAAAAAAAAAAAACGAGAAAATATAAGAAATGTAGGTATTAGTTCAAATATACTACAGCCTTCTTTTTTTTTGTGCACAAGTTTTCTACTAAAAATTTTGCATCAAATTGATAGCAATGTTTCTTAATTTCACTAGGGAGGTATAATAGAGAAATAATTTTTCGATTTTCTCAGAAGTTTTCTCAGCAAATGTGAAAAACCGGGATAAAACATGGGACAACTGGGAAAAACTAAGGGAAATTGGTACAATATTAAATAAATGTGATTAAAGAAAATATATAAAGCCTATTTATTTATTTTACTATAAAATTGCATATTTATTGTTAACCAAGCATCACTATCAACTGAACTCCGCTCAGAATTGTTTTTCGTAAGCAATGGTTTGTCGTTGCTTACAGGTACACATTAAATTATCTGCAGCTGCACCGGTCTCCATTATACTAGGACGTTCTTATTCAATCTGAATGCTTTGCCTTCACTTTGTCGCTGCAACCAATCATCTTTTTTTAATACCGGTATTAAAAAAATAATTTACATAATGCATACAGACATTATAATGAATTTTTATTTGTGTTATGCTACTAGGTGGTATGTATTTGTTCAGTTGTACCTAACAATTACTCCTAATAAAGAGGAGAGTGAATAAAGGTGTGAATTCATTTACACCCCCTTGAAGTCGTTAAACAAATTTAAGTATACTAAATATTTTTAATATGTACAATAGTCGGTTATCAGTGCCCAATAAGATATTAATATTTTAATTTTAATGGTTAGTAACATCTATTAATGTAAGTCTAAAAACACCTAATCAACAAAGGTACGTGGCTCCAATTACCGCTCCTGGCCCAAATAGAGATATATTAAAAGATATGTGAAAAATAAATACTACTACGCAATCCAGGGAGATTTAAAAATTCGAATTGATCACAATATTATTAAAGTAGGTAAGTACTAAGAAAAAAAAAGTTCATATTTTTTTTTAAATATAAATAACATCAATTAAAGTCTTTTCGTTATAAAATTTGTGTAAAGTTTCAGATACTCGTAGTCTTCAAATTGGAACTTATAGTATCCTCGGAGTTTTAAAGTTTGATTAGGCTTGTACAAGTCTGAATTGTAAGAGTTCTTGTTTAATGTCCACAACGAAAAACAAAAAAAAAAAAAATCAACAATAATTGCTTTTGTCACGTATAGCTCCGGAGTTAAAGCATACGAGTTACTCTAAAAAGACGACAATGTATATTATAGTAAACTGCATCGCCATAGGTTTAAATTAGGGAAGCAGCGGTTATAATTGCATATGAGGTCGTATGGAAAAAAAAATAGCGGTGTAAGTGAGGGAGGGGGGGGGGTGAATGGTAGCAGTCAAGTGTCGGGAACGGCCAAAACAAGGGACTATTGGTATACGAGGGGAGGGTATCTTCAAAGAGAATGCCTACGTTTTAAATTGCAATCCGTCTCTTGCACAAAGTATATTCCTACTTGGATGAAAAATGAATTTGGTAAAAAGGTAACGACTGGTTATGACTGAGAATATAACTTGACGTATTTTAAAAAAAATTGTGAAGAAAACTATATGGATTTCGTGTTTGAAGATATAATCTGTGTGGACAATTTCTATACACAATGATGGTCCAGCGCATACATGTGTTAATCATGCTCGTTTCAAATGTAAATATTCTTATTTTTGTAAATGGATTCCTTTCACTCTTTCAGCAAAAAAAAAAAAAAAAAATTTAAAGTTTGGTTCATACTCATTGTTTAATTTTAAGTTATAACCGACCACGACATAGTTGGTTAATCAAGTATAATGTATTATTAAAGATGCAACAAAGCGTTTTCCTATATTACTAGCCAAATTTCATCGCGATTTTGTTTTTCTCGAAATTAAAACAATTTTCAAAATGTATTTAACCAATTTAACGATAATCATTTCAATTATATTGACATTCGGAAGTGATGTAAAGAATGTTGGACTTGGGATGGTTATTTGACGGTTATTTAGATGTAGAGCGTATAGTGCGAAAGCCAGGACTGGTATTTATAATAATTATTAATTGTATGTAGGTAGAGAGTAGTGTTCGTATATTATGCAGTGTTTACGGATATTTTATTATTAAAATACGTGACACGAGTTATTTTGAATCCCCCCCCCCAAAGTTTATGCTAAACATTAGTAATTTCGGCGCAAGAAGTTATGAACATTTTCTTAATATTGTTCATAGACGTGTGACTAAAATTACGGTTTTAAAATATATATATATATATATGAAAAATATATTTTATTTGCGATTGAAATTAAATAATTTCCAAATAGAATTATTTTTTAATGTTAAAAGATAGAGTTACGATTTTTTAAAGTTTGGAAAAAAAAATCGTTTTCGCCGTGTTATATTAAAATAAGAAGCGCACAGAGTATATACGCCTAATTTACATAAAATTATCACGATTATTACGGTCCATTTTGCAAACGAATTTAATTTACTGTTATTTAAATTGTTTTTTCTTTTAATGTTTGTTTATTAATCGAGAGTGAAAATAGTTTCGTCAAAAGAACAATATTATCTTTTAACACGTATTATATTATTAAGTTCATGTCTTGTATTTTTAATATATTATGTATATTTTGCCTGCATAAACGATAATAATAAAATCCTTAAAATAAAGAATACTGTGTTTTCCAAGTTTTGAATAAAACGAAACGTTTTCGTCAATCTACTTATTGTGTTCACATTCTCGAACTGGGTAGAAACTAAGTATTGAGGGTGGGGGGTGGGGCGGTGATCTATCCAACATTTTCAATTACCGTATTCCCATACTTTTGTTAATGTTTATTTACTAATGGATACTCCTTTAATCTAATTGTTCAGTATCTCAAGGGACTAGGAGAGAATAGTAAATAAACGATGTTGTTTACGTTTTGCATTTTGTTTTAAGGTCTGAACGGACTGGAGGGAACACCGCATAGGGATTATGCAGTATTTTTATATCCAGGTTAAAAAAATATTTAATTCCGGTACTGCTCGTACGCATTTGACATCAACACTATAGAAATATATATATGAATATTGAATATAATGTATCAAAAGTGCATTGTTGGAAAATTCGCTTTTTGACAGTATAACAAAATACTACCGAATTTACCATGTATTTTAAATTGTTAACTATACGATCTGTATTATATTTTTTCTTTGGGTTTCGACCGTTTGAATAAACAAATAATAATATTATATCTGATACATTTACACGAGAAAAAAAATAGTTGTCAAGTTGTTTTTCCGTTATTCCAAGTACTTTTTGATAAGTTTTGTACTTTATGAAATTAAAAAGTAAAGATTTTTTTTTAAGTAGACATTCCTATCTATCTATATATTTATATATAGTTTTGCATTTAAGGAGTGGTTCATTAAATTCCGATATTGAATGCAAGGCTGATTTGTATATTATTGTAAATATGTAATGTTTTATATTCAAATATTTAAAATCTAAACAAACAGTTTTCGATATTTTTTTTTATTCGTGTATCCTTGTAATATTATTGTGTATAATCATTCAATTATTTATTTCCAAGAGTATACATTACGATTGCGTTCAACTATAGAGATAAATATAAGTATTTAAATTACGGATCCCCAAGGAGTTTATTTTGCTCTTATTATTCTACTTACTTCAATCCGAAATGAAGCTTAAAAAAGGTGCATAAGTTCAATTAATTGTATGATGACTTACAGTGTTACTCGAGATGTACTTTTCAATTTAAATAGATGTCGATGATTACAGACAGAACCAATAATATTAACGTTATGTATTCTTTGTTTTTATGTTTTTAATGACGATAAATATAATTTTGAGGACAAAAAACTTAAAAAATAAACATATGCCTTAAACATGTATTTAAAATTTAAAAAAAATACCTAAATGCATTTGTTTTTATATAAAACGATTTAAAACGAATGAATATATTTATTATCGACAAAATTATTGTCGAGTCAAACCGACTAGTATGTTTTTAAATATTATACATTTTTTTTTTCTTTCCCAGGAATGAGTATGAAGAAGATTTTCGGACTACTGTACGTGCTGTGCGAATATTTGTGTTTCGTCGCATGCAATTCTTTGATCGAATCTCACGAACTGTTAGTACACCATGTAAGTGTATTGATAATATTTTACTGAAATACGAGAATAATTTAGTATTTACAAATTGCATCGCATATAATATGTATATTCTTAATAAAATTTGGGAAAAAATTGTTGAATATTTTAGTAAATCAACCTATTTTTTCATGTTTTTAAAACACGTGTTTTTGTATTGGAGTTTCGAATATCGACTTTTAATACATTCAAATAAAAGGATAATTCGTTATCATCGGCCCTCTATATAGAGTCGAGATAAAACGAAATATCGATATTATAAATATATAATAATTATGCACAGAGTAAACACGGACCAGCGGAAGGGGCCGCGCTGCCACTTGGGCCCCCCATCACCGTGAAACCGCGTAGAGTATTACGTTACATATTATTTCGGAAAATTAAAATTGTATGAATAATAATAAGCTGCACAATATCAGTATTCAAGTTTCCGGTGTACAAACAATATACGTGGACGCTTTCGAAAAATATATATTCTACGCTTTGCAGGGATGTACAACGGAATATTAAAAAATAGGAGCCATCACATTATACCATACATTTATCTACACACACCCTTACCCCTATCCTTTATAATAAATGTGAAAATATTATCTAGACATTTGTAACGAAATACTGTATAAAAAAAAAAAAAAAAAAAACGCATACATATTGACAGGAAAACCGATTGTGCCGCGCGTTATTGTGGTTCGCTCTGTACATAATATTGTAATTTTTCGGTATCCTCTATAATACATAGTCTATATATATATATACATAGTGTTATACCATAGTCCATATAATCAAACCGATCCTTTTAAGAGGATACTAACCTAACCTATCGTTGCAACGGTTTTGTTGTTATTATTATTTTTATACATACCTACCTACGTCGAAAACATTATCACATATGCACTATAGCTAAAAAAAAAAAAAAACGCGGTTCTGATAGTGTTTTAGACTAGGAGATAGTTATATAGGTACAGGTAATGCTTTTAGGTTAATAACACGTAGGCGGCAATAAAAATGGTCGAACATAAATATAGCATACAAAATTAAAAAAAAAAATAAACGAAAGTTTCTGGTTGAATATTGGGTTTTTATTACGAATGGGATTTTTTTTTTTTAAACGTTCAGTTACGTCGATACTTATAATTGTTGTTATTTGGATACGATTTTTTTAAAAAAAACTTATCATAAACACGATAAAGAAAAAAAAACACGAACGATTTTTATTGTATTATAGTCTTCAGTTTATCAAACGGACGCATATCTTCTTCTTATTTTTTATCTACGGTTTTTATAATAATTATTGTATTCTAGTTTTCATCACCAGCACTATACTTCTTTAAAAATGAAAACCGAACATTTCGCTTGGTGCAGATCAAATACCTGCCGCAACTGCAATTTCAAATTACATTAAATAAAATAGTATTTTACTGACTACAACAACACGATATTATAATATTAATAGTAATATCATTCCATTGTTTGTTGTTGCACTGCGCATAATAGTGTATACGTATCTGGGTACGCCGCAGTGCACACGGAGATAGGATTATGCCATCATGCAAAACGGAAATTCCGTAATAATAATTTTTACAAAAGATTCCTAGATCCGTATTTTCTTGTGGATAATATTCCCACTAGGTCGCGAAATCAAATTATGATGCACTATTGTTTTATATTTATTTCAGTTTAACGTAAAATTTCGTGTTTTCACACCGTATAGAATGTTTGATCGTCGTTATTATACAGACGACGTGATGTCATTATAGTATTACACAAAAGTCGTTAAACACGCTATGAATCGCAGGAATGAACGATACCAAACATTTCGACACTCGTTATATACTTCGATTTTTCCATGTCGATACCGATGACACTCGATGTACCTATAGGTACTGTGCTTTATCCCTTCGGTATCTCGAAAATATTTAGCGTTTTTAACAATATCTGGTCACTTGAAAATGATACGGTTCGATGTATTGATAATTTGAAAAATCGCTTTTAAATAGATTGTAGGGTAAAAAAGAGTTTAGGTTTCGAATATATAATCTGGAACAGCGATTTCAATCAAAACTAATGTCTATTTTTCTTTCTCTGTAGCATCACGGTGAAAACGACGTGAGTCACTTCACCAACGTATGGTATTTCCATTCGACCAACGACGATCTGGATGAGGTCCACGATGTCATCATACAAAATGGATTTTCGTATGCAGAACCGGTAAGAAAGGCAAACAAATATCACGTTTAATAATATTTTTTATAAATTGAAAAGAAAAATGCTGTTTAATTTATTATTTACACTCGTAAATAGAGTAAAACAAAAAAAAAAAAAGGATTAATTGTTAAAAATGAAAATGTTTTTATGACTGCAGTATTAAAAACAAAATAAATATCGTGTCATTAAATGAATTTTAGAATAATACATGCAATCAGTGCAGCAAAAGTCACACGTGTTACCAGAGTTGGTAAATACGATTAAAAAAGAAAAAAAAAACAATACATGCATATCAATATTAAGTATTTATAATGTACCCTGCACGATGATATTGGTTTTTTCAACCTTTTTAACAATCCAGCTTTGCATAAAGCCACAAAAAAATGTGTTTTTATATTGCAAGTACTTAGATTGCTTTTGTATACATTTCCCGATGGAAAAAAATCTTTTAAATCCAAATATTCCATTATTTTTGCATACGAATGAGTTTTTTGCATTTCGAATCGCGATAATATTATTAATATTATATAGTTAGGTTAATTTAGATGCCTAAACTATAGTAATTTATAATATGTATTTGAAATAAAATTTGCAGGCTGAGAATGAGAGTAATTGTAACTTGTAAGTGTGAATGTTTACATTTATTTTCTTTACAACTTTTTCACGTGTATTTTAATTTTCATCATTTCAATGTTGCAAACGATAGGTACATGGTATACCAAACGTTTACAAGGCAAAAATGGAAAGTCATCCAGAAATTCATCACGAACCGGCCCATCATAACACTAACGTTTTAAAACAACACGATAAAGTAAGTTAAAATTATTGAAAAACAATTTTATGAGGTTAAGCATTTACCCGATAAGGGCTTGATTTGGGAAGGCTGATTTATAGGGAGCAAACTATTTGTTATTTTATTTTTATTCCTAGTCAATAATTCTTTATATATTTTAAGTTCTGAGGGGAACGATGATTATACTGGTTTCAAATCTGTATTTAATAGGAGGGGTTCCTGAAAATATAAAAGTATATATTTATTTAGGGTGTATGGAGTAGGGGTGAAAAATTAAAAATGGGTTTACAAAAAAAGCTCAAACGATTCCACAATGATTAAAAAAGTAGAAATCAAATTCATTTAATATATATATTTAATATATATTTAATATATGATTATAGGTACTATGACGTATAGAATATCTACGGTTATTTATTTTTGAATTATTACAAAATAAGATATTAATGCATAGTACAAATAATTCACCTCCTAAAAGTACCGACTAGATTAATTTTCCTACTATAAAGTATTATAGATGTTAAAGTTGTAAATCAAATCAATTTCCCTTACATAAATCGCGTACTCAAACACGCACACTCACAAATAAAAACACGCTTATAAAAGTAAAAAAAAATAAATATTTTTATCATAAATTAAAAATAAATATTATTTTGGTGGGCGTCGATGCTGTGCTACAGTAATCTGTAGGTATTGTATCAGCGCCTGGCAGGGTTTTGGAAGGGGGGCTGTAGTCTAAGGTCTCAGAACTAATAGAAGTAATAACTACCTAAAATTCGTCATCGCTTTGTTCCGTTTCAAATGTAAACACATGTACAGTTACAGATCCTTACATTTGTTTGCCTATTCAAAAACCCTTAGAAACTTTAAACCGTATTTTAAAATAAATAATAAAAATTAATATGATTTACGAAAATTGTATTGTTGTAGGGATGTGTATTTTACATACACATCAGACTACTTTCTGATGTTAGTGTCATTTACGGTTTGGATTCCGGAAGTATACTGCGGTCAAACGACAATATGGTTTGTGCGTTTATTTTTTCCGGATTTCTGCAGTTCCGGACCATAAGGTTTATCTATTTATTTTTTCCGGATAAATATGGTCTGTGACTATACACTATACACAATTCCGGGAATCTACGGTCCGATGAGATTACTTTCCGGGATTATACATGTGTCCCAGTGTGTACCTATCGTGTTGTGTTTGCTGGAATATTTCTTTCTTTTAATTTTTTTAAAACAACATAATTATTTTCATTAAACATTTTTATAATTATAATCCGTCGACTTATTACTTCATTTCAACAATTTCCATTCATCACACACTTTTTCACTTATTGGAATCGTTTTGTTCTTAATATATTTTATTACATCGTAGTCGGTGAATATTAATTGTAATCATTTTTTATGAAACGTTTGCCCGGGAATTCTGAAAACTCGTGGTTCACCCTTAGATCTTTTATTCGGGTTTTTTTTTACTGAAACTTTATTGATTAATAAAAAAACACTTAAAAACGTTCAAATTGTACCTTAAAGATGCAGTTTTTTTTTTATTTATTCGAAAATGTTTCTAGATTCATGCCGGTTTTTCAAAAAAATTTTTAAAAAAAACCTCCAACAATTAACACGATACCTACATTGATTCGTGGAATTTTGGATCTCATGGAACCCCTAGTAGAATAAACTTATAGTTCCGCTCGGAATAGCATTTTGATTGCAATTAATTATTGTTGCTTCGGTAGGTATGCAAACGAAATTACTCTATGTCCTATATTATACATTCTAAACTCCTCACGTACAACGGTGGCCTACTCACAGTGCGAAGTGTGTCCGGTTTTTTGAACCATTTTTCATCCAAAAGACGCGTGCACACGTCATACATGTCATCGTGTTCACGGAGTTGATTACTCGATTTTGAATGAAGCGGTCGTGTTTTTAATTTGTACGGTGTAACACATTATACTATAAACAAGCCAACGACCAAAAAATAATAAATTGTTATTATAATTTATTCGAGCGGTTATCTTTGCTTTACTGCTTCGATTCTATTATTTCGGTATACATAATACAGATAGTCAACGACTAAGCGTACGCCATTTGTATACATAAATAGTATATTAACATAAATTCATTAAAAATGCAAAGATAATAGAAATATTTTCGCACGCGTGACAAATACCAAATTTTCTACGATTCAAGATTGGAATCGTACAAAATAAATATTGTTACAAAAAGATTATGCATTTATTTATTTTTTAATTTGTTTACGTTAACGCAAGCCATCTATAGGATTTATTTTATTTTTGTATGTTTGTGGTCACTTGAGATTCTACGGTGTATTATTATTATTATTATTGCGATACATGTGTGTTTATAACCATATGAGATACACAAATAAAAATCTAGAGCCGATACTGCAAAAACCAATTTATTCCACTATTTTCATCTTTTTCTTCTTTTAGTCTTCAATATTTCCGTTGGTTAGTTGCGATTCTCATCGGCGCTTCTCAGTCGAAACCAAAATCCTTCAACTCGCCATAACTTTTTTTTGTCTCTGTCGTAATCCCCATCTCACCTCGGTCTCAAATCCGTCATGTCTCTCCGAATTATAAAATGCATCGGCCGTTGCTTTGGGCGAACGCGGGGTTTTTCTATTTATACGGTGTTCGTGATTATGATTCTACACTATTCACGGTTCTACGCGACGTGACCTGCACATTTTATAAATCGAATTGTAATATGTTTTATTTTCTACGCAAACGTTCGTTTGATCTCATGTTTCGCACACTTAAACGGCGACAGTCGTAAACGGGTCCGTAAATTTCCCTCGAAAGTACCCACTTTGTTTGTTTTCGTCTCCTGCTGTAGTATGTCTACATTGTATACGTATTCATTAATATACTCTTCGGCAATTATTGTTTGTATTATTATTATTTTTACAGGTATAACGAATACATCATAAAATGTACATCTTTATTACCCACAGTTAATTTATTCGAGGTCATATTGTTAAATAGGCGTCAATGTATTACGGTGTCGTTAATCCCGAAAAAACGACTAAATAAACGTATTATATGGGTATAATACGAGCCACGGCCAACTTCCGCCAACTATGTTGTAATAATCCAGTACGTGATATACCTTGAACTTCTCCACGTCGTATAAACGATAATGAATTGCTAAAATTAGGACCACGCATAATAATAATAATACATATTTCTATAATATTACGGGGTGTAAAATTTAATAATCTGGTGTGTCGAATAGTGAAACGGTAAAACTTTTTTAGGTGAACTGGGCCAAACAAGGATTTACGAGAAACTTGCATAAACGGATGCCAACGACGACGGCGGCGACGACGCCGGGCGTCCGCAGCAGATACGAACGGTATTTTAACGACGAACTTTGGAATCTGCAATGGTACGAGGTAGTTATTATATATATATATATGTATATTACTATAATGACAATGTTTTATTTCACCGGAATTGTTCGCAAAAATATGAACTTATCGTCCATAACATAATATATAGTATTTGCATTACACGTTCGCGGTTAATTTTTATTTTACGATCGATTGAGCCGTGTTGATTACGATTCTGAGCGGAGCGAGAAACGCGTTGGTTTTATATGGATGTTTATTTTTTTGATGTGAACAACTTTTTTTCACCAGAAATTTCGCTTCGATTTTTAAGTGTAGCGTGTTTATCGAAAGGAAATTTTACTAGAGATGACATTTTTTGATTTTCCCAAGGGTTTTCATAATAAACGGGAACAAATAAAGGAAATAAGGAAAATGTACGAATCGCAAATATTACGGGCTTTCGAAACTTGTATAACCAAACTCTACTCAGAATCGTTTTGCGTTAGCAATGATTAATCGTTACGTACAGATTTGCATTAAATTATTCTTCTGCCTTACCGAGTTATCATTTACAACAGTGACCCATCGCGTTATGTCTGTTTGTTTTTTGATTTTATTTTACAATCACTGTTTTCGAAATTTATTCTTACATAATTTCAATTTGTTACGCCTACTTCCCTGCTAGTTGTTAATGGCACATTTATGATTTTCAGATGGGAACCTTTCTTTTGAATACAGATTGGAGTAGGGAATAATTTTCTTAAACATTTCGATACGCATAATATTAATATTGAATAGACGAGGTGAAGTACACATAAAAAAAAATTAAAAATTAAGCCAAATCTGAATCTAATACTTAGCGAAACCGTCATTACCAAGAAACAGAACCAAAATTTAAAATTTTACCTTGATGTGAAATGAAGTTAAAGAGGTTAAAGAGGCTTAAAAAATGTAACTTCAAAAAAAATTGCTATCAAAGTTATTATTCATTTGTTTTTAGCAAGATTACCGTGGAAACTGTACCAACGACACGCCATTGGATATGAATCTTGTACCGGTGTACGAACAATTAAAATACACCGGTAAAGGTATTCGAGTAGCTATTATCGACGACGGAATAGAATATACTCATGATGATCTTAAGGACAATTATGTAAGTATTTTTACGTTTCTATTTAATTGAGGTGTTTTTTTTTTTTTTTTTACGATATTGGGATTGGCTACGGAGATTTCGAGAAAAATTAATTTTAAACTTTTATTTAGCGATTATAAAAAATCGTTTACAATATTTTCCAAATTGTATATCTACTTATTATAAAGGAGCATTCAAATTTGATTTTCAAAACGCAGACGAAATATTCTCTTTTCGTAACGCTGACAATTTTTGAATTGCCGATTGAAATTTAAATGGCTGATAAAAAGCCCGGCAAAATACATTCTACTCAACCACGATATGAAAATCACCCTGTAGGTATTTTATCGAGTGGGCATAACAGAACAGTAATTTATTTCGAAAAATAAATCTACATAATCAACGCGTAATAAAACATCGTTTTTACGGGAACATATATTATAACTCGTTCTAAACCCTAATAATATATTTTGTTTGTCGCAGTTATTTTCAGAAACCCCGCGGCCCCCTATTGTATTTTCATTTGATTTTAATCCACTATTTCGTGTAACGCATGTCCAAGCTCGATACGTTTATCGTATTTTTTTGATAATTCATACTAAAATATTATAATATTATCGTACCTATGCATAATATTATGAAAACGTAACAATATTATTATTATGTACGCTGAACCCTTGATAATCATTGATAAATCCACATTAAATGAATATTATTTACGTACCGTAAATGCCGTTATTATATTTATATAACCGAATAATATCCACGTTCATATTTTACTCAATTAAATAATATAGACGGTACGAGAATTAAACATTTTTTAGATTCTGAGATAAGCATAACTATTATAAATAGTTTGATATTATACGTATAAATTGTGATAACGTGTGCTGTTTTTTTTTTTTTTAACTTAGTAGAAAAACTCAAATTATTTTCAAATGTTTAATAGTTCCAGTTATTCTATCGTTGAAAGCTCGGAAAATAATTTATAGAGTATTTTCACTGATTTCGAATTTTAGCATCGTATGATTTTAGCTGAACAGTAGAAAAGTTGTGACCGTTTTAAAGGCTAAACATCTATTGGCTTGGAATATTATAAATTGAACCTGATCACATTTCGAGTTCTTTTCGGAACAGTTATTTGACTTTGACTGGAACGATTTATCGTCCCTTTAAATATTATTAAAAATAATGAAACTGTGGGCTTATTCTGAAACGGGCTTTTAAGTCACAAGGTTCGTGCAAAGACCTGTATTAATAAATCTGTAACGTACATTCCAGTTTTATAATAAATTTCAGATCAAAAATGCGCTTTTTCGTTCGCGGAATATAATATTACCGAGTGTTCGCAGAATATTATAAAGTTTAATATTTTCCATACGTCGTTCCAATTATAATGATAAAATATTGTATTTTAAAATTTGTCATTTTCTTTTACTTTTTACAGTGTTCCCACATGTCGTTAACTTTAATGGTTAATAATTATTAGATAGGCTCCCGTAATAATTACCATATAAATATGAACAACACGCACTACTCGTATAACGCATAAGATACATAGAGGTATAGAAGTATTTAATGATATTTTACAAAATACACTAGAGTGGTGATATGTTTGTGGCATAGGAATGGTCCTCAGTATTCATAATGGTACATATATTTTTGTTGAATTTGTTAAAATCGATTATTACATGTTTAATTCCAGGTTTCTAAACGTATTTTAAACAATAAACTATAATTTCGTTTACAATTTTAACATTATTACCTCCTACATACAAAATTATCTCTTTATAATATGAGTAAGTATTGATTTATACATTGCACGTCTAAATATTATAAAGGCAGCAAATATCCATTAAAAGATGTAATTCATGTTATTTCCATTTTACTTTTTCACATTTAAATATAAATAATACAAAATTAAACAAATTCCGCAACTATACGGATGGATATAAGGTCTCTAAACTTATTTTTAGAAACCTAAAGTTGTCTATCCCATCTCAGCCCTAGAGAATGTTATTCACTGTTAATTTTTTCAATACAATTTTTCACTTAAATATACGTCAATAGTGAAATTTTACTGTAAAGGTACACAAAAATCAGTATTCTATTCAAATCGGGGTTACTTCTTTTATGAAAAGTTTTACTTCAAAAAGTTTTTATATCGATAAAAATAAGAAAATAATAAAAATAAATAAACAACTGTTAAAACTACACTCTCCCATATTAGCAAATAAAAACCTACATGAGATCGAATAATTTAATAAAAAATAATAACGTGATCGGTATAGGCAATATCAGTGGACTATATACGCTAGTAACACTGCAGAATAGACACGATTGAGTATTCTTTATAAATTATCAAAGAACGGATTTTTTGAAAAAAATATTTAATGTAAATACATGATCTCTTTCATTATAATGGAGGTGTTGTGTAGTTCTAAAATACTTTTCGCTCGATTTCTTCATTAATGAATTTCAAAAATTGCCTTCCTCCCACGTAATCTTATTATGGATCCGTCTCTGCTATTTCCTATACTTAAGCCCGTCCTTAGGGGATTTTAGGGGTTTATCCCCGGCGCCAAAATTGTTTTTTATTATATTGGGTTGCGGGAAAATAATTATTTCAGTCAATAAAATTAGAATACCACATATTTTTGATAAATGATACTCGATTAAAATAATGTTTTATAAACTATTGGTTTGAATTGTTTGTTCGGTATATAAATGCGTTCACCGTCGTGAAATATCGTGTTTAATAATTAAATAAACAACATTTTTAGTTTCCGAGAGTATGAACTGTTTATCATTTATATAAATGATAAAAGCTTAACGTTGATTAATAACCAAATGCTTTGATAAAAATATATGGCCAACATCATATATTTATCGTTTTATGGTAAACGTTTAATCGATTAAACACGTCAGGCTTAATCACAAATTTGCAAAGGTAGGTAGAATATTTTGTTTTGTTTTTTAAACGTATGTTTGTATTACTGTATTACATGGTTCTTTCGAGTTTACCTGGTTCTGTAATTCCCTCAAATAGTGTCGCTGCGACCCGTCGGTAGAGATGAAAACGATTATTACAACGGTAGAAAGAAAAAAAAAAACATTATACCTAGCGAGATCCGACAGTGGCTTAACGGGACCGTAACCGAAAGTCCTCATGCCTAGTTGGTTTTTCGTGACGTGTGAGTACTTATTCAAAACCCTTTTGGATCGACTAATTTACAATCAGTTACACTGTATATAATCCGTCGCACTAAAAATGTGGATTACACGTTCCATAACACGCTTACCACCGAATATAAATACAATTTTTATCGACGCACAGTTAGGCCGAATGACACAGAATGCTAGCAAAAATAACACTTATCGAATTGAACTTATCTTATCATTTTATAAAATCGATAGAGTTCACACTGAATTTGAAATGAACGAGGCGTTGTCTGATTTCTCGATAAATTACAGTCCGTAGTTACAATAGCATTACAACAGCATGTAACACAAGTCTACCGCATATCGTAGTATAACGAGTTAAAGAGGTATAACTTTTTTAATTCTGAATTATGAGTTTTAACTTCGCGATTTGAACGTTTACCGACTTTGAATTACGATGGATCCATTAAAAATAGGCCAGTTAATATATGATATATATAGACGGTGTTTTGTTAAAAGAAAGTCTATAAAATTTCATTTTTTTTCAGGAAGCAAAAAAAAAAACTGTTTTACAAAAAAACAACAAAACAGTTTTTATAGTTGTTTATCTTGGAAAACAATAAAATTAATCGTCCTCATTATACTTTGTACACAAAGTATACATGCATTGAATGTGGTTTACGGCCTTTTAACAAATCAGTGTTAATTTAATTATATTTTAAAAGGGTGCCTGGATATCTTTTAATCGACATTACCAACTTAATTTTCTGTATTTAAATACGCCCTTTAACCGGTTTATGCTCCTAATTTTTCTGATTTTTTTTTTTTTGATACCAAAAACGTATTTTTCGATTTTAAATGGTATACGTCCTTTAAATAAAAAACCATCGATGTATATATATATTTTTTTTTAGTATTGAAGTTAAAATTAATAAATTAATACACTAATCCTAAGTTATCATTTTTCGTACTTTTATGATAATGATATACAATTTAAGTTCATTTCCGGGTTTTTGATTACTTGTACCTGCATTCCATGGACCTATGAATAATGTATCTATTTAACATTTGTAGGCTAATTATGGATAAAAATTGCAAGAGGGTGCGAGGGCACATCTTGCCTGCTCCAAATGGCGCCTTTGGATTGCGCAGTGGTAAAATCGATTTCGTGTAACATCTTTTTAGTACTTGTTTTGCGGAATTTTCATAAGTAATATTAAACGAAATAGTTTTCGATATTATGCAGAACTTTACCGAACGCTCAAAACAATATATTCGGGGTCTCGCGAATAATTATTATTAATTCAAAAATTCATTTTTACGATAACAATAAAGTATACCGAGTTATTTAATAATAATCATTTTGTCGTGTTGGGAGTAGGAGTAGGGGTGATAATATATTAACATGTTAATATATTCGAGCAACTTTCGAGTATATTAATAAAATACGAACACGTTGGTACCTACATAATAAAATATAGACCTACGAATATTAGGTTTGTTTCATTAATATCCACTGCAGTATAATAATTTATTAGAGTATCTCGTTAATATTTTAAATCCAATTTTAATCAATTATTTAATCCCAGGAGTTAAAAATACGCCGTAGTTATTCCTATACAATGTTATACATGTTATTTACCAAAAACCAAATGTGCTGTTTTAGTTAGTGACATAATACATAACCGAACTATTTGACGGACTGAAAACTATTTAAATAGTTTATAATCGGTTTTAGAAAAATCTATTCCGATGAAATATTTGATGGTTGATTTGAACATTGAATTATTGAAAACTATTTGAAAGTGTCCATCGCTATTTTTAATACTTTACAATAATCTGCATGCATAAATAGAGAAATATTGACGGAATAATTACTTAATGATTCACTATTCACTGATCTATATCAACTCTCAATCTAAACCACTGGGGTTAGACATCCTAAAATATTGACATTAGGTGCCTTTTATACTGTAAATGTCCACTAAGAAATAGGTGTTTTTTTTTAAATTCTACCTCGAGGGAGGGTAAAATAGGAATACAAAGTTTTATGCAGAATTTACAAAATAAGTGTATCTGGATTTTTGAACATTTCACTTCAAAAGTATTAAATATGGGAGTCACAAAGTTTATATACACATATAGTATCAGCGCACTGTAGAAATCGCTGGGTCTTGAATCTTGAAAAGTATTCCTTGTACAAGTATAATGTAGAAGACCTCTAAGGAATGCTAGGTCGAAATGTTTGACGGCGGGAGGCTCACATTAGAACTAATTCAAACCAAAACATACTTTATACACACTATACTCTATACTAAACTTGATCGACATTTAAAATATACACAAGTGAAGCCGGGTAATATACAAGGTGATCCGTTGAAGTGGATGCACTCATTATCTTGGAAAGTATTAACTTTTTCGTAATTTGTTTTGTAAAAAATTTAAGAAAAACAGGAAGCAGCTCTAAAATTTTACATTTATGTTATTTTTCGTTACTCATATTTTTATGGATAAAACCATTACCTACTTTTGATTAACGCTGACATTTTTGATTTCCGTCAATCCGTTGACGAGATGTTCCACTTTTAAGTTTGGATCGTGAGAGGGGGGTTAGATAAGAGTAGTAGTGCATTATTTAAACGGCACGGGTGGCACCGCAATACAAATAATGCACCACTATTCTCCCCCAGCCCAAATTTAAATGTAGAATATTTCGTCAACGAATTGACGAAAATTAAAAATATGAATATTAACATTTATTTTAACTAATACTTCATCTATTTATATCATTTTTGATATAAGTTGCCATTTGAAAATCAAAATTAAGTAGGTAGTGGTTTTACCGTCCAAAATAAGGGTAACGAAAAAAAACATTAATGTAAAATTGTAGAGCTGCTTGTTCTTTTAAATGTTCTATAAAATAAATTCTTGCAAAAAGCCTTCGTTAAATTTCGTCAGCAACATATATTCTATTTTTTTAAAAGTCCGTACCTAAAAGTTTTAATTTTTAATTTAGGAGGGATTACATCCGAATAAGTGAGTAATTTTAAAAAAATTTCTCGTAAAATATTATTTATTTAATATTTCGTGTTAATTATATGTTATTCATATTTATATGTTAATCTACTAGGACAAAGAAATCAGCATAAATTTGAATTGGAACAAAACAGATCCGATGCCCAGGTACGAAGACCCAACAAATACTCACGGTACCAGATGCGCTGGTGAAATCGCAATGGCCGCAAATAATACAAAGTGCGGTGTCGGCGTCGCTTACAACGCGAAAGTTGGAGGTTAGTAAAATTTGATTTTAATTTAAACTTTTAGTATGAAATTTCGATATTGTTTTTAGATAAAGAAATACGTTTTTAATAGATTTACAAACGACAAATCCATATTTAAGTTTTTAATTATCGCAAGAAAATCAATATTTATTTTTGGTATATCTATATATATATATATATTCTACAGATAAAAAAAAAAAACAACGACTGTATTTAGATAAATTTTTTTTTTAAAACCACAGTAAGGAATTAATTACTTAATATTAAATTGTTTGTGACTTATAACATCCTTCAGAGGACCATTTCGAAAATTACATTTTCTAAACTTTCAATAGATATTCATTAGTTTTTTCCGACAAAAAGTCGTGTGCGTGAACTGAATTATTTATTATTACATAGGTTTACTGATAAAATAAAATGTTAAAATTTAAACATAGAAACCTTCAACGAATGCAATGAAAAATGCACGAGCGTCTGACAGGTAGGAATGAGGTTGAAAGGTTGAAAAAGTGTGAAGTGGATTAAGGGTATGAACAAGGATGAATGGGGTGACAGTAGTCATATAATGGGTGTGGAGGTGAATATAGCTATGGTGCTTCACGTGATATTGTTAAGACATAAGATGCGCATGTGTAAGCGATTAAAGAAAATGCGTGGTGAAAACAGGGAAAGTTTACCTAAATAGATCTTTGCTTTTACATTCATTAAGTCGTCAACTGCCAGAGTGAACACATTAATATTATTCGATTAAGTCAATAAAGCGAAGCAAATGGGATTGTAGATAAGTTCTGATAAATTATCATTAACTAATGTCAATATCTGTTATCCCTTATCAGTTGTATTTTACTTATACTTCTTAAAATGTATCTTATTTTTTAGTAATATCTTTTATACAATACAGTGTGAAAACGCAGGTTGAAAACACTCAATTTCCTTGCATAGGGCCACGCAGTTTGAATTTGAATTTTTTAGTTGACAGTTGCTATACTTAGTAAGTGCTTCATGTTTTTACTCGTTCGGAATCTTATGGAAATATTGGAAATATGGGAATAACCGCAGATCTTATCAATTATTTACTTTATATCTCCTATCAATATTCTTATCTGTGATTTTTATACATCTTCCTTATATCTAAGATAAGACTTATCAATATTTTGTGTCATATCATATCATCGTGTGCGGCAATTTAACCTTTCCAGCAAAATTCTCATTTACATTAAAATACTATGCTATATATGTAGTTTGCAACTCAATCGGCACAATTTTCGTTTTAGATCAGAATATTGGAGTGAATAATATTATATTGTATGTATAAGTTATTTTTAGTTTTGCAGAGTGATACTTGGAAATTTAGATTTTTGATAAGATATATTTTGATCGATAATCGAATGTATAATTGTATTTTCCCAAAACGTTAATAATATTAATTAATTATATCGTATACGATTTAAAAATACGGATTTCGTAAACCTTAAGAGTCCACGTTTCGGTTTTATACATAGTTTCCATCCCATGGCTTGTATAAATTACCATCACTAATTCCATTAACTGTACCTACACGAATTTCTCAAGATAAAACATTAGTTCATATAATTCATGTTGACCAATTATTAATACCAAGAGAAATATTGAGGGAACAACACTGTTAGTTTCATATTTGTTGTACTTACATAGGCATTGTATTGCTGGACGGAGAGACAAACGACGAGATGGAAGCCGCCGCGTTGTTGAACGCTCTTATGTTGGTGGACATTTACAGCGGATCGTGGGGACCCAAAGATGACGGACTTTCGGTCGACGGACCCGGAGTTATAGCGCAGATGGCGTTTGAAATTGGTGCGACAAAGGTAAAATTATTATGATTTTAGTCTGTACTTGTTTCAAACCACGAACGTTTTTTGACATACAAACCTCGTAAACGACTCATTAATCGACATTAAGAGTGGTTTCTGGTAGATAATTTCATCTAGTTGGTGTATTGAGGAGGTCTTTTATTGATTTTCATTGATGGTTTTTTAACGCGGGGAAATACCGGAAATTTTTTTTATTGTTGTATCTAATTTGGTGAAAATAATTTTAGAAACTTAAAACTTTCACAGAATATTCCTATCAGCAGACGTTTTATTGTCGTAGAGTTACAATTTTCATAATATTACTACTTATTTGATTTATTTGAAAATTTAAACTTTTCGAAAATTTGAATTGGTTTCATATATCAATATATATATAAATATATTGGTCTTGCGAATAAATAATTTATTTTTATTTTTTTAAATTCAAATGTATAAAATCACGAATAATTCAATAATTTATTTTGTAGTTGTAAGTTAATACAATTTTAAATTTAGATTCAACTTTACATCAAAACGTGCATTTGACCGCTCTTTGTTTTAAATCGTTTTTTATTTGCAATGTAGTTGTGCACAGATATTACACTTTATATATTATCCTTCAAAACTTCCCACTTACAACAGTTCAACGCTTACTGTGCGAAATATGTCAGGCTTCAATTAATTGCCGTTAAGAGAGTTTAATATGTAATCCTGTGTATTAAACACAACATGTCCGGAATTTGATAAAAAAAAAAATATATTTCGGTTCATTATTTGGATAGTTGATTTCAAAGAGTGAAATTATTCCAAAATCTATCAAATTGTGAACTTACAAAACGATAAAAATAAGCGAATGTTCAATGAAAAAAGACACGAGCTAAAATTCATTAGGTAACGAAAAACGACGACTTTATTTAGCAATTTATAATATATCCGATCATTGTATAAAATCTAAATTTGTATGATAATTTTATGTACACTCGCTTTACATAATATACTACACAAAAACAAGAAACCGACATTTTGTCGTTTCATAATGATTACTTTAGAATAGGTACGGTTTTTACTACTTTTTATATAAGTGACTTTTATTAATTTATGGCGTAAAATTCAGCCGATCGAAGTTCGAAATTAATCAGAATTGTTTTTTTTTTTTTTTTGTAAACGATTAAGTAAATTTCTAGATATCTATTGCATGCACTTAAACGTGAGTCAATACGAATCCGACCTCGGTGAATTATTAATCACTACCATTATTATTTTTAATTAATATTTCAGCGTATATCATAAGTATTAGATCAAATTGTACATGCTGGATTAAGAGAGAATTGAAGGATTTAATGACTTTACTATGATGTATGTTTTTATAAAAACATTTTTTTCTGTTTGTAAACAACTTTTCAGACAGAAAATTTGCTCTGATATATCAAGTGTCACATATTTTCTGAAAAATAAAAAAATGTTATCTAGTTAGTGTAAAGAGATCATCTTTTGGTTCTTCAAGCTGTTTTCAAAAATTATCGGGAAAAAACAGGAAAGAAAATTATAAATGATATCATGTAAAAATTAACTTCCCTTAGAATTGTTTTTCGTTAACTATGGTTTATCATTGCTCTTTTAGATTCTGAGTGTAGTGAGGAATGTATTGGTTTTACAAAGATGTTTATTTTTTTTATCCTGTGTACGAAAATTCGACCATAAACCTTGCTCAGATATATACGCGCGGTACCATTTCTGAAAGGGAATGTTGTCCAGATGGTACTTTTGGGAAGTTATATTTCGATTTTCCAAGTGGTTTTCATAATATTTGGGAAAATCCAGGATAAAACGTAAGAAAAACGGGAAATTTAAGAAATTAATGATTTTATTATTTTATCAATCGTGTTATTTGTTATTTGTTATTCAGTTAAAAATATTCGTAGAGACTTGAAATTGAAAGCAGATATTAGGGATCGCAAGTTCAAACTTTCGGGGTTTGATAGGAAATGTTTGCACATTTTTTTTCCTTTCATCTAAATAGGGAAAAAGAAAAGCATTTTAAGTGTATTTAGAGACCTACCTATCACTCGCTTGGACGATTTTAATCGAAAACTACCCCTCGATTTGTTGTGTAAACTTTTCTACCAGAAATCTTGCTCCCATACATCAAGTGCAGCTTATTTTCTTAAAGGAAATAGTTTCTCCATGGTTTAGGGAGGTCATTTTTCGATTTTTCCAAGAGTTTTCTAAGCAAATGTAAAAATCCGAAAAAAACATGGAAAAAACCCAGGAAAAACCAAAAAATCTATAAAATATTAAACAAATATTATTAAAGAAAATATATAATGCTTATTTAATTATTTTACCATAATATGACGTATATATTGTTGACAAATCACTATTAACTGAACAGCGCTCAGAATCGTTTTTTCGTTAACAATGGTTTATTGTTGCTTACAGATGTACATTAAATTACCTATAACAGTGGTTGCACCCGTCTACATTAACTTAGGACATCTTTTTTTTGTTTACACCTAATTTTATGATAGCGAATTCCCCGTTTGTTATTTATTTATTCGTTTTAATTATTTACGTATACCTATGGTACTTACAATGCGTATAGCGTGTATTTTTGTGTATAAGTTTAGAAATTCGGAACGGATATAAAATGTTTCTTATTATATTTCTCTCTCCGTCGCCGGTCAAATAATGAAGACATGTAACTTGAGCGTGCTATTTATAATACCTGTTACGCCGCGTAAATTTAAGTCATTTGAACGAAAGAATGAAAAAAACATAAGGTTACTGTAAAACATATAAATAACATATTCAATTTAGCTATTTGGGACAAACAAATATTCTTTCTATGGTGGACAGTGATTATAGAATAGATATTTATATTATTTTGTCAATATAAATTAAAATTAAAATTTTGTTTTAGCTACGCAATGAAAAAGTTTTTAATAATAGATTTATTTTGAATAGTATATTAGTAACGATTAATTGTATTCGGTTTTGTGGCACTTTTTTGTTGACATTAAGAGGTCATGTTGAAAATTAAACATCTCTCAACCCAGGTATTTTTTGATGTTGGTGTTAACAACAGAGTTACAGCAAAAAAACTCACAAAAATTTAAATTCTTTAAAAGCTCAAAAGTAGCTCTAAAGTTTTGGTAACAATTCCGTAAGAAAGTAATTCAAAAAGGCAATAAAAAAGGTATCGTGTGATTTTTCGATTAAATCATTTTTCGGGTAGAAAAAGTTGTCCGTGTTTTTATAAAATAATGCAATCGTGAAGTTGTATGTTTTTCTACGTTTTTTCCACATAAATGCTTTTATTTTAAAAATGGCGTTGAAAATCTATAAATGACCTGTTTAATCTAGACAATTTGAACTTTTAGAAAAGTTACTAAAATATCGAATTTACTGGGAAAAAACGTGTCCCCTTCTTTTGAGTGTATTTTAATAATTAAAAACAAATATTATTAGGTCGGATTACTCAGGTTTTATAGAGTATTTGAATTGATATTTGTACATGTTAATGTATTTAATACTATAGGTGAACTTTATGATTGGGTATGCTAAATCTATAAATAATATACACGAACCCAAAGCTGTAATCAAGCCTTCGCCAATAAGTTTATACATAATCTTACTTACAAATCCTCTGTCTAAAGCCTTTGAACTACTTAAAATAATCTGGAACAAATCAATATTGAAATTTAATTTAGTATGTGTATTAAATATTAACGTGTGTGTTTTGTAATATTAAAAAAGATTAAAGATATACATTAAATTTTCTTCTATATCCTACTTTTCCAATTTTCCATCTACAACAAAGGCTGTTCCCGTCCCTATTATCCAAAGACAGCTTTTTATTTCTTTTTAGAAACAATTTTTCTCCTAGAAATGTTGCAATAATCAAAACATGACAAGCGATCTTTTTTAACGAATTTGCCTCTTGTTGGTACTTTAGACTGATAATTTTTCAAAATTCTTGTAAATATTTGAGGTGTTGAGTAATGACTATATCTCAAGGGTAAAAAATATATTTTTTTTTATCATGAAATTTTTATTATTTTATCGTTTTATCTTTTTTAAACAATCGTTATTGTTGTCGTAAAAATACTCATTATTTAAAGAGATGGATCATTGAATTGTATTTTTAATGTACACGTGAACTGAATTTTCATAAGTAACAAGTCCTTTATAAAAATCGTACAAAATATGATTTTTTAACAACAGATATCACTTACATATTTTAAAGTATACATATTTTAGGTTTATTTTGAATTAAAAACTAAAATATGACTTGGATGTGATGCGAACACATTGTTCTGGGTTATCGAGTTCTTTATAATAGTGATGATTTATGAATGAAAATTCTAAAGATAATTTTATAATTTAATGTTTTATTAGATGCTTTAATATATTTGTGGGAAAATATGTGGATTGTTTTATTTTTAATGTGTGAAAACTCTTTACAAGTTTTGTGGCCGGCATATAATATCAAATTAAATTTGAATTTTAAATTCTGAGTGGAGTAAAAAACCTTATGGTTTTACAAATATGTTATTTGTTTTTTTTTTCATCTGTGCGCAACTTTTGCGACTTGTTTGGATTTCTACGTGTAGCACCTTTTCTGAAAGAAAATCGGCGTGGGGAGATACTTTACTACAGCAATTTTGCCTCAACTTAAAATGATAGCAATGCTTCTAAAAGGGTATTTACTAGGGAGGTACTTTAAAGATGTCATTTTTCGATTTTCTCTGTAGTTTTCTCATCAAATATAAAAAATCGAATAAAAAACCTGCGGAAAAACGAGAAAATATAAATCACCTTACCGGTCTCTCTGTGCTTAATATTCACCAAAATATATCCATACATTTTGCGGACATTATTTCAAGATATGGATAAAACAAAACAAAGGAGATTAAACTTTGTTTTTTAATATTAAAATTATTAAATATTTTTTTTAATTTTACGTGCAGTGATAACATTGCTCTCTTCAAAGTTATTTTGTATACTTTTCTCGTACACTTTTCTTGATCACGTTTGCTTTGTTTCGTCCTTTACCGTGTCTTTTTCATCTGTACATGTTTGCCTGCTCTTATACTCTGCGACTTTGAAGTTTCGTGCCGTTTCGAAATCCGTTCAGTTTTTCTTTTTGTTCGTTTTTTTCTATTTCTGATAACAAGTATATACAGGGTAGGATTTTTTAAAGTATACTCGCTTTGCTTTTTTTGTTGTTGAGTTATTTCTAAAATAAAACTCTGATTTTGGGAATTCTTGAGTGCAGTGAAGACAAGGTTTTTAAATATTTTGATTATTCACAACATTTTAGGAGGATACTGTGGTAATTCCAACTTTTGTTTTTTAAATGATACATGTTTCAATGCAAACTACTGTCAATCAAATGATTTTGCTGAAATTGTTGACGTATTGTAATCGAAATTTTAACGAAAAGTTTCTCCTACTTTAAATACTACTGGATAATAACGCAAAACCGAACCTCGATAACCACACAATTTAAAACAAGAAATTGCTTACTCTTATGAAACAGTCTGTTTTCAATCTCCCAAAAGCCTTTTAATTTAGTATTTAAAGCAGAAAAACGCGGACAATTTTTATTTAAATTTCAATAATTACAATATGTCAACATTTTCAGAAAAATTATTTGATTGACAATTTGTGTTAAAACAATATATGGGTTCTCATATGAAAAACCAAAGTTGTTATCAACACGTGATACTTCTTAAATGTCGTGAACAATCTAAATACGCGAAGTTATCGTATTTTAGTGCACTTAAAAGTTCCAAAAATCAGAATTTAAACCTATGGATAATTTAAAATGGGGTGAACACGATAAAAAAAAATCATTCTGTATGCATAATATTATACACCGTCTTCAAACGCCATAATCCACGGCTGAAATACCAACGTTATCGCGTGTCAACAACAACACAACTTTGGAATACGATTTAACTATACATACACGTAGGTAAATAAATTCATACGACCCCTGAGATCGGCTATACGGATTTTAGATTTTGTCCGGTGTGTATACTTAGAACGGTTTTATGCCCACGGCGGACAAGGTCGGTAATTCCGATTAGGTACGCGCGAGTGATGAAACAAACATCGATAATATTACCATGCAAGTATAGCTGTTTGTAGTTTATACTTTGAAAACGGTTAAATAACGCGCCTGATATTATAAACTTCGGGGAGAATTCGTTAACAGGATTCCGAAATTATATAAGACATTTGCCGTTAAAGTTTAATGGTGTCAGACGCATAGACACGACCCTGTACTATCCCTCGAGTGAAATTATTTTTGTTCGTTACATTTTGCATTTAACTTTTACGATTTTTCGTAGTGCTACGTGCTATGGGAGGCGATTTAATTTTTCACACTTTCTCGTCTTAATTTAGTCCATCATGTTTTGTAGAATATAATATAATAATTGGCTATAATACGTATTTCTTCAATGAACGGTTATTTTAAGGCGAATGTGAAACCTAAAGGATTTAGTGTGATCGGACGAGGCGGAAATAGGTATCGGAGATACCTACTGCACGTAACAAAAGGGTTCCAATCATTATTATTTAGCTGAAAAAAAAGTTGCATAAAACTGCGACGATACCGGTAAAGTGTATGTTGTGCAGTAGACAATAATATGGAACAAAATACTGTTAGTGTAGTAGAGATAAAAACAATATATGTGGATGGGTCACTAGAGAAGATAATAGCAATGAATGAGTTTATAATAAAGGTTTATAGTTTCGGCATTGTTACATGTTTCGGTGGTTGATCGGCCGAGAAAGAATAAACTTAGGTGGTTGGGCCATGTGTAGAGTCGAGTCGAGGCTTCCAAGGGCGATTTTATGAATGAATGTGACCGGAAATGGGTAAACCGATAAACAGATGGATATATATATAACCGTAGATACGATTGATAAGAGTGATATGCGGAGTGCTGAAATTTGATGTGTAAACGATGTGAGAGACAGCGTCAAGTGGACAGTTAGCTAGGTTATTCTATAGGTATTCAAAACAGCTTTCGCGGTCCATTTTTCGTTCCACACTTGCGCATACTTACTTACTTAATGGGGCTTACAGTTTATACAAAATTAACATTAAATGTTGTTTTTCCAGGGCCGGAACGGTAGAGGTGCGATATACGTGTTCGCGTCTGGCAACGGACGCATTCAATTAGACAACTGCGCCGCGGACGGGTACGTCGGCAACATACACACGGTGGCCATAAGCAGCGCTACGATCGACGGCAAGGCTCCCGCGTACGCCGAGAGATGCGCCGCCGTCATAGCGACAGCTTACTCCGGCGGCATCGACAGCGGTATCAAAATCGTAAGTGATAACAAGTTAATAAAATATCGTTGTTGTTATTAATATTGTCATCGTGGGTTCCTTGAACGCCGGTCGAAAATATTGTTTATCGCTAATTTAGGTGTAGAAATTATTGAACAGATCAGTGACGTAGCCAGGATTTTCCAATGGGAAGTGAGGGGGTGGGGTATAATTAGGTCTATACAACAGGTATACATAAAACAAATTCTTCATTTTGTTATATTTTATTTAAAACGTTTTTAAAGGTCAAAATTTGTAATTTTTATTTTTCGTACGAAATACCGCCCGGTTTATAATGATACTGGTAAATGGTATAGGTACTGAAGCGTTCGCGAACGGAATCGACCTCTGTTTACGATGGTGGAAATTATTTTTATTTCGGGGATTCGATGACCTGCAGAGTGCTCGAAATAAACGTATATATGAATAACTGCTTTAGGAGACCCGCTGAAGTGCGCAGTTTATGACGCGAATACACTATATATTATAACATAATATACGGTTTTGAAAAATTCTCGAAAACTTAAAATATCCGCAGAACTCTGTATTAAATCCGCGTTATTCTGTGCGAACGGCACAATAAAGCAGTTCTGAAAGTTGATCAACGACAATCGTTTTTGGCCGTGATTACCGTCGTTGAATCGTATGACGATAAAATCTGGTGTACATTTACTCGAATGAAATTCTTCGCTCAGGTACTGGACGAGAATGACAATACAGAGTGTTACACAAAGACAATATACGTATTGTGATATTTAGGAAAGTATACATATATATTATTTTTTAAAAATTTATTTAAGAAGCAAGCAGCGAAAAGTGTTACATTTCCATTATTTTCGGGGATGGAACAATAACTCATTTTTGATTTTAAAATCAATTATAGCAACTTGTATTAAAGTGTTTACAAACAGATGGAGTATATTAAGTGTAAAAACCATTTCGGCGAGGGGAAGAATAATGGAGCATCATTGCGTTTTCTCTACGATAAATTAAAAATGCAATATCTCGTCGAGGGATAGACGGAAACAAAAAAAAATGTCAACACTAAAATTTATTGAAACTATAAAATATACCAAATTTATTTATGTAGTTTTTAACATAGGTTGCCGTTTGAAAAACAAAAAACAAGAGTGACAAATATAACGGTTATATACCTAAACATTTTAGAAATGCTTATTATCTCTTAAATTCTCAAAAACAATAAAAAAAAAAAAAAAAAGGGTGTATCTTCGCGGGACACCTTTACGCGATATTTCGATCGGGTACACACTAGATAAAGATATGATGTATGAACTCGAACATAATTCTTTAGTTTCAAATCGGTTTTAGGCAAAAATCGAATGGTATACAAATACTACAAATGAAGCTAACTGAAACGTATTCAATATTTTTATGGAAGAAACATTATAAATACTATAAAAAGTATGATTGATTTTTGCGGGTTTATTTCGATGACGGATTATATTATAATAACGCACCTATTATTATTATACCATCGAGCTGCGTCGTTTTGATAGATCGGGCGCGTACGCACGGCCGATTCATTATTATTATTATCATCATTCATAAAAAATATGTGCTATAATAGGCGGATATATATGGCGTTTAATTAATTTTCAGTGGCGGTAAAAACCGCGATGGAACACAGTGGTACGAAATACATATTATAGATGGACAGAACTATACCTGCTTTGAAAAAAAATTAAGTTAAAAACTGCAAATCATTATTATTGAACATCGATAACTATAATACATTGAGATGGTTCATGTACTGCAGATAAAACCCTAATTTTAGTTGTCAAAACAGTTATAGAACAAATTTAAACGAAAAATTAGTTTTAAAAAAAACCTCTTCTATATAGTTGGACAACAAATGAATAAAAAATAGCATTAAAGTTCGAAAAGTTCGGAAAACTATTATCCCAGTAAGAAAAACTCCTGCATCTCAGGAAGTTCGAAAACATAAACGTTGAGATTTTCGGCCCAAATCACACGTGCGAGGAAACGAGAAATTCTATCGGATGAATCTCAAAAAAACGACGTCTTAATTAATTTTCGAGTCGAGTATACGTATCTATATAAAAAAAAAACGACTCCGATGAAAATATTTAATTTAAACAGGGAAAAAAAATACGAGCGGATGAGGTTGACTGCGTAACAAGAAAGTTCCGTCTGCACTGATTATACGCGAGAAACGCGTCGTCGTAAAATAATAATAAAAAAAAAAAAAACTAATAATAGGTAATTCGCGAACTTTTCACGTCTTTTAATTTACTACAGGATTTGACGGGATGAGAACGCACAGTGAGTCAGAATTTAATAATAGTTGGCCTTCCCAAAAACGATGTCATTATTAATTATTGATTTCTATTTATTATTTGATTCTTAACCTATCATAAGTTTTAATATAATAAGTATATATTACGATATCAGAGTGCTGATTATTTATTATTTATTTATGGAATTTATGATTATCATAGTTGAATTTATTCTCATTTCACTCTTCAATTTGATGTCAGTCTTTTGTAACGTGTTTAGCTACTAAAAGTTAAATTTAAACCGTATACAATTTGTATTCCCTTCCATGTAGATTCGTCGGAAACGTTGACACGTAAGTTTTATTGTTTAGAAAAATTTAATGAATATTTCTTATTTTATAATTAAACTATTCAAATCTACATTATCGAATTTTATACCAATACCCTTTATTTGATAGAAATATATATTTTTAGTCTGAATACCTCTGTCATTAAAATTAAATTAATTTATTTTAAATTCAATAATTAAAAAAAATTGTGAAAATCGTTAAAAATCCCTTATAAAGTTGTAGTGTGCGTTTTGTAGGTATATTATAATTATTAAACTTGTGATCATTTTGAATTTATACAAACAATTGAAGGTAACGTCCGTATTACCTATACGGTATGCGACAGTTTTTAAAGTTATGTTATCTGGTTATCAAAGAAATCGAAAAGCATTCAGTGAATACGAGAATATACAAGTTTTTATCTTATACTTAACATATCTTTTGCAATGATAATAACTATGAAAATTCCTAATCGGAATATCATATTGCATGCATGCATACATCTAAACTAATACTGAAAGGATATTTTTAACCACATTCAGTCTTATACTTATTTTGAAAACATTGTTATTTGATAAATACAATAATCGTAATTGAAACTGACACTTTGAAGTTTATAAAAAAATTAATTTGTAAGCACTTCTTTGGCATTATAATCTTAATCAAAATAATTATTTATAATAACCATTCTAATATCAAAATCAGTATTACGTATTACAAATCGCTTTTAGTTTTAACTTATGTGGAATTAAAACATAATTAAAAATTAAATTATTCCATTAGATAATATATAGTTTTGGCTAAGAATGTGAATTATCTGGCCCACTATGGAAAGGGTTAGAAATTGGGAAATTGGGCCACCGTCGTTTTTTTTTTTATCTAACGATGAGTATTTCGAATTTTTAAGTCAATATACTTTGTCTCATTTTTTATTTCTTATCGGTGGCTACACTATTTTATAATATCCCGGTTCGTACACAATATCAAATATTTTCCCAGACTTCTAAAATCCATTTTAAATTAAAAATAATAACAGAACCAGACAATATTATTACGTGTCATTATGTTAAAATTCATTAAAAAAAACCGAAAAATTAGGTACACAGCTTATAACAGCTTATTAAAATTAAATTCGATTTATATTTATTGAAACGTAATAACGTCGTTCAGAATCATTTTACTTTTGCAATGATTGCGTATACGTCTACATTTCTATAAACGAAGTCGAAGATAACACATTTAAAGGCAGACACAAATTTACTGCTTTAAGAAATTTTGACATTCAATTCGAAAACTAATAATAGAGGACCAAGGATATGACTCGTACGTACAAATAATGGGGGGAAAAAAAAAGCAAACAATAGAGAAGAGTGGAAGAAGATTGCAAATAAATATACTGATTGAAACTATAGAGAGAAAAAGAATGTTGTTGAAAAAAAAAACGAAAAGCGAGCATAATGTTTGTAAAAATGATATTAGCTTCCGTATTGACCGTTTATCGATTCGTTTACCATTGTAATATAGGTTAAAATCGAACACATTGTTGTTGATTTTCAAACAAACCTTTCATTATGTTAAAATGTACTCTTATGACGGGAAACTGCAGCGGTTGCTTATTGAAATTCTTAAAGCCACGGTGAACAAATAGAAAGTTTATATTGGGGAAATTGACAGTGTTTTAGTTTATACTCTTTAGTGAGGGGTGTCAGTAAGTTAAATCGTGAAGTTTTGGGCATTTAACTTAAGCGTTTTAGTAATAGAGCTTTATGTCTATAAACGAAAATTAATCGAAACGTTGCTACGGTATTTTTAATAATAAACTAGACGGATTTTTTTCGATCTTTTGACTTCGTGGGATAAATTATTTTTTGAGTATAGAAATAAGACTTGAAGTGTTTGAACGATCAGTCGACTCTGAAACTATCCGATAGTTGCGTTAATATTACGTCACAATGTTGAACCAAGGAACTTAATAGTTCCAACGACCGAACACGATAAAAGAGTGATGTAGCTAATGTGGGTAAGACAAGTTCAGAGAAAAGTGGGCTATGGATCAAAATGGGGAATTTAGGGAAGATTCGATTGGAAAATTCGTAAAATATGAGCAATTTCAGGTTTTGCGTACACACTAAAACCGAACCAGCTGGACTGACCGAAAAATATTCGGATCGAATTTTCAAAGTGAAATTTCTTTACGGAGTGTGATCGAAAAACATGCTTCCATTCTACGCCGTACCAGCCGATCGGTCGTATGTTCTAATCTCAAAATCATTAATTAATTTTTTCCTTTTTTTCCAAAACTTTTTACACAACGATATACTTACTAAACTACGAATAGCAACACCATATTCAACATCTATCAATCCCCCCATGCCCTACAATCTTAACAACTACTAATCCATATATCTTTCTACATATTCCACCATACTTCTACTCCCCTCCAACTCCAATCTACCCATATAGCTCCATCTACCCTATTCCAAAAAAAGATGAGCGTGCAGAACCCGACTGCCGGCGAAAATTTCGACGAGGCCAATCGTCGTGACGAAATCGAATCATTTAGCGAACCGCATTCAACACTACAACAGCGAAAAGTATTTAAACATGGAATAAATTCTCAAAAAATAGAACTTATTGAAATCGTTTTTCGGTTTTACGAGCCATTCGTGAGCATAATATCTAATACCATAAGACATTATAAAGCTACGCAATATGTATAATGTATATGTTTGATAAGGAATAACTTCTAGGGGATTTTACGGGATTAACAATAAAATTGGTGTTTGAACTAATTCAATTGAACTAGTTCAATTGAATTATCATAACAATTCAGGATAGTAGTGCCCTGAAACTCTCAAGCAGAGTACTTTAGACAACATTGAAACAGTATGTACTATTATTATGTATAAATGTATAATATATAGGAATAATGTTACAATATTATTAAGTTACGATATCGATAATTAAACAACTTTGTTCGACTATACGACATAACGTAATTATCAATAAGTTGACGTTAATTTGTATCTGTTCGCGTATTTTTTCTCTCGAAAACTCCATAAAGCTAATAATCTTCTAATAATAGAATATTACTTATATACCGATACGAAAAAAAATAAATAAAAATATGACCATTGAAAATCTGTTAAAAAAAACGTATACTCTCGATGAGCTTATATCAGCAACAACATATACTCCAGTGTGTTTGCCAACGCGTAAATAATAATAATAAAAAGAAAAATCACTTCAAGACACGTTTAAAAAAATAACAATATCGTTTCCGTAGATTTTATTTTTTCTAACATGTGTTTTCGGATTTTATATGAGACCATTGGCACTCGATTTCCGACGTGAAAACACTAAGATAACAATATTATTTATTAATGAGAGCCGCAGTCCGTCTGTAACGTTTTGTTCATTTGCCATGGCAACCAAATATAAAATCAACTATAACCCTTCAATCGGTATGTATGACGGAAATGCAACTAGTAATAATACAATACCCTTGTTAAACCAGGTTAACTATGTTAAGGGGAATAGTGGGGTGATTTGCTCTAGGGGGCTTCAAAGCATTTTAAAACTACGGGGTGTGTTGTTTTATTTTCGAATGCTTTGCTTAAAGTAATAATGTGCATTGTTTGGTATAGTTAGAAGAACGTATAGGTCTTCTCCTTTACCTTTATCTCAACTAATTAGGGTCGATCATCCTAGTTCAAAATTTTCACTTCACTCTATATCCCACTTCATATACACCCGATGTCTTCATATCATTCTCATTTGCTTTTTAGAACTTCTATTTCTGGTCTTTCTTAGCTCTTTCCTCCTGCGTTTATTTCCATAGAAATGCATTCTGCTTTAAATTTCTCTCTCTCCGTGACAAGCCCAAACCATTTCAGTTTGTTTTCTCTCATTTTGTTTACTATCCAAGACACGCCTAAGTTATCTCTTAAATACTCATCCCTTATCCTATCTTCTCTCAACACTTCACTTATCTACATGAGCATTCTCATCTCTGCTATACTAATTCTCTGTTATATTTTTCTGTCTACCATCCAACACTCCGAATCACAGAATATAATCTCATCATGCGTAAATACTTACTTACAAAATAATAACGTAGTATGTGTACCTAAAACAAATTTCAGGAGTAAGAAAAAATCTTATTTACGGAGATAAAATTTTGAAATTGTAATATGAATAATATATAAGAGTAACAAAAAAAAAAATGACAGATTTGGGGAGTTATCAGCTAAATTATCTCTTCAAAGGGAACATCAAAAAATTGATGACAATGAGTGTTAAATGGCTTAATACTACTCTAGTAATTATTATTACCAGTGATAGTATATATTTAGTAATATTTCAGATATACAGAATGATTTCATTTTTATTATCATGAAAATTTGAAAATTGTTTTGGATTTCTTTTACAGGTCACTTCGGATATTAACAACACGTGTACACTCAATCACAGTGGTACATCGGCTGCGGCTCCGTTAGCGGCGGGCGTAATAGCTTTAGCTCTGGAAGCCAAGTAAATTTTTATAATAATTATAATAATTTATATAATTTATATTAATCTTATTATTTCGTATATTAAATTTATCAACTTTTTGAAACATTTTTGAACAAACAAAATTATTTATAACAAAAATACAAACCATTTATGATAAATAAAATACATATTATATAATATATTTATATGAAAAAAGGGGGACAAAAATCGCTATCATATTGTATTTGTATTATTGTATTTATTCGTATGGAAAAAAACTATTTTTCAATGCGTATCTTATTGAAACGGAATCGTTTCCCCGTTGACAGTGTTTGAGTATACGTTTTAACATAATTAAACGAAAACCACTTTAAACCACGGTCCACGCAGACAAATAGAAATAATATATATACAACTCATTCCGATCGGTCATCTTTTTCTCTATCGCTAAAGAACTGAATAATTTAACGAATTTTAAGTACCTCTAGGTTTTAACAGTAAAACGATTCTGATTCAACAATTAGATTCTGAGTAGAGCGTGGAATGTATTGGTTTCAGAACGATATTCATTTTCTTTTTCTTTCAGTGGACCGCTTTTCTACGAGCAATTTTACTCCAATTTTCAAGTATAGCACTTTTTCTGAATGGAAATCTAATTTTAACCGGGGATAAACGTTGGAAAAACTGGAATATGTATTATTTATTAATTACAGCTTTTTAAAACATGTAAAAACGAATTCCGCTCAGAATTATTTTTCGTAAGCAAAGACTAATCGTTGCGTACAGATATATATTACATTTCCTTCTATATCCTACTTTCTCAACTTCTCACCTACCATCCATCGTGCGAAGTATGCTTGTGTAATTTTTTTTAAGTTTCCTTTGCCACTGTTGGAACTTTTATATTATTGAATTATTACATTTTAAATCTTCTTCGTAAAATTCAGCTAATTTTTCAAATTCTTCTTTTGTAAAATTTCGTCGAAAAGATAATGAAAACTTGATAAAATGCCAATATGATTAAGAAATTTAGATTTTGTTTGACTTAAGAAAGATTCCAAGTATAGAATAAAATCGATATGAGAAAATATTCTTTAGGATTATTAGTCGTTTATTCTATGCACTTGTTATTAATTCTCGGAGTACCCATTGTTACACTGAACTCTACGAAGTTTGCTGGTACATAATAAAAACAAATTCCTGTGTTCTTATTTAATATTGACAAAAATACAATAAACTCGTGTTCACTGGTTCATTCGTATAGCTCTTGAAGTCAAAATGAGACTAATAGAAAATATGTATTAACTGGGACTTTGGGAGGATATTTGATTTCACATGACATTACATAAAATGTAAAAGCCACTAATTTATATTTTTTGTTGAAGTTTATTTTATTTTGTTAGTGTATTGCTATACACTAAAATCTATCAATAATCAGTTTTTATGTGAGATAAAGTTATTACCACAAAGTTACCTTGCCTTTTTCGCACTTTATATTTAGTGACAACTCAGAATAACATTATTATAAATGTAAATCTTCAATTATAATTAATATTTAAATATGCTGCAGAAAAATGTGTCTGTTTTTTTTTTTTTTTTTTTTGACTCTGGGAGTTCAAGTATCCCAGACAACAGTGACCTATCCGTGACCAATATCAACTTTTTAATCATATCATTTTAATACTACATTATAGTATTATTTATTTGTGAAATAATATTATTACTCTTCATATTTTTAGATTCTGAGTACAGCTAATAACAGTATATTGATTTTACTATGACATATGCTTTTTATATTTTTGTTTTTGTTTATTAATAACTTTTTTACCAAAAATATTGTTCTAGTTTACGAATGTAGTATCTTTTTTGATAGTAAACTATTGTGCCTTGTTGGTGTATTGAAGAGGTTAAAGTAGGTTAATTTTTCCTGTAGAGTATTTGAATAATTGAAAAAGGAAAACCAGACAAAAACTTAGAAAAAACGCAAAAATGTATGGCTAACTTTTTCATTACCTGTGTTGTGTTTTTTTATACGGTTTGGATAAAAATAATTTTGTAGATACGAAATCGTTACAGAATACTACGTTGATATTAGCCCTTTCTTACAATTTTCAAAATATTATGGCGATTTTCGAGCATTATTTATAGGTTGTTGATATTTTCGAGGGTTTTTTATTTGGGAGGACGGGAAGGGGACTGCGCGTAATCTGTCTTAAAAATCCTTACGCTGTCTCACCTGCGAGTGCCGGATAGTACCCAAACGTAATTTTACAATTATTACACGCGTTTGCAATGTAGATAATATCAATTACTATCGTATACGAACACGTGTCATACTTTGTAAAATATTACGCGTGTTTTTTTTCTGTTCGCTTGTTGTCGGCCAGCACAGTGCCGAGCTGACGTGGAGAGACGTACAACATTTATTAGCGAGAAACTGCGAAACGGCGCCGTTGATGAACAACTTGGGCTGGTCCACCAACGCGGCCGGATTCCGTTTCAATCCCCAGTTCGGATTCGGACTGTTGAACGGCTACAAATTAGTAAAAGAAGCCGCGGCCTGGCGCACCGTTCCGGAGAAATTCATATGTGCCGTGGACTTTGACATTCCGTAAGTCGTCAAAAATATATTATGATTTTAACATGTTTATTATTATGATAAATTATAGGCTATTAGTCGATACAGCCGCTGTTTGGATTATACCGATGAATTTACTAAATAAGATTTTGGTCCGGGAAATTACAAAAAAATACAAATTTAAACTGTGTAGATAATGGGTTTTCTTTTTATCACTGATAGTTTGAAATTTGGATATTTTTTCCTTCGTATACATTTTCGATAGATTAATTTATTTTAATGTTAAAGAAATCTAGTTTTTTATATGCGATTAATAATAGTACATATTTTCAAGATAAAAAAATCGGTTATTTTTGAAATTATTCAGACTTGGTATACCGCCACCGCTTCTATTATATGCATAGGGCCTGATAAATGATTTTTTTTTTTTTTGCTCGTCATTAAATTATACATTTTGGTAAACCAACTCCTTCCTTTAAAATTCTTGCATATCTAAAAAAAAAAAGGTCTAGCTGCTACGCCTATAGTCATTGATATTATATAGAGATATACGTTTTTTGAAAGAAATCATTGGAAAAATATGCTTTTAAAAAAAAGAAAATATTATTTTAACTATAATATAATAAAAGTTTTGTAAAAATAAAAAATCGATTCGTACTAACATTTGTATTTCTCTTCATCTAAACAAACAAAAAAATTTTGATATTTTTAACAATGATAATTGATAACAAAAATTACATTTTAACGATTAAAATTTTAATTATTATCCGATGTCACATTTAACAATTAACGATTGGTGTATGTTTTCAATCAAAAATGATCGTCCGTTTGTCCGTTAAAAGATTTTTGTAGCGAGAAAACGAACGTTCTACATCGGTAACTTAGAGGTATGATCTATGATCGGTAACTAGTATACAGGTATTATCAAATTATCATCACCTGATAAACGTCGATATTTTAAAACTAATTTGTGATTTTTGATTCATCGAGTTGAAAATGTCGTGAAAATTTACGAAATTCTTAATATTATCTTGTAGTGTACCAAATCCTTGAAATATGCTTTGAAATCGCAAAAAATCATAAAATATGCTCTAAAATTTCTAAAACGTCAAAATATGCAAGATACAATTTTGTATATAGACTCGTGGGGCCATGAAACACATTTTGGTATTAACTAGCTATTTTTTCGACCAACCAGTAAAATTATGCAAATAAATATTTGTTAGTTTGCCTTAATTATTATTATAAAAGTATTGTAATATGACGGTTTCGGCGGAAATTACTGCGCGACATCTGCAATTCAATAATATAACGAAAATTACTAACTATGGTCCGGTGTATATGAGTACTATTGATAATAATGATTGTTATGGCTACAACTCGACGGAACAATAACAATAATATTTGGTGCCACGTTGTTTTAGTCGGAGCGGTAAATATTTCGGTCGGGTCTCGAAATTCGTGTCCTCGGTAAACGTCGACGGTTGCGACGGTCACGTCAAACATTTAGAGCACGTGCAACTGTCAATGACCGTCAAACATCCGAAACGCGGTGTTGTCGAGGTGGATCTGCGTTCGCCAAAAAGTAAGAGAAGTATTATAAATCGTGACTATAAGCTTATAAATGTATAATATTAGAGTTCGCGGTGGTGGGCGGAATTCACTTGGACCAACGAAAAAAAAAACACGATAGAGTTGGACTTTGGAATTATGTTGAGAGCGACACGCGTTCATGGCGATGGGGTAGGGGGAAAGTAGGTACTATACGTACTTGCGAAAAACGCAAACAAACGAAATTTTCTGAACGTACCTGCAGTTTTAATTAAACCGAAATTCTCTAAAAAAATTCTTGAAAAAAATGTACAGAAATAAAATGTCGAAATTCCACGCTCCCTGCTCCTAAACGGGTCGTGTGTTCGCTCGGACGAAATCCGCCGGCCGCCGTTTTCGGTTTCGCGTTAAAATCATTATTTTTATATTCGTGTATATTATTTCGCATAGACACCGTTTGTAAAATGATGGAGCCGAGGCCGTTGGACGAATCGGACAAAGGATTTCTCGAGTGGAAAATCAAGTCGCTGCAATACTGGGGCGAAGACCCTTTCGGAGAGTGGACGGTTTTCATCAAAGACGAAGTACGATGGATATTATATTATACATGTACACACACACACACACACACACACACACACACTGCAGTCCTATAATTAGTTACGTACACGATATTCTTCGATCGATAGTATACGAAATACGCTATATTTTTTTTTTTTTTTCTATGTCCGTGTCACGTGACGGTTGTTCATACACAGTTATTGTTATTTACATTATATTATATTATTGACTTGTCTCTGAAATTCGAACTCGCGTGGTCACTCGGTATATTATGGACAACCATATATTCTATACACATTTCTACGACGCAAAATATTATGAAATTCGATATAATATTATGTAATCGATTCGTCAGAGAACAATATTGTCGTTAATGTGCTGTTTTAGGTAATAGTACGTGATAATTTAAAACGTAAAACCGAGAAAGAGAATAATATAATATGGCAATAACAATTGCCGCGGCTCGAAATAAAAAGAATTTAATTTTTTCGTTTAAATATTTAAACCACGCCATAAAACTGCGGGCGATTCGTACAAAATTATTCTTTAATGCACTCGGCTAATTTTCAAATGTTTTTCTTTTTTTTGCTAGACTTCCAGTTTGTACGCCGGCTTGTTCGGATCGGTGGAAAAACTCACATTGATAATGCACGGCACTAGAGAACATCCTTACAATTAAACAAAAAAAAGTGTTATTTTTTATGTATTGTTATATTATAATATTTGTATTTTGCACACAATGATGTACTCAATATCAATAAAATGTTGTATTTTATTCCAGTATGCAAAACCAATCAAATTGTGTGAAATGTCCACAAATAATAATAATATTATATTACAAGTACGACACGACGGTCATCGTGTTTCATCCGTTTTTTAATTTATTAATGATAATGTGGTTTGCCTGAATAGCAATATTTTTTTTTTTTTATCTCAATTTGATGATAATTGGGAAATCGGGTTATCCAGAAATATATTTAATAATTAATTAATCTGGATAAATATTTTTAAATCGTAATTAGTAGGTACACATTATGTAACTATTGTATCTAATAAATAAATAAACACAAGTTGGATACTCACTACGCATGCGTGAGCCAGTCATAAGGGTAATTAAACATTAAAATCAATACTATACCCACCTAACTATATATTACCTATGTATTGAAAATAAACTTCACCGCTGATTGTTATAACAATTCATATGAAAACTCAATGGCGTAATTTAGGCTCACTTAGGCTTAGATTTTAGGGGAGATGGACTTATTCTGAAAATTGTATAGAAGGTTGCTATACGAACTTTTTAGCCAAAACTTATTTTCAGTGGTATGGAATAGAAAAAAAGGTCATAGTACTAGTTTAATAATTTAACATTGTCTTAATTTTAAACAAAATAATTGATTTGTTGATTGGTGGATAGAAGTACAGATATTAATAACAAACAAATTATACGATTTTTAATATAACAGGTCTACTTTTCTTGACTTTAAAATCATTTCATTGAGTCGTTCAGCTAAATCTACATTTATGTGAACTAATAGCATAGCCAATATGTTTAATCGATTGTAATCAAAATAAATATTTAGTTATTAGGTACGTAATACCAGTGTCGGATTTTCAACATTTTTCTGGAAGGAATCCTGAAAAACCGCAAACGAATTTCAAAAGTAGATGCTTTATTTTTAGTCTACATGTTACTGAAATTATATCGGTATCGATATAATTTATGTATATAGGGGGATCCAGACCCCGAGATCTGACCCTCATTAAATCCTTAACTGCGTAATACGTATGTATTCTAATTCTCAATAATAAATACAGAGAAATCTCTAAATACCAGATACCGTAGGTCATAAAAATGTTTTCCACTATTTGGAGGTGTCCGGTATTCAGGTGGGAAAAAATAAACTAAAACACGAACAGGACAACTTCACATGGCATAAATTAAAAACATATTTTCTTCGATCCGGTAACGTTTCAATGACTGGACAGATAAGTAATATCATCGAAATAAAATATAGCCTTTAAGAATAGACCTTTATCAATTCTACAATTATTCTTAATTTAAGATAAAAATGATTTGAATCAAAAGTTAAACTGACGTTTAAGTGTCCAGGGTTTAGAGGTTTTCCTATATATATATACGTATTGTGAAAGTGCCCTCGAGGAAATATCGTTTCCGAAAAATTTCCGCTATTTGGAGGTGCCTGTTTTAGAGGGGTCCGTTATAGGAGGTTTCACAGCGTATCTCTGACATCGTATTCCGCAAGTAGTTTTTAACGGTGTAATGTTAGCTACCAATTAGTTATGCTGTTGGTCATCATTTAGTTTGAATTTAATCAAAAACATTTAAATGCGTATTTATATAAACATCCCATTCATACCTAGTTTTACCATTTGTATATACTTAATAACTATAAAAAAAAGACCAATGGGAGGGAGGGAGGGAAGGATTTGACACCGAAGTCCTTCCGGCTCCCTGTGATTATGTCACTGTACAGACTGTACACGATTTATGCGCGCCTCGAGTTATTTTCAACACTGCAATGATATACGGTAGTATTATATTTGTTGCAGACCTTAGGTGATAAGTTATACGCGCGGCAGCGTTTTGCGGTATATTGAACACTCTATATACCTACATAGATGACGTTTCTATTCACTATCGTCGTGGTACTTACCTATACTATACATATATATATAATATAAGTTCCAACAAAAAGCGATTATACTCGGTACATTTTAACTCGAGCCGTCGAAAACTTTCCAGTCGATTCCGGAAAAGACGCGGTTGTCGCGTGAGGCGACGCTAAAAGTTGTTAATCCCGGACCAATGACCACACGCGTGCAGCAGTGTTGTACGCTCTCCGTGCAATAAAAGTATACCTGTACAGCATTTATTTAGCTAGCAAATATAAAACCGTCATCATAAAAAATACGGACAAATTTCATCTGCAGTACGACGAACGAATAATAAGGCATGTTGGAAATGAAAACTTTTTCAAATCTATTGCCGAAGGTATCTGTCCGTTTTTAGTTTCGAAACTGATGACGCATTGTAGAAAAAAAAAATCAATTACAAATTCGGTTAGGCATTGAACGAAAGCGATAAGAATATAATGGATCCGTATTATTTTAGATTCGAGAGAGAAGCAAAGAATGTTGATATAATTGGTTTTACTATGATGTGTGTTTTATATTATTTTTTTTCGGTAACTTTTCTACCAAAGAGTAAAACGACGGCAGGTGTATATGAGGAAGATAGGAGGGAATCGGGTTGAATGGAATTTCAGGACGAGGGTGGCCGACCTCATATAATCAGACCAGTGGTGGTTCTTGACAAATTCCGAGGGGCGAAATATTTTTTACATCAAAGACAATCCTTAAAAATAGTAATCAAAAAAAAAAAAATTGTTTTCTAAATTTAAAAATTTATTTCATGTAATATTACAAAATTTTCATTGCATTTCGGTTTTTTTGTTTTGAAAATCGGTCTATAATATTTTAGTTGGTGGTACGTAAACCACCGGTGCCCGTCACATTATCATGGTCGTATCACATGCCCGCCATAGGACCGTCACTGAATCAGACTGAAGGCAAATGAGAAGAGTTGGTTTTTTGTAAGGTAACATCTTTCTTTTAATAAAAAAAAAAATGGTCAAAAATTGAACACGGGGTTGTACAGAGTGGTGAAGAAAAAAATTGTACATCATATTATAATCTTTTTCTAACGTTTTTAAAGTAAAAACCGTGGAATTTCAAAATATAATAATATAATATTTAAGCAAACTTTGTTCAGAATCAAATTTTGCTATGTATGAATAATATTTATATATATAGAAGGTTTCGTTAGATTTTTTTTTTTTTTATATCAAACTATTAAAATACGTTTTTCCGCGGTCGTTTGTTCTTTTATATTTTATCGTTCGATCCCCTCCGCGTTTACCGCGTATTCGTATCACCGTACGAAAAAAAAAAAAAAATGTTTAAATAACAACACTTAGTCCGTTCCTTCCATCCCACCCCACAAAAAATATATTAATATCATTGTACGCAATTGTTTCGACATGCAAATGATAAACTCATTTTGTTTTTGCATGTAGCTATATGAAAACACGATTCAACAATATCAACCCGTCAGTCTGCGTCAGCCAGCTCATACGCGTTCGCGTTTATATTTTATTAATCAACTCTATATAATATGCATATATACTTACGATTGTTATTATTATTATGCACTCAAACTAATTAACTTGACCGTACTACGGTGCAAAGTTTCGTATAAACCGAATTACAATGTTTTTCAATTATGTATAGTTCGTCCGATACACTGCAGTTTTGTAATATACACAATTTGATTACCGAAGTTATCGTCGCGGTAACCTACATCGTTTTATTTTTTTATATTTTTGTACAATTTTCTGAACATTCTTTTTATTTATCCGTAATGTGCTTATTTAAGAGGAAAACAGCGTAAAGTGAGCAGTGACATATTCAGAGGGACCAAGGGGGCAATTGCCCCGGACAGCACTTTTTCGGGGGCAGCAAATTTTAGTAAGTGTTTTTTTTTTTTCTAAAAATAGATTTACAATAATGACTTAGGTAAATCAATTCCAACGAAACACTCTATGAATATTTGCACAGTACAATCGAATCTTCACGTTTGACAATACTCGCGCTGCACGCGTATTGATTTGTCTAATACCTAAACTAAACATAACATCTTGTGGGCCATAATGTTAGTAACATGCATCTGTTGTCAACCGCTAAGTGATAATGTAATGATAATTTAATTTAAACCATTAATGATTTAGAGCAAACCTATTTTACAGACATTTGGGTAGGTACCAGTTAAAACAAAATGCCTGTAGGGGAAACTCTTGGATATTGATTATCGTTACACGAAAATAACTAAAAATCAATACTATTCACATGCAACACTTCCACATGCAAATTCATTTAGAAATAATGATGAAATAAGGATATTAGTGAAAAAATAAGCGGCATAAAGAATTCGCCCAACTAAAACATTTTTAATAAAAAAAACGTAAAGAGCAATTGTTTTGGAAAAATCGTGGACAATTTCAAAACAATTTTTATTTATAGTAGGTATCACGCATATACTACCAAGCGAAATATTTTAATATTAGTTAAGTTTGAAGAAGTATAGACCCACTAATAAAACAATTTTCCAAAATTCAATCTCTTATAAAAGGGTAAAAATAATAAAAGAGGGTAAAAATAAAAAATGTTTTTTTCTTAACCAAACGATTGGACCTATAGAGACTTGAAATATTGCAGGTAATATATATCTATAATGGTGTGTGGGTAAGTTAAGAAAGGATATATTTGAATATATTGAATAAAAAATTGTATATTTTTTTATTTTACTATTTTTTTTATTTTGTACAAAAATTGTACCAACAATTTTGCCCCGATATACCAAGTGTAGCACTTTTTTCTGAAAGGGAATTTTATCTAGTTGGTACTTTAAAAGGGTAATTTTTTAAAAGTCTAAAACACGTAACAAAAATTTACTATCTACTTTTAGCTTTTTAAAAATACTGCTATTTGAATTATGCGATACAAATCTCAAATCCTAAGAAGGTTATAACTCCCAAATTCCTCTCTTGGTTGCATTGCTATCTACGTGCATTTACTTAATGACTAATATAAATAAGAACGCCTTCGTTTACGCTGGAGAAAACTGCCCTTAGTCGATGTTTTTTGGATTTTACGTTTTATGTATGTTATTATATTTCATGTAACATAGGTATCGATCACGTACATTATTATTATTATTATTATTATTACAAAAAAAAAAAAAAAATCGAATATATAATAAGTAACGTAAGTAGTGGTGGCGTGACGAGCGTTACAGGTCAAAACGTCAAAACTGGCGATTTCCCGTGGGTTTGAAAAATCATCGAGTGTAGACTTGCTGCTATTTTGATTTCCTTTGGTTTCTATAATGTCGGGTAAACTATATATAAATATATGATTAGCTTTACTAATATTCTATACGGATAGCCGATGTCCTATATTTATACGCAGTACCTATTGATTTTGCATAATGTAGGCGGGATGTAGCGGTATACCGAAGAAATGCGTTCGACCGAAAATCAAATCCACGTCACCGTTTTGCTAATTTTAATTATCCACTTTAATATTATTATACTCATTATTAATCAAATTCGGGTACGCAAAACTATAATATCTCTTTCGTTCGCCCACAAAATGTAGTACGATTAACTTGGATTATTACACGTTTTTTTTTCTAACGAAATCGTAAGAAAAAAAATACAATCTTTCTTAATTTGTAGTTTTTATAGTCGTTCAGATTTTACAGCCGTTTCTGCTTATATAATTTTACGCTATCTTGCGCTATATTCTCACTCTCTTATATTCTCGTTCCTGGCGTACACGTTTTTACGATTCGTCTTCGGCGTATCCCATATCCGTCCTTTTTTATTGGCGGCCTCTAAGTCTTCTACCCCGTTATGTCGTCTCCCCGTGTATTCATAACAACCTATACCGATTCCGTAATTTTCTTTGAATATCATCAATTTCTACTCGTCGATTTTAATGTTTGATAAAAATGATATTATTTGTCTGTGATTCTCACCTTATTAAATTACTCTAGGTAGAATCTTTTTCGTGTTAGAAACACGAGGTACAACTTACCTATACAAAAATTATTATATTTTCCTTATCGTTAATCATTTATAAAATATTTCGTACCTTCTTATAAAATGTAAGGCTAATGTTGGCCGTTTCACGCTGAAAATCTAACCGACCGATTTTATAATGCGGTTTGTATATTATAAATATTTTAACACTTCAGCATGGATTTCGGATGTCGGTGTCCCAATAGGATTGACTTATATTATTTTTGAAAGCCATCATTACCCGCAGAATCCCATCCATTTTTAAGGTTTTAAGGTATATCACCCACTAAACTATTTCAATGACTCGACCAACGTTTCGTTTCTTCCAAAGAAAGAAATAGTCGTTATATCATTGAGATATAATTCGAATTAAAATATTTCAAACAAAATTGTATGTAGTTACCATCAAATGATGATGGGTGAATTCGATTAAAAATAATCGTTTTTAATGGACGGTTAATAATCGGTTTAAAAACCGGAATCTACATTGATTCCATCTACATCTAGAATGATATAATATCTATTAGATAGATCTCTAGTAATATTTGATATTTTTAGACGTGATGTAATTTTCAAAATATTCTGGCGATTTTTAAGTTGTTTATACCATTTGACATGTTTGAGTTTTAAAGTTTTTATTTGATATTATGTGGATAACATTTTTGAGCTGCTTGAACAAACGCTCAATGAAATTATGTGTAGGTATATAAATGAAAAAAAAAAAACAACGGATCTATGGGTTTATAAAAAGACAAAAGACTATTTGATTTCTGCATTATATTTTACAATATGTCAATATCTATTCTACACCATCAATATCAATTATCGTGCAATATTATTGACTGAGTAAGGGCCGCTTAACTCTCGTTCGGTCAAGCGAGAAAGAGAGAGAACGATTTTCGACTACTTTATAATACATTTGCATAAAACATATACGCAATAAATGAAATAATATTTATACATGACGAAATTATCCACAATTTTAGCATACAGCGCGAACCGTCGTCATCCACGCTATTCGTGGTGTAGCAAATATTTTCCATTAGCGGATATACATTTTTTATATCCGTTCTACTGCGGAAACAGCAGTGGAATATATTACTTCTAGTATTGCTGTATTTGGAAATGGACAGTTTTCAAAAGAAATGGCATTCAAAATAATTGAGAAAACATGAAACAACATTATAGGTTAAACGGCAAATATAAATGTTATTACCGATTTCATTGGTTTTAATATTTGAAAACTAAGTTTTCGATCAGAAATATTGGTCCAATAAAAAAATAATAAGAGACCTTTTTTGTTCCATTTTTAATTTGATTGTTGAGTTACAGAGCCGTTAGTTGTTAAAGGTTAAAATTATTTACATAGATACTTGAATTTTTGACAGAAAACTTATATTTGAGCTATTTATAGACATTTTAATTTTGGGAGTATTTTACGTAATTTGTACTTGGTAGGTACTCTAATTGTGGATACATTGTTAGACTAAATATAAATGCTTGACAGTTTTACAGCAAGTTTATTAAAAGTCGTACTTTGTGACAAAAAGAAAAATAGAGTATAATGTAGTATTTTTTTTTTTTTTTATTAGAGTTTTAATATCAAATTTCGATTAAAATCGTAAATATTACGTCCTTTCAAAACATGTATACACGAAATACGCTCCGAATCGTTTTTTGTTAGCAATGATTTATCGTTGCTTACAGATATTATAAATTAAATGAACTTGTTAATTAATTAATTAATTTAAACTTACGGACAGTTAGCCCTGTTACAAATTAGTATAATCTTATGTATTCTACCTTCCCAACTTCCCTCTTACAACGGTGGCACATCCGTCCCCAGTATCTTTTTTTTAATTTTTTTTTGTGCACGCTGTCCCTGTGACTTTCGTAGATATTTGCGTTTCAAATGAAATTCTAGGTATAGATACTCACTGATACAATTATCGTAGTTCGATTGCGTGTTTTTCCAATAAAAATAATAAAATAAATCCCTTGGGCAGGTGGTGTTAAAGAAAGCGAACGAAATTGCAGATTTATCGACCGGATACTATACTTTTGATGCGTTCAACTCTTTATATCCACATGTGAGTTTATCGATACCGCCCATGTTTCGAGTCTATTCGTAATTAAATTGAAAATTTCGAAAAAGGACCCATTGCGGAATTTTTCCAAAATTGGATTTTCCTTTTTCTTTTTCTTTTTTTTAAAATTTACTCTACATATGTAAATCGATTTTTACGAGAGAAAGAAAATAAATTCATATTCAGTAATGAAAAGTACCCAATTTCCTGAAATAAATTTCGGAAAAGTCTAATTTTAATGATATAAGCAATATTTTTGAAATTGTTTAATATACGTGGCACATGTTATAGAGCCATAATTTTTACGATTTTCGTCAAAGTTGAAACTTACAACGATTAAGAAAAACTACTAAATTACGCTCAACTTTTTTTTTACCAAGTACAACTTAGTATCAAACCGAAGTTGAGCCTTGTCGAACCTCCTATCAAACTTTTTAGAATGTTTGATCGACAAAATATTTAGATATACTTTTTATATTCTGAGTGGAGCAAACAAGCTTATGGTTTTATAATGATGGTTACTTTTTTTCTGTGGACAAGTTTTCCACGAGCAATTGTGTTTCAATTTACAGTGATAGCACTTTTTCTGAAAGGAAATTCGACTTTAGAGGTACTTTAAGGTAGTAATTTTTTTTGATTTTCGCAGAAGTTTTTCTCCTGGGAAAAAAACATAAGAAAAACGGTAAAATTCATAGAAATGACAGTTTCATTGTTCTACATTTTGTTTGTAATTCGGTTAAAAATAATCGCAGAGAATTGGAATTCACATGGAATATTTATTATTAGTTTCTTCTAGACATGGAAAACATACTGATGATTTTTCAACAATTAATAGGTATTTACAATTTTCAAGGGTTTTTAGTTTTTATTTGGTTTTATGTGAATAGAATTGTTTGACCTGAGATGTTTTAAAATTTAACACGATACTCGTTATGAATTCTAATAAGTGTTCAAAAAACAATTTGAGCGAGATATTGTTGGTTTTTTTATTTCTAATTATCATTTTATGATCAAAATTTTGTAATAATAAGAGCATTTTAATAAATGTATGTAACGGAACTTCGTTCAGAATTGTTTTTCGTTAGCAATAGTTTATCGTCGCGTATAGTATAGTTATAAATTAAATAATTTTATGTACTATATCCTAACCTAACCTAATTAGTATCAGCTCTTTTTCAAATTAAGTGCTGCCTGGAAATGACTCTGATCATTTTTACTAGGCAGGTAACCAAAAAAGAATTTTCTGTGAAAAGAAACCAAGAACCTAATCCTTCGTAATCGTATAAGCGTGATCGTAATCAGTGTCGCCTTATCTACTGTCGTTTAGATTTAGATTTTCGATTTATTTATTTTATCCAGAAAATATTTCACATGGTGACGCGGCGCCACTGAATACAAATGCAGCCGCGTACACTTTGGAATCCTTTGACCTATACATATCGACGAAATTAAAAAAAAATAAAATATTTCTATCCAAACAATAACTACCTGCAGTCGCTTTAGCTTTTAATACAATACCTAGTATACTATTGCAAGTGATACTCCCGCAAAGCTTATCTCGATATCGATTTTCCGTCGCCATTTTTAAGTTTAGAAAAAAAAAAAAAATAACAAAGTCATTACGCGGCTTATCTCAATCTTCCTTTCTCATTCATTTTCTGGTCTTCGCGTCTTCGATATATCTCCGTGTCCTGCGTCGACGAAATAAAGGCGATAACGACTGACCATTCGACTAAAGTATTATCGTAGGTATACAATATTTCCATTCGATATAATAACCATACGATATGTGATTTAAAAACATACATATATATAATAATAATAATGACGCGGAACGGTTTTTTCTTTTGGCGATACAAACTCATTGCACTCCGCGGGAAATCGAAATAACGAAAATTTACCCGCACACTGTAATGCCATTAATCATTATAGTAAAATTAAATCGAGTCAAACGATAAACTGGTATGTAACAACGAAAACGAGTACGAGCTCTAATTTCGGTAAATTTCGGCGTAGCGTTCCCGGGTCATGGTAATCGAAGTATTATGTATAGTCATGGGACGCTTTTTGTTTATCGTTTTTGTATACTTGCGTTTCTCGTATTTTTTTCGCCACTACAAAACCTAACAAACGCTAAACCCGAAACGCATGTCCGAAATTCAACGGACCGGATACGGGAGATTGTATTGAATTTACGGTTATGTTTTTGCTCAGTGAAAATTACATAAATAATATCCAAAGCGCAATAGATTATATGTCTCTATTCATTAATGTATATTTCAAACTACCTTTAAAAATTAAAAAAGGTTGATAGTTTTTAGATTCGAGTATTTTTATTTGTACTGTTTTGTATTTTTTCTTAAAAAATCTAATTTTTTCTCTTTGGTACTTTCTTGTACAATTATTCTATAATCTCTGAAGTTTTTTTTTAAAATTTTTAAAACTGATAAAAAAACAATGAAATAAATCTGTTATAATTTTGTTGACTTCTGGGTATCTTTAGTATTCTCGGTTTTACAAGAGAAAACTCACGACTAATATACTACACTAAAACTTTACCTGGATCTATTGGTTTTATCGCAATTTTTTTATTTTTTTTTTTGTGTGTTTTTGAGAAACTTCTTTACTTTAATTCTTGCTCCAATCAAAAAATGACCTTTTTTGGTGATTTTTTGATCTAATTGATGCATTGGGAAAAACTGAAAACAAAATTATAGGAAAAATGGATCTATATTTACTGCGCACCGTAGCGTACAGATTTCGTTGGTTTTAATTTTTTATGCACTATGTTTTCTACCAGAAATATGCCGTGATCAAAAATAAACATAAGACCTTCTTTTTGTTGCATTTCTGATCTAGTTGCTTAGTAAGCGAATCATTTTTAGTTTTTTTGATTTAGTTTATTGATTGTTACAACTTGCTAAACTTGCTTAGAATATGACTGAAATCTTGAAAATATATTTTTAAAAACATGAAAAAAGAGTAAAAAAAATTATCTTTAGAAAATAAAAATGTTAAAAATGGCCTATTTATGATTATCAGCATTTATTAATGATAGACTAAAAGAAAATCATGACGAGATAATTGTCAAAATTGTTAACTATTGATTTCATTAGAACGTACACACGATGTATATTTTTTAAAAATACATTCCAACCTATTATATGTATTAGTAGAAAATAATATATTGTATTCAGTATAATTTATTCTCTTTTAAATAATATGTAATACTTATGGGCATTGGATTTATGAAAATATTTAAATGGAGAAAATAATATTCGTCGTGTGAGCTTTTAACACGATTTCGTAAAAGCTCAAGAAACAATAGCTTAACCGTAATAAATGGCGTTTAAAATTCATAAATTGTATTTTGAGAACCCGCGGTACACTGAATTATTAAAACGTATTACTTCACGCTTGTTAAAATGTTATGCTAATATTTGTTATCGTACAGTAATGTTATTACGTGGACGCGTGATTTAAATAATTTGTTTTCTAGTTGATATTTTATAAATAATATTGTTACAATCGCTAACATTAAGTTTTATAATTAAATTTATTGTTTTTATAGGTGCGGGATGAGCGAGGGTTTTTAGGGGGAAGGGGGGATTATGGCCCTCATTTAATTTTGTTTTTAATAACACTATCTGTAAAAAAAAAAAATAGTTTACGTTAAAAACAAAACATATATTCAAGCCACAACCTATACGTAACGGGCCTCAAAGTTCATATTTGCGATACTGTTTTTTGTCGGCATTATAAAAAATCGAAAGTCCGAAGTCACAAATTAAATAGTTTTTACTTAGATTTTCGGTTTTACTCTTATGTCTGTGAGTGTGCTTTCCGGATCGAATATTTGGTTCCGTTAAAAATAAAAACCATCAATAGGGTAGAATTTTAGTTTCCTTAGAAAATAAACTACTTATAGAGGGAGAAATGTATTGGTTTTTCAATGATTTTTATTTTGTTTTTACTTTGTACAAACATTTTACCAGAAATCTTGTTCCGATATACCAGGCTTAGCATCTTTTCTGAAAAGAAATTTTATCTAGTTTAAAGTCTTTTTTTGATTTTCCAAACAGATTTCATAACAATTGTTAAACACTAACGAATATTAGGACTTAACCATCTCCGATTTTTCGAACATTATTCTTAATACTAAATTTATTAAATTAATTAATTAATATTTCATAATTTGATTATTAACATTAATTATTTTGTCTATAATAACATCTTCTTCTTTTGTTTAAAACCTCGCAGCTGGCATTGTATTCAATACGTTGTATTGTATTCTTCCCTATTGCCAGCTAGCCTGTTATGTTCGGTGTAGCTTGATATAGTCCAGCGACGGAAATCATTTATTTGACAAATAAATATTCTTGGTTGTTCTTTTCTCTCTTTACTTCAAGGAAAATCAAAAAACGACTTTCTTGGTCAAAAACTAGATTTAAAATGCAACAAAAAAGGTCTCCTGTCGTTAATGTACTGTAATCTTGCCGTAAATATTTTCCGTTTTACTTTAAATTTTTAATTAATTTAATTAAATATTTTTCTTAATTATTTCGAAAACTCTCTGGAAAATCAAAAAATAACTTCTCAATATATCAACTAGAGAAAATTACCTTTTAGAAAAGATGCTATGTAGTGTATAATTCGAAGAAAAATAAAGATAGTGTATCAGCAACCTAAGGCTACAGTCTGTTACATAAAATTACACACAATTAGGTACGCGTACAATCATCTAAACTGCGCTATGCGCATGCGCATGAATTTACGCAGACGGGTGGAGATGTGTTTTCCGACAACTGATAAGGACAAAATATATTGAAATCATATTTACCAATCTTGAAACCTTTTTTGAATTTATTTTTTCGTCGTTTTGACATGAATTCTTTTTTTTTATCAACTTTCGGAAAACGCTCTTCATACAGACAATTTTTTTCCGTCCCTATTCCGATTACGGTCGAATTCCTCCATTATTATCTATGATCCCGATAAACTGAACATAAACATTGTTATTAACCGCGCAGCTAACAACGTTACGACATTGTCAGTTGTGTTTAGTGGTAAAAAAAAAAAAGTAGCGTTATGTAGTAGTTTTTTTCATAATGATTTTAAGATAAAATTTTAATGAAAATTGTAAATATTACTACCTTTCAAATTATGTATAAACGAACTTCGTTTAGAATCGGATTTGATTAGCAATGGAATATCGTTGATATATTATAAAACTCTGTGTTTCCTACTTTTCCAACTAACCACCTGCAACAGTGGCATACCTATCAGCAATATCAGCTCTTTTTATTTTTTTATTTTAATTTTACGAGTATTATATACATGAAGTATTCCACCGGCTAATATTAATTTTTACATTTTCAACATGCCTTGACGAACAAAATTACCCGAATGGTAAAACAATACAATGATGTAATAAAAATGATAATATATTTGTTAAAATGATCATTTTAATTATAATATTACTAAAGGTTGTCGATTGATACGGTAATATTAAGGCATCTGCGATCACCGATGGCAAATTACCAGAAAGTTGATAGTTGATCGATCGCCAGCAACTTAATCGTCCGTGTGAAACGGCTCTATTATAGCAATTTGATCGGTTCAAAACGGATTTGCGTTGCTTATTTATATTTTATATAACGAAACTGATCACACTTGATAATTACTCGGGATAAAGGCGAAGAGGATGAGAAGACAATATTAGAATGCCGATATCTGGGGTTGTCCCCGTCGGTCCCGGAAGAGCGAAACGCACAAACACTCTATTCTACCACACCAATCCTCTTTCTCCCCCGCGAACAGTACCCCGAATGATTTCTTGCTCAATTACCGACCGTGGCCTGCATCGTGCGCCTTATCGCAGGAAAGTCAAATCAAACAAAGTTACTGGTACGTAATCAGCTAATATCCCAACTAACTGTCTGCCTGTTCAGCTGGCTAATGTGGACTGGATACGTTGATGGGTAATGTAGGGATCATAATGGACCCAGCATTTGTCCGCTATAACATTAGAATGTTGCGACGGTTAAACTTATTACATTTTACAAATTCCAGTACGTTAAATCGTTAGTTTTAGTTAGAATTGTATTTTTGCTCACTTGAGACGGCGTGCTACCACCCGCAGTTTGACTGATGGAGAAAAGAGAATTTGCGCGGTGCAATATTCTATATTAACAATTGATTTATGAGTAAGGTTTAATGAAACGTTCAGAATATTTGGAGTTTTTTTTATCATTGACTTTGTACTACTATTAATTGCTATTTTTCAGTTTATTATACGATCGCTTAATGGTCTTATTAACAATGATATTTTCAAAATATCACATATTATTCCGTGTACCATCACAAACACGCTATATCGATTTTTAATTTTCAATAAGCGACCGTGCCACCCCTTTTTAAACGTATAGATTCGAAAAAAGAATATTTTAATAAAAACGTCTTGGTATGCGTTAATGTCAACATATATACGAGTATATATATATATCTTAAAATGTAGACAGTGGGAGTAGGGTATAATAAAATAATCTCCATAACCCTCGACAACTCTTTAGCTTTACTACTCCGGTCTACATTTTATGAATTTGACACGGTAATAAGAAAATAACTCTGTATCACCGAGTTCAACAGGAAGAAAATTTATTTCGCGTTTTTGTTATTGCGAAAACTATACACGCCTAATGAAAACTACAACTTATTTTACACCTATTTATACTTTATGCGTTATACATGCATACCTAGTTTAAACGCCATATTTTCTTAGTTTATTGTGCCGACGGCTGTCCTTATTGTTGTCCCTTAGTATTCATTGTCCTTACAGTGGCAGTGGTTATAGTAATGTAACACGTTCAGTTTTTCGGTTTTAGCCGTGGACCGTGAAAGTAACAATAGTAACTATCGATTTAATTAATAATTATTCTATATTAATTATGTATATTAGCAGAAAAAAATGGGGAGGGGGTAATTATAATTTTTATTAATACTTATCGGAGATATTGTTTCTCTTAAACTTGTTCGTTGTTCCCAAGCATTTTTCTCGGAAGACGGTAATTTTCGAATTTATCGTTACGTTGGAAAAAAAGTTATACCAATGAGTAATAATTTGAAAGTGAATTGGTTATGGTGATAATCATATAACAATTTTATTAAACTGCAATTTTTCCTAGTATCCTCCCCCTCCTATAACTCGGTTCGTCTCCTTGAATAATTGATTTAGCTACGGCCTTGTTTCGATGCATGATATTCTACGTCACCTTTTATATTATGACGTCGTTTGTCGGGCTATCGTCAGACAGTAGACGTCCTATCATTTTGTTCTTTCTGACATTAATACCACCAATGTTAAAGTTTTCGTTTTTCGCCTTTATTCTGTTTAGTTTATTTCTTCGTTGAAATAATCTAAATACCTAATGAAAAAAAAAAAACAGTTTTTACTAAAGGAGGGTACGTGCCTCTCCTTAATATGTCACTGCAGTTTTATAGAGCCGCTAGTGGTTATCAATAAATATACAATCGTAGCAACCGCATGAACGTCACCAACAGATTTGTCGTAATTTGCGACTTGGCGAAACTAGGACTTGATGGATTATTCGTGTACGCGTATAAATTAACGTAATATATTTCACGCTGCTAAGTCATAAGTATACTCGTATATACTGCAGTCTTACGACCGGCCGAGAAAATAACGGCGTGAAAACCCTTGTTCGTGTACTGTGTCCCACGAGAATCGACTAATAATTTCGTGACGAGAGAGAGAGAAACAAATTATTATTATACTCATGTGTACTTTGTCCCCGAATCACACTACTGACTGTGCATTGCATTCTTTTGAAAAAAATTGAAGTCGTTTTATATCGAAAAAAAAAAAGGCTTACACGATTGATGGATGTGCCTTTGTTTCGGGAGAAAAGTCGGAAGGAAGGATATATAGAGTAATTAAATTTATATTTATACTATAAATCATTGCTAACGAAAAATGATTGGAAGCCGAGTACTATTAGTTGTATTTTTCCCTTATTATCTCAATAATTATTTATTCCAGAAATTAAAAAAAAATTATTAAGAAGACTACAAGGAGAATTACACAATTATTATGTAATAAGAATTATTTGACCATTTGCTCTGTTATAAAATTTACGACCATACATTGGATATTTTGACATTAATCACCAGACGTTAATATTATTATTTTGATAAAATTGCTTATCGCGGCATTGTTAATGTCAAAAAATGTCTATCATTTTTGTTACAAACGTGTATACTCTTTTATTACCTACAATAGGAGAATTGATTTCGTATTTTTAATGAAAAATGTTAATGGAATTTATTTAAATCGGGTATTATTTCGGACCTTGGATATTGATTCATTAGAGTACCTAAACTAATTTTTTTAAACACCGATGATTTATAATTTTTCTCAATTAAAACTTTAATACGGTAATTTTATTTTTCTTTTCTGGAAATATGAAAATGATTCAATAAAAATAAAAACTAATAGGAATTTGATAATTTAAAATATTGATACTTTAATTATTATAAGTTGTTTTGCTTTAAAATTAAAATAATCACAATGTTTGTTTCTTTTATTAGGTATTGGCCATTAGATTAAAGAAGTATTATTTTTTAGTTATGTTAATAAATTTCTCGTACTCTATTGAGAAATTTATTTTAAAATAAGCAAACAATGTCCATGTTTGAACGATGTTCCAATTATAACTAATATTTCGTTTTTCCTTTAAATCCGTCTTTGATTTTTATGATGTGTTTTATCTTTGTCCCTGTAAAAAACTCATCTACAAGAAATCGTGCACCAGTCAAATACTTTACATCAAATTTCTTAAAACATTTTCGATCTAGTCGGTGAACGTCGTTTTTTAATTTTCATTCTAGTTTTCGAAATAGAGAAAACTGGCAACTTTTGGTCGATTTCCAGATTACTTTAACAAGCAAGGGGAACATAACAACTAATAATACTCTGCTCAGAATTTTTTTACTATAGCTATGGTTTATCGTCGCGTACAGGATATACATAAATTACACTTTTCCCTTCCGACTTCCGTTCTAAAACAGTGGGGCACATCCATCGGCAGTTTCGGCCCTTTCAGATTTCGACCACTACACGTACCTATAAATTCCGCAATTATCCAAAGCCGTCCTGAACCGTCATTTTAAATGCCTTCAGTAACGTTTGCCGTGACGTTGCGTAAGCCCATCGCGGGTTAGGCCGACGACGAGACGAGAGACGTTATACACGCGGCTCCTCTTAATAGAGTTCGCTGACGGCGCCGAAGCCCCCGAGGGCACACGCGAGCAGCGCGCGCGTTCTCCTCAGTGTCCCCGTAACGAACGTCCGTCACAGTCCGCGGCCGCCACCGCCTCCTCCGCCGTATTTCCGGTCCGCGAACACAGACGCCGACGTCGCGATCCCCGACGACCGGAACAAAACCCGACATATTATTATTACCTGTTCGAACATCCGCCGAGTCGAGTCGAACGGACAACGGTTGCTATACGGTTCTACCGCGACGCGTCATTTCCATTTCGGCGTGGGTATCGTGTAGACATATATAAAGATCCGTTTTCGCGGTTTGTTTTTCAGACGGTCATTCGACTCCGGAAGAACCGCGCCGCAGACCCTTCTGATCGACGCGGCCCGAAATAACGGTGAGTGGTTTGTTTTTTTTTTTTTTTATCTTATCATATCGTAAACGAAAACGCATAATTATAACCAATATTGGGATTTATTCCTATACCTACTGCTGTTGAGTACGTAGTTTGTCGCTAGAGATTTTTTTTTTCCAACATTCTCGGCTGTCGGTTTAAATATTGTACTTGTATTTTCGAGCGTTCCCGTTTTCTCGATAAATACGTTCCGTAAAAGGAAACTGTTTATAATACCCGATGTTTTTGTTTGTGTACTTTGTCTCGGGAAAGAAAGGCTTAAGTCAATTTCCCACGCTTTTCTATGCAAGCAAATTAAATTTTTAAAATGCATACTAAGCGGATACAATTTAGAAATAAACAAATGATTAACAATGACTTGAGCCCTTCTTCCTTGGGATCAAAGATATAATATTATAAAGACTGAGTATCAGGACTGTATAATCGCGAAAATTAAAACTTAGTAATGATAAAGAAATTACCATGTTCGCCGAGTTTGACAGAAAAGAAATTACGTTTTTTTTTTTAGCGTGTATGCTATCGTGTAATGATTTCAACCGTTATAGACATTTTTTTTTTTTAATTAATATTATCCTTAGACGATGTTTCGTGGCTTTGTGCAGCACGATTCTCTGGTTTTATGTATTGTTCTTTTGGGCGGATTCTCGTCGGTCATCAATTAGTGATGTAGCCAAAGAGGCCACTGGAATAATTATAAGTGGTGTTATTTGCAAAAATTCTTCACATTTTCGTTTAATTGAGCTGTTTGTGGTTACTAGAAATTTTCGAGTCTTTTTAGTGTTTGTAATGATAACATTATTTTTCCCGGCTAATTTTCGGTTCCAAACAAATGTTCAAAATTCCGTGACCGAAAAATACGGACAAATGGAATTTATTTCGTAGTTAGCTGCATATCGTATTATTAGAAATTAGTTTATCAAAACGTGATTAATCGAAATTCGCTCAAAATAATTTTTCGTTAGTCACGATTCATTATAGTTGCGTACAGATATAAATTAATTTACCCCTATCTATAAGGAGAGTGGGTCGACAATTTTGTTTTGCCAACATCACTGGTGCCTGCGAAAATATTTTCTATGAGAAAACGGTACCAAATAGGTTCACTTCATTAGTATAACTTGTTTATCAATCAATATCATCTGTAATGTTATACCAATATCAATTAGATTAATTAACTGTTTTAGTATAATATAATAATGTAATTAATCTAATATTATAGTGAAATCGTATAGGTACTTCTAATAACACAAATATCGCACTTTGCTTTATACTTATATTCGCATTATTAATCATAAAATAATACATTGTTATCAGTATAAAAACAAAAGTTTATAATGAAAAACTGGACCGTTTCGTCCGTATCACAGATTCGCGGTAAATTGTAATCGTATCTGTATCGGTTAGGTAGCCCTCCGACACGATTGTCCAAACAACGACTACCTAAATAAACGAAGTAGACAATACTAATTTATCCGGAAACGATTCAGCCCATGAGGGGGCGGCTGCCCACCGTGTCCCCCATGTGCACACGTCAATGTCCCTATCTATGATCTGCTCAACTTCCCACCCATAACGGTGGTCTGTCCACGAGCTGTAGATCATTTTATGAATGGCCAGGCGAAGTCGCGTTACACACGAAACACCCGCAATGTTCTGACGTTCTATTTTCGAAACACCTCCACCGTTTTGAAATGCTGACCGTGGCACTGCCAAGACGGTCATCGTCATTAGCCGAACGGTGTTTTTTTTGCAGCGTTTCAACTTCGCGATTGACTTACCGCGGATTTAATTGACTGTCCGGACAGATTTCGTAAACATATTAAATTTGAAATTAACATTGGGTTTCAAACTTGTTACAATGATGTTGTTGAATTTACGTCCGCTGTATATTTAAATAAACAATTATTTTTAAAAATTGGTTTGAAACGTACGTACCTGTATTATATTCGTTTCGATGAAGTCCTTTAGTTCTCCAATAGCATTCTGCACTCCGTAGGCGACAATAAAAAATACCAAAAAGTATACACCGACCAGTCCCGCTACGGGATGGAGAGGGGGGAGGGGGTAGACGAAAATTCTAACGCAGTGTTATTATAATATGAAAAATAATATTCTCGAACGACCCGATTTATATGTGCGGTAAAAGCGAACGGATTGGTATATAGCGACGATGGGCGACGAGTCGTGTCGGTAAACAGCGACGGATTGTTAAAATTAATTGCCTCTCAAATAAAATATCGTACCTATATTTATCCGCTGTGTTTTTTTTTTTTTTTTTTTTTTCAGAAACGTAACTAGATTTTAAAATAATATGCACACAAAGGAGCAAAACGTAATTACTTCGGCCGGGTTGTATTTTATACGCGACATTCGCGTACGGTACGCGAGTACATATTATAATATTATTTATATTCGTTTAAATGCGAGTTTAAAGTACAAGACTACTACACACACTAAACTACACAGACCACTGAATATAATACTATGAGTAATTAGTGGATGCAAAACAAACGAACCAAAAAAAAAAAAAAACACATACACGCCAAAAATATTCTAAGGATTGAGGTTTGAAAAAAAAAAATCAAAATTATCCACTCGAAAATTTTAATCAAATTTATTTATTTGTATTGATTTAAAAGACGGTCTTGATGGATGCCCCGACGGTTATAAAATCGAACCCCGTGATAATAAACTCGGGAGAGGTAAAAATATTATGTTATTATGTTAAATATTATCGGTTAAAATATTATGGACATTATAATGATCACTAGAGAAATTTTAATTTCTCCAATTAAAATGCATTTGTCAATATTACCTCCGGTAAAATTCCTCCAGTGTTTTTTTTACCGGAAGTGAGATTTTACCCCTAGTTAATTTACAGAGAGAATGAATATTAAGGGATCAATTTTCACTGTTATATCGGGATATCATACCACTAGAACTTATTGTGTAATCGAGTGATACCTGATTTCGACCCACTCAGAGTGGTTTTAAAATTTTGATACTTACTCGTTATGGAAATTGAAGACTCACTTTATAACTCAATTTACTCAAACAAGACGGTACACGCCATGTTTAACATTAAAAAATGTTCGCAAATTGTTTTATAATTTAATATTTCTAGATAGGTATGTCGTTCTCGAGATAAATATGAGGTCTTTAAAAGTTCAAGTCTTGAGTAGAGTAGAGATTTGAATGCACTTTGTATTATTTTCCACAGCTTACTGTGCAGCGATGCTTAATCTTTTACGAGTTCGATTCCTGTAATAGGAGTAAGAAATATCGTTTTGCTCTTTTCGAAAATGTCTTGCTTTTAAGTCGGATTATTTGATCTAAAATTCCAATTTGAAATGAATGTTATTTTAAAAACGTGTACACACTATAGCAGGGTTTTTATAATATAAACTATATTAAACTATGTTTGTAATTGATTATATCATAATCATATTGTTATAATGATAATTTACTACGGGATAATAATCATTTCAAAACCTAAATTACCATAGTGATTTATTTTATTTTAAATTCGTTTTTATCTATAAATATTATTTATTGCGTTTTCGAGGTTTTTCGAGGCGTTGCATTCTCAGATATAGTCAAAAGTTTCAAGATAAAATATTTGTCGACACGAGGTTTTTATGTTCGAAAACGCTCATCACGCTCACGTCCTTTTCGGTCTTAATGAAATGACGGCAATACGATTATTTATATATTTACCCGATTTCGGAAACACGCCGATAATATACGCACTGAACGAAAAACTGCTGGGACATTAGACATATACGTACACCTACCTAATAATCGATTAACCTCATATGAGAAAACCTCTGTCGCGATTAATCGATCGGACCATTAATCCGTAAATATAAATCACGTTTGTCATAATCGATAAATAAAAATTCGTACCTACTTACGGGATGAGGATAATGATAATTATAATAATTATAATTATAACATATAGGACGGGATTATATTATTAATTATTGTACGGTAAAATTTTCAAATGAACATTCAATAAATCTATTATGATCTAATTAAAATTAAATACTTAATACTTAAACCTAACCTTATATTTATCTGGATCAGATCTATTTGAATTGTTCACGAAGTAAAAAAAAAAAAAAAAAATACAAAATTAATCTTAACGAATTAACAAAATTAACAAAATTTAAACATCTTAACGTATTTCCTATCCAAACACCGTGCTTACCCGACAAAAAATAAAAAAAAAATAACGAGCTACGCCATTGGAAATATTGCAGAAAATCTTTGGTACTTTCACTGCAAAGCGTTTTAATGTGTCGGAAGCTGAAAGATTTCATTGAATGTTACCTAGATAGCATATCCGTAATGATAATCATTATATTAACATCTATTTTTCATCATAAAAAAAAAAAAAAAAAATGATATTATCAAATACATATTGATAGTATGTCAAAAAAATATTTTGAATAATAATAATATGAATATATCATAAATGAAATATTTACAGAATATTGTGAATATATTAATAATATGACATCATTGCGATGAGATAATAAAACAAAATTCTGAATACGTGATCATAATATTGTTAAAATCTACAAAATTGTATTACGATTCAAAAATAATTCTATATTTCTGTGATATCGATTCTGAGATATTCTACCACATCCGTGATAATTATATATAATATTATAGACGTATATTTTGGAATCTAGCAGTTTATTATAAGGTTTGTCCCAATGTATGCCCGCAGCTGCGTAAACAACCTATATAATAATAGCAATATTAGCGTTTTCCGAGTACAGACCCGACCGTTACTAACGACCGATTGATTACCAGGTATGTAAATATGAAACCGGAATTTGCCTATAAATACCTCTAGCTATCAATGTAGTTATTTCCAAACCGCATAATTGACGTTATTTACATGTTCGCATCCGACAAAAGATATTCAACTTAACAATAATACAAGTTTCATATAACTGCATAGTTTGTAATGGCATCGAACATGTCGAATTTTGTGCCCGGAAATTGAGATTTGCGTACAGCATTAATTTTCTGTTATCATTTGTAAAAAAAAAACTACTTCAGAATCGCATCGAATGCTTGTCGAAGCTTATGGTGAGCACGGTCTTGGAAAATCGCAGTGCTTTGAGTGGTTTGACAATTTAAATGAGGCGATTTTGACTTGAGAAATGGCGAACGTGAGAGACCAACGAACAATTTTCATGGAAGACAGTGCTTTGGGTCTGGTGGGATCAGAAGGGTGTGATCTATTATGAGCTACTAAAACCTGGCGAAACTGTTACTGCTCAGCGCTACTGACGACAAATTATCGATTTAAATCAAGCTTCGCGTGAACAACGACCAAAATATCAAAAAAAGACAAGTGATTTAGATTCATTATTATGCACCATCACACAGCTTATTCACTAGACTTGGATCCGTCCTATTATTATTTATTTGCATTGACAAGACAAGCACTTGATAAGCAGTGTTTTACTTCTTACAAAAATGTCTCGACGACTGGGTCACCTCAGAAGAGCAACAATATTTTTGGCGAGGCATTCACAAATTACCAGGCCGGTGGGAAAAATGTAGCAATGGGCAATACTTCGAATAAAATATTTGTTATCTATTACGTATAATAATCGTATATTTTCTGTAAAAACATTCCGGTTTCGTATTTATAGACCTGGTGTACATCTCAGAAATTGTCAAATTGGAAACATTTGTTAATATAAACAAATATTATTACGATTAAAAGTACAAGCCGATCGAAATTTACTTATCATCTCCATACATTAAATAACATAAACCAAAAACATATTTAATTTAAATTAAATTTGTATTATTATTGTATTTGGTTATTACATTATATTATACAATACCGTAGCCAATTTTTTTTCTGGGTGGGGGGGCACTTATGATTTTTATATAAGTTACCATATTTTGTTGAACGAAAAAATATACCGAAATAACAAATAAACCTAAAAGGGAGGCTTCTATATTATAATACATTGAAACTTACTTATATAGTCATAAAATCAACTTCTTAACAACAAGGTAGGTAGTCTAGTGGATAGGGCGTTAGGTTAGATTAGGCAAGGTCTCGGGTTCTATATCTGACTGGCAAGTTACAAAATTCCGTTTTTTGCATATTTTCTTATTCAAAAAAAAATGTTAGAAAAATATAATTTTTAAAATATTTAATAAACGATAATCCCGTGGCCAACCGTTATTTTATAAAAATTGACTAAATATTATTTAAATGAAAAATATGAAAAAATAAAACATTTTATAAATCTTAATAAAATATATTTTTGCTATCTGGGTAATGTCAGATTTTTGGACACTGTGTATATTTTATCAATCAATAAGCCGACAATGACCAAACGGATTTTTGTACGTACTGAGTTTTAGTTAGTTAAATGATGATTCAAAATCATCATGTTTATATACAAAGCATTTTCAACGCTCAGTGTTTGTTTCTCATAACCGTGTATTTTAAATGGTTTAAACACGATAATATGTGAATGGTGTCATTGAAAAATTTGGGTACAGTCAAAAAGTCTCGGTGAAATTGTTTAAATTTGAAGTTGCGTTATAGTTGATGCTTGGTGTATCCGACACTGAATGATGATATAAATAATCACAGGTCATAAGGACACCCACGATTTAAATACTACAGGATATTCATAATTACAATTTATAGGTTTCTAATATAATTTAACATGAAGAATATTGAAGATTCATTCGTGGATCCCATTTGATATAGTGGCGCATAGAGTACTTTGAATAGGAACAAAATAGGCAAGTCCTAGTTCGAATTCCTCACACAATATACTTGACTAGATTTTACATTTTTAAGTTTTTCACCGTACAAATCGTACACTTAAACACATAGACAATTTTATTACACTGACATTTGAACCGAAATTCTCGGTTTAACTAATGCGAAAAATCGGGTTGTTACAGTGCTTATAATGAAGAGTTTAAAACATTTTTGAACCAAAAATTTCATTCGAGAACGAGACACTACAGTTGGATATTATTATTATTTAATTTGGTTGTTACGGGCTAAAAACCGCATCATACGCTCAGAGAAAATTTACCCAAAATCGCCGAACACATATGAATATTACTGTGGGGGGCCGGGGAGTCAAACAAATTTAACATATTTTCAAAATTAATTTTTCTTACTTATATTGACGGATATTTTTTTTTTTTAAGATTTTCATTGTATAATAAGCTGTAACGCTGATGAAAAAAAAACAGAATACTATTCTACAACTAAGTATGTAGATTCCAAAAACAAAGCAAGAAAGGCTGATAGTTGACAGTTTAAATTCTCAAAAGTTACATTTTTATATAATATACAAATATATAAAAAGTTACAAAATATATACAAAAGTCCATATTCCCTTTTGCTTCATTTGAAGAGTCTGCAGGTGAGTTCATAGTTTAAAAAAAAACCACTCTTCCTTCAACATATTTATATTGTAATCCAGCCCAACTTTTAACAGTTAATCTACATATTGTCCAATAATCCGTTTCATCAGAGGAATTTAGGAAGACCAGACCGGGCGTGTATAGCGTTGGACAGTAGGCTACTATACTGGAAAGGGCCACGAGGGAAGAGTTAGAAAGAACGAGACCGATCGAAAGACTACGACGGAAGTGGATAGTGGATATAGTGTCTGAGAAATTGTGATAGAGCTTAATCAGTCTCAAGAAGAGATGAAAATCATTAAAAGAAGTAATGTATATTATAGAGAAAGGTGAAAAATATTAGGGGAAAAGACTAAATGGATTGTAAAGCTATAGATACAAAATGAAAACTATTGTTATCTTAAGCTCGCGCAGTCTCTAGGTTAAAAATTATATTATTTTTTTAACAAATTTAATATTCGTCTTGTGCCCATAAAGTATATAAGTACTGCGTTGTCGCTTAAATTAAAATCAGATATTAGAAAACATAAAAATTACTAATTTCACCATTTATATAGGAATTCAAGTAAACACTAATTAACTTTTTTAATTAAAATAACGAAGAGGGGAGGAGGGGGTAGTGGGTAATCAGGAATAAAAATAAAAATAATAAATAGAAATATATATCATTGCTATTTTGAGTTCAAAGGTATATAAATAACAGTAGTGTAGAATAATAAAATAATACTAAGAAATGAAATTCAATTAACATGGTTTGAAATTCCGTAATTTTTTTTAATGATTTCTATCAGTTCTCTATGGTTATTTTTAACCAAATTACAGAAAAAAAAAAATCGAAAACAATTAAAACATTTCTGCCGTTGACGTTCCCGTTTTTCTCAATTATTAAGAAAATTACACAGAAAATCAAAAAATGTCTCAGCTACTCACCAACAAGTAGGGCTTAAAATAATGTTCTCCCAAACACGAAGCATGCTCCTGGAAATTAAAGTGTTTCTTCTGAATTACAAATGTGTGTACCATGAATTATAACGTGTATATTAGTTTTAGCTGTAGAAATAACATTAAAGATGATAACAGACAATCAATCAGTGATATCACTCCAACCAATCCATGTTGTTAATTTTAAATTCTTTTGTATCAGTACATTTTTTAAACTTTTACTTATAATTATTTTATTATTTAGTTATTATTTATTATTTATTAGTTTTAGCATACATTTTTCGTAAACAATATACATTTGTAAATCATGTAGTATATAAAGCTGAGTTACGTCCTCATAGTATTTTTTATTTTACTATGGAAATTTATCGACTCTATAAATTGAATATAAAAAGCCTGTTCACTGAAATCTGATGTATGGCTCTGGCAACAAGACAAAATTTTCTATCATAAAAGATATCATAACCTTCATAGAAGTAGTTTTGTGATTGGACCGAGAATTTTAGTAGAAAAGTTCTACTAAATTCTAGATTATAATGTTCCTTTTTGAATGCTGGGTTCGATATATACATTTATTCGTCATTTACAATATTGAATTGAACTTAAATATTAATTTGATAATTATAAAATAAATCTATCAGTACTCAACTTAGTCAACTCCGTTTAGACCGACCTATTCGGCTGTAGCCTGTAGATATCGCCATATCGGCCCGGATATAATTAGAATTTAAAAATAACATAAATTAGCCACCCGGATAATATTATTTCCTAACAATCTATATTTTTAATTTCTTTCTGTATTTTTGCAAAGATGGTTTACTAATGAGACACGGGTATTTAACTTTCAAGTTCAATTTTTCGAATTTTTCGGATAGGTAAATATATTTATTTATTTAAATAAATTACGTTAGATAATTCAATTATTCATCTAAGATAATTCATCAGATAACTTATTTTTTTTATTATCTAGATTAGATAAAAGATAATTAATTATTTATCTAGAAAATTTAATTAGATAATTTATCTAGATAATGCTCAAAACTGTAGAAGAAAAAAGTACATCTCATTAGTTTATCTCGCACAGCGTCTTCGTTATACACTCTGAATCTAAAAACATAATTCAATTTAATATTTATTCGTTCATAATTATTTATATATTATTTAGTGAAAGATAGGTATACGAATTTATATGTAATGACTACTGCACCGAGGTGTGAACTGATATTATTATTTTCGACTAAATTATGTTAACCTGCAGCTGTAGAAAGCTATTAATAAAATGAGCACGCGTGGTGATTTATCGATCGAAACACGTTTCTTGTCAAACGATTGCAATTTTGTTGCTCCATAGCGTTTACAACGTAGTAATATAATATTATAATTTAATTAAATTTTCACTTTACGTGCCATGGAAGGATCATATGCGTAGTTGAAAAAAAAAATGTACACCGATCCTATGAGTGACACTTTTTTACTGTTTCTGTTGTGACTGTCGAACAAATAAACTATTTTGAGAGTTTTTTTTTTCGTACCCATACGAATTTAAAACTTTTCAAGTTTTTAAATTGTAATAATATGTTCGTATATTACTATTTTTAGATTCTGAGTCTAGCGAAGAATGAAATGGTTTTATTACGACGAGTGCGATTTTGTTTTGTTTTTTTATCATGTCTATGTACATAATTTTTACCAGACATGTTGCACCAATGAATAAATATGTAATTTTTTTTTTTTTCGTAGCATTTTAGATCTCATTAATGAATTCAGAGTAGGATACTTTTTGTTTTTCTTGACGGTTTTTATAACCATTCGGAAAAACCGAGAAAAACATACACTGAAAACGGACAAAAAAATTACACCGTTAACAATTTCATTAAATATTTACAATTTGTCTAACTTTTTCTACCAAACATCATTCACTGAAATTAATAGAATACAGTGATGAAGTCCTAAATGTTTTTGTGAATATACTCATAAAAAAGAAAAAAATGTGTAACATGTATAACTTACACTCAATTTTAGATTCTGAGTAAACCGAGTAATATATTGGTTTTACAATGATATTTATTATTATTATTTTTGTTTTATCTGTGAACCACTTTCCTAGCAGCAATTTTGTTCCAATTTATGGTGATAATAGTTTTTCTGAAGGAAAATCTTATTGGAGTGGTTTTTTAGGAAATTCATATTTTGTATTTCCCAGCTGTTTTCATAATAAATGGGAAAAAAACGTAAGAAAAACGGAATTACAGGTACAATATTAAATGAATATAATCAAGGGAAATATATAATGCATATGTAGATATACATCTTCCCGAATTCTCACTAATAACAGTGGCTCACCAACTTGCGAAGTATGTCCACTTTTTATTTTTTATTTGGAACACTAAGTAAAATTTATGAATAAAAAATTGTCAGAGATTTCTGCTCGGTAAAACAATTTTATCTAGTGTCAAAAGATGCCAGAATTTTAACACATCTAGAAAAGGATAACACTCCAGTAGTACAGTATTTGGTTTTATTTTGATGTATTATAGTAAACTCGTTAATATTTTTTATGCGAAATAATAATGTTAAATGAAAATAAAATTTGTTTTCATGTATTTATGTTCACGTTATTTTTATTATACGATGCGTTTTAATAAAGAACTAATATCGTAATACATAAAATATTATACTTGCATCAGTTCGTTAAATTTAACGATTTTGAGTTTATGAGAGCCAATTGCTATGATGTTGATATACCTACTGGCTGTAGGAAGATACGACACAGGAAATAACTTTTATTTTGTTGAATAGTTTTAAGTTTTATTTTTTTTTGAAGCTTTACACTATGATTATTCTATTTTATATATTTGTTTATAAAACCGAAACTAATATTTATTTTCAACTTTAGAAAATTAAAATAAATAAAAAGTAAAATAATTATATAATTACTTGTGATATCACAAGGCTCTAGAAAATATTACAAGAATAAAAAAACTTGTAATATTTTATAGATTTTCTATTTTCTAATATTTTCTATTTGTTCTGTTCAATATTTTTAAGAAAAAAAAAAACTTAAAAATATTGAACAGAACAAACGTTAGTTCGAGTATCAGATCGTGTTACTCCCTGTATACCTTGAATACCGATACCGATACAATTTTCTGAAAAATATTTGATTTTAACGCGTGATGTGTAAATCGCACTTTGGTAAACATCCAAAAGGGATACGAAAATTTAATGAATCAATAAAACCTTTAAAACCGAATGCAATAGAAAATTGAGAATATCTATTATTCAGGAAAACTCTGTATTGTTAATTAGCTCTCGACGAACCTGCAGGCTGCATTACATTGTTAAAATCAAAAATTATATACAAAAAAATATAAATATTTTACATTATTATTTGACGACTGAATATTATATTTTATGCTGATGTAGCAGCTCTCAATGTATTGAGTACAGCACTATATACTTATAGGTCGGGGCTAGGATCATCTAAATAATATAGTAAAAACGGTGACTATACAATTATTCGACTCTATCGCAGAGGTTCCCAAACTTTATTCCCCTATAAACCATTTGCTAATTTATTCTGTATTTCATAGACCCCCTCACATCATTTATTACCCCTAATTACATATTATGCACCCCAATATTTGTTTTTATTTTTGATGAAATTTTCCCCTTGCAGGTCAGAATAAATCCTTGCGGGTCTATAAAGCTATAAACGGCGAGTTTCTAAAGTGACCTGTTTATTAAAATATAATTTGACCTATTCGTGATCGACGCATTTTATTTTCAGACACTATATTTGAGTTTTAGCCTGTTACCGACGATTCGTCTGCGTATAATTTTTTAATGCCTTCTCTGCGGATTGTATGTAAAGTATTGTTTGATGTTAAACCTTTACGGTAGTTACACTGTCACGATAGTATTTATGGCGTAGATTTGACGTACGAAAAAAAAATCTATTATTATATTACCGATATTATAGTATACTTTGTAAAGATTTTTTAATTAATAATATGATACGATTTAAGCCCTTCTTTTTTTCTTTTTTTTTTTTTAATATTATAAAAGCTTTGTGTATATATTCCTAATTGAAAATGTTGGGGTGTCCGTGGTCTCAGCGATGTAATGAAGGTATTATATTTTATCTCTGTTCTACAGTCGTAAAAATCATGTCCGCTACAAAATTATATTAGAATATAAAAATAACAAAATACTTAAACGAATAATTATCGGCGCGTGATTATGCATATTATTTTAGATTTTCCGGTTTGCGGGCGGTAACACGGCGCTGAGTGTAGGCAACTCGGCTCGCGTCCGCGCGTATAATCCCGAATATTTATATCGCTCCAAAACCTAAAGTAAAATTTGTAATTATTAACCGGTACATGGTTAGGTTTACAAGCATGACGTTACGATTGAATTCAACGATTTTCACAGATATATTATCAATAAACCATAGATTAACAACTAGTGAAGCTTGAAAGTCATCAAACGTATATTATGTTACGGTAGAGGTTGTACAATCGGTTAATGTTGTTATATTTACACTTTTTGTGTATGAAAACTGATTGTGCGTTATTAGTTTTAACATTAGAGTGTATTCGTCTATTATTAAACTTAAAGATAATAATATTGTCTATATTTTGTACTTAAGTTTTTTTTTTTTTTTTTTATATTTTTATTTGCAAGTGACTTACGGATATGTAAATTATTACAGTTTTTAAATCATCTTATCTCGCTTAAAAATTTAAATACCGAAAACAAATCAACGTATAAACACAAGTGATATTCTTACCTTTAAGTTTGATAGATGTTCGAACGAAATTCCGTCAAAAGGGAAAAAAAGTTCATTAAACTGTTTTGTACGTATTTTTGTTTCAAATTTCCTAGCAACTTAGTGAATAATAGTGAAATAGTAAATTTTAACGATATACAAAATTCATTATTAAGGTGTGTTTAAAAAGTTATTTCGGAGGTTTACATTTTTTTATTTTTACTATTTTATATTTATTTATTTACTATCGGAGTTCCATATAATAAGTTCCCATGCGGAAACAATTCTAATATATACGTACAAATATTAAATAGTGTTAGATATTAGTAAAATTAGTAAATTAGCCAAATGGCAAAGACCATATTGTATGGAACTGCGATAAAAAAAAAAAGTATGAAATAGTAAAATTAAACAATGTAAACCTTCAAAATAACTTTTTAAATACGGTCATTCAATGAATTTTGTTTATGGTTAAAATTCACTATTGGCCAGTCTTAAGCCTGGTAAAGAGTGAAGGAAAAGTTACTAAGGAATTTAAAAAAAAATATGTACAATACAGTTTAAAAAACTTTTTTTCTTTCGGTGGGATTTGTCTGAGCGGATTTTTGTCCAATCGGGATTTGTCCGAGCGGGATTTTGAACTAAATTTAGTTTAACAATAAGCTAATATACTTTATTAAAATTAACAGTACAAAACTGGTTAATATATAAATATAACAACATTAACCGATTTCACAACATTTACCGTATTAACATATATGTTATATACGTACACATTCGAAACTTCGTTCCGGATCAACTAAGTCTAATAGCTATTAAGGCCTGAATTTAATCTAAAACCCAAAATGTCTGTTAAAAAAATAAATAAAAATAAAACCCAGTTATCATGAAGCAGAATCGTTAGAAATACCTTATGTCGGTTTTTATGAAACGCATAATGGATAGCTAAAAATGACAACAATTAATTTAGTTAATTGTGTACACAGATAGGTAGTTAAAAGTTTTGTCTGTAAAAAACGTAATATATTGGTGATCTATGTGTATTCTTGTAGTATGAAGTTATCCTATCCTTTTAGCATTATAAATGCGAAAGTCTATTCTGATAGATGGATAAATGTTATACATCCACGTCAATATCACTGAACGGATTGAACTGACACAACTAGCTATTCGACGAAAAATGAAACGTTCGTCAGTGACCAACAAGTGATCATTATAATAATTTTTATCCGATGAATACAATCACATCGTGTGCGGTTTAATGATTTGTTTTGTTTTGTTTTTTTTTTCCAACGGACGATACGGACGTATAGCTCCATAATTATATGCGAAAACAGCCGAACTGTATGAATAATAATGATGAATAAATGTTATTATACGTGTGAATACATTTTCACATCGATTGGATAATTTACGTACGTATTTTGAACGAACGACTAGAGGAAAAAAAAATTAATATTTTATGTTTTTTGATTGAATGAAACGTGATTACAAAAAAAAAAAAAAGTCGATTATATGAATATTTTTATTTGTATTTATTCGTTTATAAATTAATATTCATTTTCGGCGAGTTTAATTTTTTATGGATTATGTAGTTATAATTGTTTAGAATGTTGTCGATACGCTTTTATTGGATCGGTTTTTTTTTTCGACGATAGATATATTAAAGATAATTCGTTAAAGAGATTAGTTTTATTTCGTTTTAATAGATACGGTCAAGCATGGATCTGAAGGAGGGGCCTAACATTTTTTTACAATACAAATACAATTAAAATTTAATATAGTATAGTACTTATACTATTTTCTCATAAAATTGTCATACGAATGTCGGAAAAAAAATATGTCTGGAGGATTTGGGCCCCTAAACCTCCCTGGATCCGTTCCTGGATACGGTGTTTTTGAAAAAATAAAACGACATTTAAATACCGAATAATAATATTACGTAAGTAGTGAATGTAAAAAATTTGCGATAAAAAACATATAATTTTTTCCCCTTTCCGTGTCAACGGAATTAAAAGTTAATAAAGGAAATGTATTTGAAAATCTAATACGTAATTTCTACAGAAAAAATAGAAATGAAACATTTATAATAAAACGTTTACTTAAAAATCAATTCAAACTATTGCAAATAAAATGAGCAGGGTTTTTTTTTTTTGTTTTGTTAGAATAGTAAAAAAATATAGCTACATAAATGTATTTGCACATTGATATAGGAACGCCATTTATAAAATTATAATAACATCGATTTTTAATTTGCAAATAATTCATTTTTCGAAATGATGAAAATTTAAATTTTTTATAAGAACCGTCGGTTTCAATTTGGATATTATTGTTTCCGTCAAAAAATGGTTCCATTTGGTGACTGGCGTTATGAAATGTACTTTTATTTATTTTTGAACAACTTTTCTACCACATATTTTGCTTTGATTTTTACATTATAGCGTCTTTTCTGAAAGAAAATCTTAATGGGATTATAGTACTTTAAGTAGGTTATTTTTTATTTTCCAGGAGTTTTTATAATAAATGGGAAATAACATAGGAAAAACGGAAAGCTTAAGAAACGTATTATTTTTAAATCGTAAATATTTCGGCCTTTTAAAACATATATGACCGAATGCCGCTCAGAATCGTTTTTCGTTAGCAAAAAATAAAAATCGTTTCGCACAGGTATACATTAAATTATTCTGCTCTGCCTTTTCAACTTCTCATCTACAACGGTAGCTCACCCATCGTGCGAAGTATGTCGGTATTTTTTTAACACTGTATTGAGTAAATCGTGAATTGCGTTTTACGGGGATATGTTTTAAACCGCACGATAATTTAGGCGATTTCTCTCGGCTAAAACCGTAATAATAATATTATTACGATATTGTCGTATTGTTTACTACTCGCGGCCCGAAAACATAATACTGCGTTAAGTGCCAATATTTAAACGCTTTAAACTATCAAAATCGATATCCGAGGTTCGCGATAAACGCGGCGGTCGTCTCAATATATAAACGTGTTTATAGGTATATATGTGTGTACTATACATACGGACGAAACGAAATAAAAACGGCGATTTTATAAAGTCCGCGCGATCGAAAACGTATTTCTCGCTTGTGTTTTATACGCACATATAATAGTCGTCTCATAACTCCGTATAAAGAATGGGTCGGGACATTGTGCGCACAACGGAACAGTCGCAATATTAAATCTGACCGGAATTACATGCCGTCGACTCTCCGGGGAGCCCGAAAAACACGCCGGTCAGAGATCGCGAACTAAAGTGCACCCGGCGGTACTGTCGTACAAATATTGCACGAGAAATATAAATTATAATTGGTCGGCGCGTACAATAGAAAAAAAATAAATAAAAAGTACGAATTCCGCCGACCGTATACAGTCGCCGCGGCGCACAATAAAAAATAAATAAAACCAAAAAAAACGCTATAAAATAAATTGGGTTTTTTCGCCATGCGCCGAGACAATCCGTGCGGACTAATACTTATCGGGAATTTCGTTAATTAATTGTTATATTACTGGAGCAGCGGCTTGACGACACCGTAATACACATTAAAAAGCGCCGAAAACACATTGCGCCACATGATTGCATTGTGATATTGACGTTTTCACCGAATTTTAAATCAAATACCGATGAAAATACGCGGTAGAAAAAACCGAGTTTCAAAATTTCCGCCGAAACACGTCCGGTAATTGTTGTTCAGTCACGGTCAAACGGTTGCGGGGGTACCGTCATTACAGAGCCGGATTACTGAGCCCATCATCCGTAGGCCCTGCTAGTCACCGACTGAAAAAAATCGCCTTTCGTATTGTTATTGTGGTTTTTCGTTAATATTATAATAACAAGACACTAATCGACAACGACAATAATAATAATGCATTTCTAATAGCGTGACGCGGCGCAACGGCCGAAACGTTCTCGTATGGATCGCCAAAGTACGGTAATAAATTATATTTACATAAATGGACTGATTCGTTTTCGCCGTAGCCCTATTTTCGTTTCTTGTAGGCCCTGAAACTATCGGGCTAACAAACTAAATCTTATAGACCGAAAGCTAAATCAAAATCGAATTCATTAGAATTCGACAAAAATAAAACCGATGTATCGAAATGCGCGGTCGGTTTTTTTATTGACGTGAATTGTCGCGAGCCCAGATATTGTCTACCAATAATACACAGGCGGTCGAAAAAAAAACGCATATTTTGAGGTACTGCACGAAAAAGACGGGAGCGTGTACGAAAAGTATGTGAAATAAAAAAAAAAAAAAAAAAAAAAAACAAACGATATAAAATGTCGTTTTCCGTAAAAAGTACGAGAAATTTCGAAACAATTTTCAAACATATTACCACGCGGAGAAAAATGTGTGACGCGAAAAAAAAATAAAAAACTCGGTATTTTTATACAAACCGAAAAATGTAGTTTTCGATAAAACGAAACTACACGCGACGAACGAACAGATTCTTTCGCCAGAATCTAAAATTCGGCCAGCCGACACCGAGCGTGTTGTTTAGCCGATTTTTTTTCGTAGCGTTCAGCACGAGCGAAACGGCGAAACGGTACTGTCACAATCGCGCGGGGCCGGAATCGCGGGGGGAAAAACCGCCGAAAATCGACTCGACCCCGTCGTACACGGGAATGCGGCCGGATGGTTCCGCCAAACGTCACGTCCGATACGCACGCGCGCGTAATTGCAATGCATTATGATAATTAATATCGCATCGATTGTGCGCCGCCGCTGTGCGGCGTTGTTGTTGTTGTTGTCGTCGTCGTTTTCGGCGTTGATTTTCGCCCGTATCCGCCGTACCCGCGCGCGCGACGAACGGACGGTTCTCCGCGGTGTGGATTTCGATGCGATAATAATCGGCGCGCGGGAAAACGCGTTGGCGGGACGCCAGCGCGGCCGCTTCCGACGGCGCGATAATAAAAATTTCGTTCGCGTGCGATTTAACACGCCGCGAACACGGCGGGTCGTTTTGGCCGCGCGCGGAGCAGCGCCGAGCCGCGTTTCGCGGCGGGCGGACGGGTGAAACGGCCGTACGGGCCGCCGGCGTCGTTCACGAAACAAACCCTAACGCACCGGATTCGATAAAATATACATCGCTCGGATACCCGTCATCAGTCCGCCGCCGTCCGCGATGTGCGCGTTTAGGGGGTCCTAGCAGTCTTGCCCAGGCTTCGGATCGGCGACCCCGGTTTCCCCGGGAAAATTTCCAATCGGTGCGCCGGCCAACGGTTCGCGGACTATTGATTCGGAGAAAATATTTATTGCGTTTCCATCGCGGGTTCCCGAATCCGCCGTCGAAACGGTAACGCGCGCGTGCATTCGCGCGTTTCGGTTTTCGTTCAATTATGAACCGGCCGTACCGTCGTACGGGAAATCGCACCGTCTCGCTTTGTCTTGCTAATACCTCATGGACGGTTATCCACGGAATCGCGTTCTGTCCGTAACCGAGGTAGTGCGATAATTCAAAATTATTTTACTGTAGTTTATCATAGCACTGGCGCGGTGGCGGGGAGGGGTTGCGGCAGGTAAAGACTCCCGCGGATCTGCGTACCGTACATCATTGTAGCGCCCACTGAATTCACGCCCGACGTGCGCCGATGCCGCCACCCGCCCGTCAGAATGAGGACGGTTGCCCCTGGCCCGCCGGTTCCGCGCCACCGGTTGTGCGCGTTATCAGCGGCGCACGCGGCAGCTCTCGGCTTAAATAATACGGGTAACCGCCAGTCCCGCGATATCGAAACGCCGCATGTTTTTTCGGCCGAGTCACGAGCGACGGCTCGACGCATCGATCGGGGACCGGGCCTTGTCTTTCTCGGATCCGCCTTTTATATTACCGATTCCCGTCCGGCAGTCGGGCGGAGAAGACGGTTCTCGTTCGCTGCACGTACCCACCCGTCGACAATTCCCGGGCGCGCGCGTTACACCGTACGTATGTCGTCGTGCCTGCGTTTGGACGGAAACTCGCGGGGTATTCGGGCGATTCGGGCGCGGAATCTCTCGTACGCGCCGGCGTTTGACAAAAAATCATATTTACAAAACCCGACAACGACGCGGCCGCGGGTTACGTTTACGATATCCGGTCCGACCGTTTCGGCGCATCATCGAACGCACAATACCGGAAAGGATGCGCGCACGACCGCGGGCAGACGTTCCGTCCGGTTCTTCCGAACAGGTTCTACGTGGTACCTAACCGAGATTAAATTCCGTTTAGTTTTCCCGCGCTCGTCCGCGGCGACGACCGATTATAAATTCCGCCGCGCGCTCGTCGTTCGCGGGACGCCACGTTTATTGCGGCGGGTCGCGGAACGACGGTAATTTACGTTCCGACAAATCCGCCAATATTATCACGTTGCGGTCCGGCGTGTGTTTAGTCGGAATTCGGACGCGGCGTTCGTTTACACGGAACGGTTATTGTGTTAATATCGTGTGCTACAGAGCTGGCGGTGCGGCGCGCGCGGTCGGAACGATTCGCGGAGCCGGTGAGGAATGCGTTTTCGGGTTTTTTCGGCGGCGCGACGGAAACGGCTTTCCGGCCGGAAATCTCGCTCCGATAATCGAATTCACGGGGTCAGGGAGGGGGGAGGTGTCGAATGCCGTTCGGTGGTAAATTTCGTTTGTTCGGCGCCCGCCCCGAAGGGGTAATTTTTTTTTTTTTTTTCGATTTCCTTTGTCTCAACGACGAGAGAATATTCGGATAAACGGAGAATTCGGCGAAAACAATCGTGTAGCCCTAAAATTTCCATCAAATAATACTTAGGTGTACACGTGATTCCTAGGGTCGGTACGATTTTTTAAAATATTCCGGTGTTTTTCAAATACGTTTAATTGGACAATCGCTCGAAAATTTTCAAAAAAACGTCACAAGCTTCTCCTACAAGTTTTGTTTTTCGATGGTTGTTTGAAAGTATCGCATTTCCGTGATTATGATTTTTTTTTTTTTTTTTTAGATAACAGTTCGAAATCTGAAGATCTTGACGAAATTACGGTTCGCACATACCCGCTGTTTTACGACCTATACGTATCGCATTTTTCAGCCCCGTCAAAATCCTCGCGATAGCGTACGTACAAGCTTTCATTATAAACTTCATTGATCTTAAAGACGAAAACAAAAGTTCGGCGTAATTTATATTATTTTTTAATACCGCTTCGTGTACGAGAACACGAACGAAACTGCGGTAATTATTTATATTTTAGTTAAATTCCATATTCCAATTATAATACTGTTTTTATATTGGAAACCGTGATTATTATCAGTTATAATTAAATTTTCAATTATGACCCCGTGCCCCGGGAACGGTTATGACTCGAGTTTTTTACGTAAACCACACGTCGTAATAATATTGTTTGCGCATACTTTATGTCCGCAAACACTGCCGTAACGGCGTTCGCGTAATGTTCCTAACTGTATATAATTAATATTTTCGAAAAATATCGCGACGGTAAGCGGTTTATCTAAACGTTAAATCTTAATTAGTAAAAAACGTTAATAACAATAGGAAAAAAAACCCGCCTACCGGTAGGTACTGCGCGAAAATGACAAAATTATTTACGTAACAGTTACGGGTTGCGTTCGGCTCGTCGAAAGTTTTTATTTCCCGGCCCGCCACAACCGAGACTGTTTACGATAATTTCCAAAGATTCGTGTCGATCGCATTGCACGAACCAATAGTGGTTTGCGCGCAAACGTAAAATGTCTGTGCAACGTACCGAGAGTGCAGTATATAAACCGCGTTACACCCGTAGCTGTCTGTCGGTAAATCTACATTTATTCAAATTTTCACGTCCGACAAACGCGAATTATTGTCTAAATTACGACCCGGTAAATTTGTGCGCAATTGCGATAATATCGTTACCTCGTAGCCTCGCGCACAGCCGCTTAATCGGCGCGAGCCGTCTGGTTAACCGTTCCGCCGCAGGAGCCACGACGGCGCAACAAGTCTGCTGGGGCATGGGGACAGCGCTTCAGGAAACGCGCGCCGTTCGACGACGGCGCGAGGGTTAATTATAATATTGTAATTCGATATTTAAATTTTTTTTTTTTTTTTTTTACCTGGCATATAAAATACATAATACGGAAGTAAACATTGTTACGGATGGACGTACGCGCCCGCTAGCGGAGACAAGTTTAGAGAAGGGGTGGTGTGGGGGAGTGACGGGACCATCCGCCGTCCCGCGTGCATGGTCGCGAGCGTTTCGGGAGTGACGATATTTACTGCGGAATTGGCGCGATATAATATTAATAACGTAACGGTACAATACATAATGCATTTCGTAATAGAGAAATATACGTAAAAAGGGAGAGGCGAATTATTTTCGTCCCGGGACTATAAATATCTAAACGCAGTTCTGCGAATAGGTTTATTATTATCGTTCGGTAAAAGTCGCAGAAATGAAAAAAAAAAAAACTAAAAAGAGAAAAATAAAATACGGTTAAACGAAATGAATTTTGCCCCAGAGCGCATAACCGTCTAAATGCGCCTAACTGCTGTACGCCGGAATCGAGTGAGAGAATTCATTCGCGTTGTGTAAATATAGTTGTTTATTATTATTTTTTTTTTTTTTTTATAAATCTTCTTCCGAATTATTACCTATATAATTTGAGGTCTTAATTTTCGCAAAAAAATAATAAAAAAATAATTTCAGTTTTCGATATTATGTACCAACCATTATTGTACTGTATACCGATCCAAAAATAGAATTTATACCTACTTCGTATAAGAAACTTGAGCACGTATACCTACTGTATATACTGAAAAGTTATTATAAAAGCACCAAACGGACGTATAAAATGATATTTACTCAGGTTTAGCCGCAAAAGAAAAACTTTGTTGTTCGCCAAGAGAGAAAGAAAAAAGAAGAAAAGAAGAAAAGAGAACCGTTTCGCACGAATTTATCATTGACAATAAACATTTATTTTACTTAAAATAAATACCCAGTGTTAAGAAACGCCTAGAGGGCAGACGCGTCCGCGCTGACCCACATAGATAATATTATACGAATTCTCTCTTTTTCATTATATTACCCTTTGTTAATGTTTGTAACACGCGCCCACGAGAATAGGTGTGCTGCTACCTACGTATTTGTTGTTATACGACCGATAATTAAAATTGCTCTCTAGACGAAAACACTTGAAATAAATAAACACATGCGAGTATAATAATTAATAATTTTTGAATACGCCGCAGTTGTTCTTTTCTCCGACTACAATTAATAATAATATATTATTGTCTAAAACAAATATTAAAAACTCCAATTAATAACAATGCAAATAGTCATCGTAGATATGAAATGTATACATACTTAAAATAATTCGTTTATTTTAGATTCGGAGTGGAGCGAGGAATGTATTGGTTTTAAAATGATGTTTTTTTTTTTTTGTTTTTTCTATGAACGAATTTTCTAAGAGAAATTTTGCTCCAATTTACAATGATAGCACTTTTTCTGAAAAGAATTGTTGACTGGGATGGTACTTTAAGGAGGTCGTTTTTTGATTTTTCCATGACTTTTCTCGATAAATAGGAAAAAACGGAAGAAAAATGGAAAAAAAAACGTAGGAAAGATGAAGAAATAGGTACAATATTTAAAAAAACAAATATTATTAAAGAAAATATGCATTGCTTGTGTAATTATTTTACCATAATATGACATATATATTGTCGTCAAAGCAACACTATCAACCGTACTTCTCTCAGAATCGTTTTTCCGTTAATAATGGTTAATCGTTGCGTACAGACATGCATTAAATGTCCTCTCTACTATCTTCCCAACTTCTCACCTACAAGTTGTTATCCACAGATATTATACATTTCAAAAACCTAAACAAAACATAAAAGTGACCATACGTTATAGCGCTTTATACGAACAAACTAATTAATATCAATTTGTAGATTCGACTTAAAGGGTTTGGAGCATATCTATTTTCCGTACGTTTTATACCAATGTGGTCGGTGAAAACTGCGTAGTGTACACATAAATCCCATTTCCCAGTGTCTGATTTAATTTTTAAAGTACGTACGCATGTTTTGACAAATTGTTTATATTAACGGTTCTCAAACTGTGGTACGCGGTTGGCAACAAGGTGGTGCGAAGAAGACTGGGTGGTAATAGTATGGAAAATAATTAATAAAATAATCCTACAAACATTTTTAATGAATATAATACTATTTTATATTTTGTTTGAAAATTCAAACAGAATTCATAATTAATTATAATGTAGGATTTCACTGTCTTATACTCTTGTTAGTTTGGAATGAATGCTTAGAAATTTTGAAAATTTCAATTTTTAATTATATATGGTGCATTAAAGATCACAGCATACACGAGTAGTATGCGAAAAAGAAATGTTTGAGGATATCTGGCCTCGATCATTCAGGAAGTTGACTTTCAATATCCAGTTTTTAAGACTTCCAAAATTGAGATATTATTTTTAAAAATTCTTCATTACATTTGTGCTTTTATTGACACAACAAATTTTATGTTGAAAAAAACAAAGATTTTTACAAATGAAAAAACTTTTTTCCGTATTTTAATGATTTTTCTACTGGAATAATTAATAGAACCTTGCGTTATGATTCTTATATATTTTATATATTTTTGAAAACTTAATAAAAATATTCAAATCTTTCCAAATAATTATTAACAAAACTTAAGATAACAATTTAATACATTTATTTTTAATCGAAACGTTTGTGTCAAAAATGGTTACTCACGATAAATCGTTCATTTTCTATAGGTTTTTGAAGTGTACCATAATTTAATTTTTTTTTAATCTTAGTCATTTTCTTTGCTAAATATCAATCGATTCACCAATTTTATCATCAATAGTTTACAATTGTCAAGGTAGTTTTCGTTTTATTTCAAATTTGTTTACAAAATTAACGACTCATCATCAGTAAACATTTGTAATACCAAACAATTTTTTTTTAAATAAATTTATAAAATGGCTATTATGGATTTTATTTTTTAATTTTTAGTTAAAAAAAAAAAAAAAACAAAACAAAACAAAACCTTAAAAAAATTACACGGAACAAAAGTTATTGCGTTTGTCAGATATCAATGGGCCGCCCTGTATATGTGCGATCGATTGGCATTATATAAAACGAAAGTTTATTCCTAAGACAAATATTATCGAGTGACTTTTGTTATGAAGCTGCACCGTACGTTTCACGCTACACAACATCACAAACCACAATAATTATTTTCTCACAACTATCCCGTCGTGTGTTAATTCCTCGACATTGCTCTCCTTAATTCTTCCCTTATAACGTATAATACCTATTATAAACTCGACGATTTTCTAACTGAATTCCACTTGCTAAAATTAAATCATTATTTTATTGTCGTTTGATTTTAATTACGCTTTCTCATTATGAATATCGGTTTCTGTGCTTTTAATCATATTTTCATTTGAACAATTATATTTCTCGTTAATCACACACCCGCATACTTATAAATATCAGTTAGGTGGGCAATAATTTAATCACTATACCTATTCCGTTTATTTGGTTTAAATAACATAATCTATATTATCATAATTATACCTGCCGTTGTTTTCTATAGTATTGTCGGGCTGTACCTATATAATAGTTGGTAAATCGATTTCCCGTCGTTGCGGATAACTCTTCGAAAAATAAATCTCGGATTTGTTCGGAGTTTGACGGATAATAAAAATATTGAGTTTATTAAATAAAATAAAATAAAAAAAAAAAAAAAAAACGAAGAAAGTGTCTCGGGACAAATCGGTTGTGATTTTTTTGAAATTGGTGGACCTTGTTATCGGATCGAGTGCCTTGTTTTAATTTTTTTTTAAATCATGATAATATTATGAGCGTCAAGCTTTGATTTTAATTTGTTTACTTCATGATATAATTTGTATTATATACGGTTCTTTGCTTCTGTAAGTCCGTATATGTATCTATAATTTTTCATTACTATCGAATCGCGACTTCCAAAGAATCGCGTTGAAAGCTCCTTGTGTGCACACTGGAAACGTAGGTGCTTTTTTTTTTTTAAGTATTTTATAATATTGCTATTATTATTATAAGCTCGGGTTATTATTATAATACCGTCTTGTGGACTATGGCATTCATTCACACAATAGCGTGTATACAGCTCACGCGTACGCGCACAGTCAATCCGCGACTTGAAAGTAAAATTTCCAGGCACGTAACAACTAAGGGGTAACCTACGATGGTCCGAACACCCGGAATATTTACAGGCCACTACAATGTATTGTTGAAATACCCAAAATAGCATCATCGTACCGAATTCTGGAATCTAAAATTGTATTATAAACAATATAAACATACTTGTAAATTAAACTAGTGCCTAGTTGGAGTAAATGTTTGCCACCCAAGAAAAAAGTTGTCGATAATATGATCTAATTGTGTAGCCTTAGTTAAGTGGCTGAAACTTTCAAACTAATATTTATCGATTCACACAGCGTTTCTATAAAGTATGCCGCCACTAGCGTTATTACCAATAGTTTACCACAATACCGGGTGGAGCGAAATCAATGGGAACATAATAGTTTAATTTTGTGTTTATCGACCACTATAACAATAATATTTTCTGAACAAATTTCTTGCTGATAATTTTTCCAGTGACATTCAGTGAGTGTAAACGTCAGAATCATTCGAAAAGCGTGCGCCAATAATTTAACCGATAGTATAATAAAATTAAAAAAAGAAAGGTAAGATAATGGGGACGAGTGCAGCCACTGTTGTATATGAGAAGTTGAGAAGATATGATATAGACGGGAATTTAATGTATATATGTAAACAACGATAAACAATTGCTTAAGATAAAACGATTCTGAGTGGTGTTCAGTTGATAGTGGTGCTTTGTAAACAATATATATATATATATCATTTTATAGCAAAAAAAATAATTTACTAGGCTTTACATATTTTCTTTAATACAATCTATTTATTGTTATACCGATTTTTCCAGTTTCCTACGTTTTGCCCCCTTTTACCATGTTTTATCCCGGTTTTTCACATTTGCTGGGAAAACTATTGGGAATATCAAAAAATGATCCCTTCAAAGTACCTTCCTAGTAAAATTTTCTCTTAGAAACATTGTTATCGTTAAATGTTGGTGCAAAATTGTTGATAGAAAAAAAGGCCGTAATGTATTTTTACTAATACATACATGTCTTATATTATTTCCCCGTTTTATTTTAATTTTTTAAATATTATGAGAAAACTCTCGGAAAAATCAAAAATCGACCTCTTTAAAGTACCTCCATAGTGATATTTCCTTTCAGAAACATTGCTATCGTTAAAAGATGAAGCGAAATTTCTGGTAGAAAAGTTGCCTATAGAAAAAAAAAAAAGGAATATTATATTTATTATATTTCGTAAATTTTCTCGTTTTTTTTTTCGATTTTTCACATTTGTCAAGAAAACTCTTGAGAAAATTTGAAAAACCACCTCCTTAAATACCTCCCCACGCTGCCGATTTCCTTTCAGAAAAGGTGCAACATATAGAATGCCCGAACAAGTCTCCTGGTAGAAAAGTTGCACACAGATTAAAAAAAAAAAAAACTAACATTTTTGTAAAACTATAAGCTTCTTTGCTCCACTTAAAATATAAAATGAGAGGCGGGGGTTGCCCGATAAGAAATTTAAAATTAAAAAATAAGGACTGCCCTAGCCGTTCTTATCGATTTCGACGGATATGTACGGTGTATAATTTTATTTTTATTTTAGCAAATGCTTTTTTAAAATTATAATTTCTACTACCTATATAGTTTTGAGCTTTACGTCGATAAAAATGCGTGGGGTATGTACCTATCTACAAATCACAATCCTTTACTAACTTACCTATAATCTGTATTTTTCTTTTAATACGATTGAAAAATCCCGATAAAATATTATATAAATATACCGTGATATTGAACAATGCACAAGGATTTTCTTCTTATTGCAGTAAAATTCCCAGGGAAACTTTCACAAAGTTTTCGCAGCATTATAAGTTTATATTTTGACGTATTTAATTATTGTATTTTCGAGAAAACAAAAGAAAGAAAAAAAATTACATAAATCAGTTGTTATACCTATCCTCGAAAATTTAAAACCTGTACAGGGAAACGAACCGTAAAAAACAATATTTCGAAAACGTTTAATTAATAAAATAATAAAGTAAAAACAAAATTATTAAAATGGTTAATACTCGTAAAAAAATAAAATAAATGAATATAGTAAATAAATATAAAAGTAAAAATTGTGTACATAAATATAAAAAAAATAAATCAATCAATGTGAAAAGACAAATAGAAATTTTAAAATAAGATATAAAGAATACATTTCTAAAATTAAATTAAAAAAGACTGCCCAAAAATCAAATTTGTTTTAAATGTGTTTTACAAAATAACTATAATACAAGTTTTGATATTAATAAAGACTCAGAAATATAAAATACCCAAAATAACATTCACATTAATTCAGTTTTAGAAGAATTACACATGCACAATGAAATAAAGAAAAAAACAAATTGTAATAATATTTTAAACGTTCAACCGATTTTAAAAATAATATCTTTTATCAATAAATTTTATATAATAAATTATAACCAAATAATTTATATTTCTTAACATACCTATGTCTAATAATAACCAATTTTAAATAATCTCTTCTGTTAAAATAAATTATTTCTTTATCCTATGTAAAACGACCAATTTGTGTAACTTTTTTTTTCTATGTATTCATTCCTTCATTTCGTTTTTTATATTCAATTGCGTTTTACATTTTAACTGTGTTATACTTAATGATGGATTTTTTTTTTATTCGAAACCAGTCGTATAATAATAGCACTTATAATACTCCGGGCGATGCATTGATTCATTTATTTATTTTATTTTTATGTATACATTTTTTATTTATATATTTATTTACTTTATCCAACGTTTAATTATTGTGGACGAATGTAACGAGACTATAACAATAAATTCCTATGGGTACAAAAAAAATGATTTTCATTTTTTTTCGCATTTCGCGTTTCGAAATGAAAATTCGCATTGTTATATTGGCTTACAATAATAAATATTATATCGTCGTCGTTCCTATATTCCCGTCGTACGTGGAAAATATCGCATTACCGAGAGACACGTTGTATTCCAAGAATCCATCCGGTGGATTTTGGTTGCAATAACCGCTACGGCCAATTTTTTGACATATTTGGCGAGAAAAAAAAAATTATTCGTTTGTTCGTAGGTTTATAGAAATGACGTACACAAACCTATTTTTTAGATCGTACATAGTTATAGTGACGTAATATAAAACAACGACTGCATTTTATATCATATACGTGCAGCATTTTGTGGATTTTTGTATACTAAAATACAATCGGCGGTGCCCAAACTTTATGGTTAAAGCGGAAAATAATAATTGCTGCAGACAAGATCAAATAATTTTTTTCCTGGACGCATCTTTACATATTATTTGTGAAAGTGTAACTAATTTTTTTTTATGCGATCTTTTGCGTTCCGCGACTAATGATTATGTGAATATTGATTTTCTTCGTATCGACAATAGCTATAGGACCTACGTTTCGATGATTCTCCTTTGTGTCACTTCTTGTTCAGTGATAATTTAAACCGTAAAAACAATTAAATATTTACGCCTAAATTATTTACCTAGAATCGCTGCGCGCAAACTGAAAACAATTTTTTTGTAAAAGTAGATTCAATGGTATTGTTATACCTGTACAAATAAAATGTGAAGATACATTCGCCCACGAAAAAAAAAAATTTGTTTTGGTTCACCTTATTATACACATTACAATATATTACCTACATGAGTGGTTGTGGTTCGAAATGACCTATTGTAAAAACGAAGACAAATCTAAAAAGTCGTTTCCATAAATTACTCTCTGATTTGACTTTAAGTGACAATTGAGTACAAGTCTAGATATGGAATCAGGGGTGTCCTTGGGGGGAAAGGGAATGCAGGGTATGCATTCGTACCAACTCTTTTTAAAACGTCTTCTTTGGCCTGCCAAAAATAAAATATAAGCACCGATATACCTAAGTGTTTTAATAATATCATATAATGAGTTATAGTATTTAAGATCAATATGGAGGTGTAGGAAAATGTTGGTGAAAAAGACAGAGAGGACAAGTGGGGACATATTTGTACCCACTTGACCGCCTCCCCTCAAAAAAAAAAAAAAAATTGATGCCCATAATTGTGACCTGATAATGATTTGAAATAGCCTACAACTATGGCCTGGCATCAACAATAAAACAATTGAAATAACGTCTCTGTATGAAATATAAAATTATTTGAGGGATGGTAGAGTTTGTAAAGTTGGCGTTAGCCACACTAGAGAAATAAAATTTGGACGTTATTGAAATTTATTTAAAAAAATACAAAATATACTGAACAACTCGTTTTAGCGAATTCACTATTTATGCATTTATTATTTTATTTCAATTATTTTTGACCAATATACTATGATGATATAATGTATAGTACAAGTGGTCTGCTTTTTTTGGGATACCTAAACATTTTGTTTGCACCAGATCGTTTTCGTAATTTCACAAAAAAAACATTTTTACAGCAGTAATCGATATTTAATCCCATGAACCGTAGATAATACATTTATTTTATCTCGCGCGATTTTTTAATGTTCGCCTGTAGAAAATATCAGTAGTTTAAACTACCTATTATGTTCAATATAGTTCTAATCCTTCGTGTACTTATACCTAATATACTTCTTCTTTCTCAATAGTCCCAGTGGCACTGAACCGCGTTTTAAGAAGGTGGGCAAGTAAAAAGTTATACAGACCGCTACCTTGAGAGATGGAACCTTTATATTGCATTATGCGTTTCAGACCTCTATTGGAGGCCGGTCGGAAAACCGTCGTAAATTAAACCGAAACGAACGCACGTCTTATTCTTTAGCCGGACTACCTATATAAGGCCGTAAGTAATCCGATTCCAACGTCTATATATAATTTGTAACCGATAATTTATGGAATCCCCCCGGGGTCGTCGTGACTACGTTTTTTTATTTTCATTTTTTTTTATTTTATTTTTTTTTAAACCTTTTTCGACGTCGTTGTACTACACGCAGATAATATTTCAATCGGACGCATATAATAGTAGATAGGAAGTAGATAACCGTTTCTCGACGAGTCAACGATAATTTATCGTGCGATTGACCATAAAAAAAAATATCATATATTGGTGTAGTTAGATAATATCGTGAGATATTATAATTCGGAGGTCGACGGTCGCGAGGGTGTACGTCCGAATCTATAATGAACACAATAAACACGCAAGTCGATGGCGAATAAAAAATAATATAAAAAATGAGCTGATACTGGGGATGGGTGCAGCCACTGTTGTAGATAAAAAGTTGGGAAGATAGGATACATAAGGTTATTATATTTATATCTGTAAGCAACGATAAACCATTGCTTGACGAAAGACGATTCCGAGCACAATTCGTTAATACATAATTTGAAGTGCCGTATTTTTTTTTCTTTTTGTTTAAATTTGATTTCAAAATGCTTATTAAAAAAAAAGCCGTCCGATCATTTTGAAAATTTGACCACGTCTAAATAAGTCCAATATAAGTGTTATTATTAAGTTTTAAGTCTCCACGTGTATTTATAACTGAATCACAGCAAAAAAAAAAACTACCAAAAATTAAAATTCCTTAAAAGCTTAAAAGTGACTCAAAATGTTTTGCGATAACACCGCTAGAAAGTAAATAAAAAAAACAACAAAAAAGATAACTTGTAATTTTTCGATTTAATAATTTTTTCTGGTAGAAAACTTCGTCCATGTTTTTATAAAATTATGAAATTATACGTTTTCTTACTTAATTTCCCACTTAAGTGCTTTTATTTAAAAAATAGCATCGAAAATGAAAAATAATATGTTTTAGTATAATTTAGACAACCCGAGTTTTCAGAAAAAATGATACACTTATACATTGGAACAAGTTTACTAGGAAAAAACATGTCCACAGACTGGAATAAAGAAAAAAAAAATAAACAGCATTGCCAAACTAATTGCTTTCTCGCTACGCTCGCCGCTCGGAATCTAAAAAAGAAGGTAAACGCACGGTGGCTTTTCATCGACTAACGTTTACGGTTTACATTTAGGACCCTAATTTTCTTAGAGCAGTCGTATCAGGTTCGAATCAATATAACTATTTAGGTTATAATATGTAAAGACCGGATTCTCGTGCAATTGTATATTTTTATTAGGTGTTCCGAAACACATATAAACAAGTTATAGATTCGAATCAAACTAAGTATATTAATTTAAAATTAAAATTTTATTTTACACAAAATTGCGCGTTCTAGGGTTCTTTCATTAAAATACGTGAATTCGTATTTTCTCGATTATTTTTCTAATTTGTTATTATTGGTATTACACACATATTATTTGCTCATGTTTTCATTGCTTAGTTTGTGTTCTATTATCATTTGTTTTAATTCGCGTTTTGTTATTATTATTGTCTTCTTTTTAATGTTTTTCTATCTATTAAGTACTATATTTGGTTAACACCCATTATTTTATTAAATAAATTAAATAAATAAATATTATTTGTAATATGTGTTACTTTATATCGAATGTAAAACAGTTTTAAAACTTATCTTTATTGCGATAAGGATGATATATAACCGATATATGAGTGGCTACAGCACACGTATGATTATTGATTAGTGTCTAGGTACGGTACACTACACTCAGTGTACCCGGTACAGTTTATCCGTTACAGCCGTAGCTAATATCATATTTATATTATACTCGTGTTTTTTGACGTGTATTAAATATTTCACGTATTGTTCAATTAAAACACTGAAAATAGGTAGCAGTACATACATTTTAGTAAAATGTTGTAAATCAGATTATAGTTTATATTCAATATAATACTTATACTACCACACAATAATAAATAATAATATAATGAAAAATAAATAGGTATATTTAGGTATTATTTTCAATATAAAATTAAAATTTGAATTGTTACGAACAAATTGTTGTTATTTAACTCTTAAAACAAGAAAAATTTAGTTTTGCACGTCCGTTTTTTTACACATTTCAGCATTTTAGTCACAAATTCTCCAGGTTTTTGCTGCACGAAAATCCGGTCTTTAGTTAGATATGTGTTTTCAAAAATCTTCTAAGTTGCCCTAAAACTCCTAAAACCAACTAGGTCGACTATGTTACGAACCGGACTCGGATACGACCAGTAAATGCACGAGATGTACGAATTTCCCGAAATAAGGTTTTTCGTCGACATGCGATGACCATCATAAAATACCCACGCCATACCGTTGCTCTAAAACTATTATGTCTACGCCAAGTGTGTGTTTTTGTTATATTTGTTATATATACCTATGGTATAATATTATATATTGTGACCAGCTTTTGGCTAGAATGGTTTTTCTTTTCTTAGTATTTCACGTTTTACCGCGAAATCTATATTTCTCCGGGCGTAAGTACAGTCTCTTAGTAATAAGAGTTTTTATGGAAGTTGGGTGTAAACACTAGGGTTCTCAAGAAAAAAAAAAATAATAATAATAAAAAAGTTCTGAGGGAACCGTCTATATAGACCTACATCACTGCAGCGACGATATTGTTATTACCGCCAACCGCCACATTGTTGACGATGACGCTATAATAACGGGACGGACGGATGTCGGGTGTGAAAGAAAATCGATTGAACAAAGTGAAAATATAGGTATAGGTATTATTATGATGTTTGTAAATAATATTTCGGATGTATTCCGGAGCTCGCGATGAATGATCGCAGGACGCGCCAGCCGCTTTCTCGTGTACCTATCTATAGAAAAGGCAGTAGGTTCCAAAAGGTGTTCTTCTATTTCTCGTTCTCGTCTGCGGTTAACTTCATTTCCGTAGTGTTTTTCGACGCACACGATCGCACGACAATCGGGCCCCGGTGTGTTACACTATTCATTTTTCTTGTCGGACGGCAATTCGCTTAACACACGTTATTAAACTGCAGTCAGGCCATACTTATTAATGAGTGTCCAGGGGGCATTGGCCACGAGGGTCACATTTCAAACGGGGCGTCATAATCTTTTAGGACGCAATGTTAGTTTTTATTTACTACCGACTCTATCCCGTAATTTACACTAGCTCAACGTGGGACCTAAAATTTTCCGTTTTAGAACACAAAGTATAATTAATGTAATGCGCAGCTTGAAATTACTTGACGCAGCTTGAATGCGTTGTAAAAAAAAAAAAAAAGCCGAACGAAACAAATTAAAAATGTAAAACCGTCTCTGTAGACAGGTATTTATGAAATTAATTAAAAATTAATTTAAGTAATAAAATTACAAATCTTTAAGCGAGATATTGTTTATAAATAGTTTTCGATTTGAAAGTAGCGCGCATTAAACCGATTGCAACGCTTTCAAACACGAAAATATACATTGATTCGAAGTCGTTGGCTATTTTTTTACATATCAGAATATAATGTAACACTATTGTTCAAATTGTTCATAATATTAAAACTGTCGCCACCAAAACCGAAAAGCAATGAAATTAAATCGAATCCGAAATAAAACTGCACTATACACTGATTCGACGAGTTTTTGTTCAACAATTCACATTGATTCTGCAGACAAAACGGCGGTCATCATAATCGCACATTTTCAGAAAAAGGTTTTTGTTCAATTCCGCACACTTTAAGTTTCGGAGCTTAGGGAGGGACCTATTAGTTTTATTATAATATGCGTTTTTTTTCTGTCTATGAACAACATTTGGAAAAAATTTTGCCTATTTGGTGCATTAAAAGATGTTTTTGGATTTTCCAAGAGGGTTTCGAAATAATTGAGAAAAACCCCCAAAAAAATTAAAGGTAAAATGGCAAATTTTTTTTAAAAAATGCTATCGTCGTAAATCGGAGCAAAATTACTGTTAGAAATGTTCACAGATAAAAAAAAAATAAATAAAAATAAAAACCATTGGAAAACCAATACATTCCTCACTTCACGCAGAATCGAAAAAGAGTGCCAATTTCATATTTTGCCTCGATTAAAAAAAAAAATTACATTCAGCCCTACTTAAAATATTATTATTATGTTTATGAATTAAAACATTGATTCTTATAAATGACGAAGTAAAAGTTAAAATTAATATTTCCGGTACATTATTGATTGCCGTACATGGTAGGTACATTTATTATTTGTACCGCGTCATCCATAGTGCAAAGTCAAAGAGAAACGGTCGACAGTTCACGAATACACTAAATGTTGTTACCTTGGTGTTTGTTACGAACACGGTCTTAGATTATTAGGTATTAGTATTAGGCAACTGGATAATAGAATCCGTGAATTTTGTAATTTAAAATGGGATAATATCATTGACATTAAACTTATAGATCTGCATACATCATTGAGAGATAGCAGTATTACTAGTACTAGCATGTAAGAGTTCCCTGTCCCGCGAATAAGAGCACAGGTGATTACCTACAAGTTAATTTCATCGCGTAATTACATTGGGCTGGGAACGAATATTTGTAGTTTACGATTGAAATTGAACGTATCTAATCTGGAGAAACGTGTAGTAAAGCAAATTGCGAACAATCCCGAAAGTTTTATTTTTGTGAATTTAAGATTTGGATTACCTGGGGTATGGTTCTAAACGATGATATAATTTTAAATAAATATACGCGTTGTGGTTCATACGACCGCCGAATTTTAAAGTGTCAACCCAAAGTGTGCGGTTCTGAACGACGCCCAGACAAAACAATCCAAAACTTTCAAACTTATTTAGATTCTGCAGAGTAATAAATAAAAATAAATTAGTTTTGCAATGAGGTGTTTTTTTCTCGGAAAACACCTTTACGGCTAATCAAGATTTTTTTTTCTGGTGGTACTTTATTTGAAAAATATTCTGAAATTCCCAACACATTAAAAAAATATACTTTTTATGTTTTATTATTTTATTTTTTCCAGCACTTTCGATTATATGCTCTGATATTTTCACGCAATAGCTTAAAAGTTGCGAAATTTCCATCCGGTAGTATTTTATTATTGAAAACAATTTATCGACATTTCAAATATCTAACGCCTTGTTGATATTATTTTGGTTTTAGTTTATATCCGGGTTATCTGTTGGCAACAAAGGAATAAACGCGACACTAATTACAGTGCTGTACTCTGAGTATTTTTTCGTTTACAAAAATTTATCGTCTCGTACAGTGCATTACATAAACTAAATTACCCTGTGTAATATCCTAACTTCCTAACTACCCACCTCTACGACAGTGGCCTACCCGCGAGCAAAATGTTTTTCAATACTATAGCTTCGGTAGTATTATCTAATTCATATATACTATATTTGACGTATTGCAGATCAATACATGATTAATACGTTTCGAAGGTGAGTGTTCATTGTGCCGATAATGCACGAGGCGCGCCGGAAGTCTGTTATTGTTACGTATAATTTTGTCGGGATAAAAGTATAAATATTGCGTTTTCGAGTTTTCTCCTTTGATAGGAGGCGATAAAATTTTCACGTAGATGCTGTAGAGAAATAATATCAGTAAGTGGATTTGCCGGATTCGAAATTATCTGCAATGTATACGTACCTATATGTATAGTATACACTGTTCTACACACGTTTGATACGTTCGTTAGAGAGTACTTTTTTCTCTCCCGTTGTCGGATCGAAACGCGTTCGACTTTAGGAATTTAATAAATATATATGTACGATAATGAGGGGGGGAAGAGGAGAAATCGCCGCGATAACGTTACACAACGCGGATTGCGGGAGTTCATTAGTTCCGATTTGTAAGCAGAACAGCTGTTGAAAAATAAAAAAACTGTTTAAAATCTCCACTCGCTCGCGTACAGTATTATAGCGTTCGACTATACGTATATATACTGTACGTATATACGATTGTAAGACGTAGAGAACGCGAAAAAAATATAACGTGTAAATTCGCCACAAAGGACCGACGGCGTATAAATATTACGACTTTACTTTTTCTCGACGGGCGAGTCACCCGACATTTTCGATATCCAAACAATTTTCTTTTTTAACCCCGACTCGAGTCCCCGGAAATGAACTTATACGCGGGGCTTTCGTACGCGACAATGACCGCGTATCGCGCAGGTACTTCAACAAAATGTGAAGTCGTTTCAGGTTTTTTTTCACCCAGAAACTTTTAGCCGTTATATATATACGTATATTATGTATAACCATATCATTCGAAACGAACGAAAAACATACTTAGCAAGTATACCTAACCGTTAATCTTTCTCGACGCGATAAAACCGTATACATGAACGATATTTCCACTAATACAACAATATTATGTTGAAATTATCGACTATTCACCCCACCCCCTCGCACGAACATTTTTTTTTTAAATCATGTTCGTTTCACGTATTATTTTCCCGTATTTAAAATATTCGATTCCACTACTAACAGCCAATTATATACCAATTATATACCTTTGGTCCTGCGTTGAAGAAGAAGCGTTTAAGTCGATTTCGTACAGTTATCAATGCAAGCTAGTTCAATTTTGGAAATACGTACACTTGTTCTGTTGTTCATTGTCTAACACACTAATACACTGCATAGTATGCATACACTTATTTTGAAATATAGTAGTAGACATTTTGTTCAACGAATATTTTATAGAGTGGCGTTTGGGATGGCGGTAATAATTCGTGTACAAAACTGTATTATTATTGCCCGTGAATAATCTCGCGGGAAGCAACTGGTGTGTGCCCTCTCGAAACTCGACTACCTATTATTGTTTACAAGCCAGAAACAAGACAATAAATTTTGTCCGACAATACTGCAATGAGTCGTTCGAGACATTTACACAGTTTTCGGAAATTCGAATATTATATTCATAATTTGAGTAAGAAAGTCTGCTTTTAATGATGTCAATATTATTAAAGAGTTGACCTATTGCGGTATATTACATTTTGACTTTTTTTGACATTATTTTATTTAAATTAAATTAAATAATACGTTTTATTCTTCTTAAGATTCATAGACCATTTATTATGATTAGCGTTTCTTTCCATTTATTTTTGCTGCTGCAAACTTCTTGTAGTTTCATACGCCTGAGCTTTCTCCGCTTTGTCCAGCCACCATCATTGGTTAAGTCCTATAAAGGCCTCTTTTCTTAGAGTTCCAATTCAAGGTAATGTTTTGCTATCCAGTTGGATTCCATTGCATGGCCTAACCAGCTTGTTCTCTTAGGTCATAATAATTTTATTTGGTTCTCAAATAATACAAAAGAATGTCGTTGTTTTTCCTGATCTCGTAGTATTCGTTGATTTGTTATTATTTTTAAAACTATTGATTTTCCGTGAAAATTACTTTTAAAAAAATACGTTATTAATTACAATTAAAAATCATGCACGTATATTGAATTCAATGAAATTGTTCAACGCTATATGAAATAAGTGAAACATTGACGATATTAATATAATAACCAAAGAGATATGTAGATACGATTTGTATTTACTATACCAAAAAAGGAAGCGAACGACAGAATGGATTATTGAAGCTGCAAACCAATCTTACGTTATTGGCAACAAGAGTGAAAAAGTAATGCCATGTTCAACAATAATATTTCAATATTATCAAAACTTCTTTCAACTATAACCCATAAACCGATAACACTTTTTTTCTAAACTAATAAATTAAATAAATAATAATTTTTTTTTTTTCTATTCTGTTGGTACTACTCTTGGTAGTCCATACGCATTTATTTTACTCGTTGACCTATATTTGTTTACTGAATATTTTGAAACCGAACAATATTCTGTCCGCTCTGCGAAAATTATATCAGAATGCGAATATACCTTTGGCAATATTTTCTGTACTTTCCGGGAAATTGTTTTAGATTTTTATCAGATGGTGAAATATTAAAACTAAATACCGTATAACCCATAATTTTATTACGCAGGACGGATAGATAAATACACGCAGGCACCATAATATTTATTATTCATGGAACTATGTTCATACAACACCTATGCTATTAGGCGTGTGGGATATGTAGTGTTTTGATTTGTAACTGTTGACAATATATACCTAATACCTATTTATAAACAAAGATATTTCCAACGCATATCAGTCATCAACGACAATAATGTCTATTATAATAACACAAATGTTAATTTATTATAAAACGCAATGTACATTCAGTGGTGAACATACGGGGAGATCCAGCCCATCATCCCCTCCAAGACACCGACATAATCGTGGTCTAAAATAATAAAAAAAAGAAACTTTTAATAGATACATTTGAAATACGTATGATTTGTCAGGACTCCTGGAAAAATGTGGAAAACCCGGCCCGCAGTATACGGTTGTGATGGTTTATAGAAGCATAAAAAACTACTCGACCGATTTCGCCGAACATTTTACGGTTTGTTCCCATTATTTTTCGGATTTAACGGTATGAACGGGAAGTTCAACCCTTAAAATGAGGTTCATACGGAAAATTTGTCCTTAAAATACGAAAATTGCATCTTTTTATTTTGTTCTTGTTAATTTCTGGCATTGATTATCAGTCACAAGGAAAAAAACGATTATTCATTATTATTATAATCAATTGTTTCCGTATTAAATAAATATTGAGATAAATATTAAAAATATATTCGCATTTTTAATGAATCATTATTTTCGACGATGCAAAAATGTTTGTTGGCAATATTATTCAAGCTTATAATTGTAGTTCAATGAAAATCTGCGAATGTTGCTAATACGTGTATTTAATAAGTTTGGCTGGTTTAAAAAAAAAGTTTTTGTTTTGGTGGTGGCGAAATCTTGAAATATTATCATATCTTTTTATAACTGCTACGAAGTCGAGTGGAAAGTTTATATTATAATTATATACAAAAAATCACTGTTCGACTTTTTAATTTGACTCTTGTGACATTTACTCTATTGAAATTAATATGAATTCGGTCGATTAACTACTCAATCGAGTGTCGGTTTATTTCTTTAATGTTAATCGCCTGTTTCTCGTCGTCTTTATAATATACTTTATTTTTTAGATTCTGAACATATTTTCTTTTAGATATGACTTCGAATAATTGTTTATTTATTTTGAATGATGGTATAACTTTTTCACATTTTTCACCCCTATCGTGTACTCTGCTGCAATAAATGAAGAGCAAGTTTTCTTTTCGGGTTTTTTTTTTCCACTAATTTTCTTCTTCTTAGTACAAGTCATATTTTTTAAAATTATTCGCGGGTTTTTTTTATTTTAAAACGCATATTATACAAAATCGCTGCAACGCTGAAGCAGCTCTCTCATGGGATTTGAAAAAAAAGTTGCTCACGAAAATAACATGACGTAATAAATTACCTAGCCTGCGTGTAGTTTTCGAGAAAATATCGAGATTTAATAAATGGTGTATTAAGAAGTAGTGAATTAGTGAATAGTTTTAATTTCCGAACCGAGACGATTCACGATTCAAATAAACCGGGAGTGCACTGAGTGATAAATCCTCGATGTGACATTCGTTATCTCGGAAAGTACCAATTTTCAAAGTTAGTAAAACTACTAAACAGACGTACAAAAAAAAGCACACATCATTATTATATATACCTTAACTATATACCTACAGTAAAAGTGTAAAACACCGATACATTTAACTCATAACTTCGTTCAGAATTTAAAAATATATTAGTCGTCGAGAGCTTTGTTAAGTTTCATGTCGAACTTTGTGTAGTATAAAAAAATTATGTCGTGAACAGACCTGCTTACACACACACGAATTACGGGTGAAAAAGTTTGTGTTTTTTTTTTTACCGACAAAATTTCTAATAATCGGCATCGTTTCGTCAAAACATCTTATTTATTATACAGCAATTTATTATTATTTATTATTGGCAAGTACCTATCCATCTATCTCTAAACCGTTTCTCGAGCACAAGCTATTATCTAAAATTGCCGCAAGGTATTATACCTAAACTACACCCGACCGCTACCCGGCCAATGAGGTTGAAAACTTGAAAATAATATTATTACGGGATTATATTTGTATTATTTATTATTATCGATCGTTCGACGGTACAATAATAATGTATATAGAATATTGTGTATTTTATACGTACCTGTACGTCATCGTATATAAACGAGTTCACGTCTCGGCCCCGTACAAAAGAGAATTTTCGCTAAATATATTATAATAATATTGTATACGTACCAAAAATATTATAATATAGTCGCATATTTCATGAATCGATGCCGTCATTGTTGTTGGCCGTATATAACGTACAGTAGTCGAACAAAAACTGTAGAGAACGCCCGGAAAGTTGTCGAGACACGTCGCTGTCGTCGTAGTCTCGTTGTCGTTTGTTCGGTTCGAAAATATCGAATATTTTTAAAGTGAAAATTTAGATTTTCGCCACGGCCCTCGGGCTAACGGTTTCCACAGATCATCCGTCCGGATTTTTCTCGCGGCCTCGAATACTCGAACACTAGATTCTATATAATTTTCCGTAACATTAAAGATTTAAGGAAGTATACGGTAAAAGAAAAAAATTCACAATTTCTTAAAACTTCGAGCTCGAAGCGCACCCTTTTCATCAAGTTTAATCGAGCTCAAATTTTAAGAGCCTTATTTTTATTTGTATTGGAACAAATTTTCGGCCGACAACCTTTCAAATTAAGAAATCAATTTTCTTTCTGTATAAATAACGGGCGACCCTAGCGAACAGTTTACTAATACGTTTTCTCGCAAGGTTTTCGTACGTGTAGATCGTAAAATCGTTTGTAATTAAATCTAGAGCGATCGTCCCGCTTCAATTAACTACCGACCGCGGTCTCTGTTTTGCTTCGTTAAGCGTTCGCCATCCTCGGGCTACGGATACGTGTGTCGGATGTCGAAAAAAAAAAAAAAGAATAAAGAAGAGAATTACGGGGCGCCCTAACGAATTTAAAGTTGTGCAATATTAACCGCGAGCACGCGCGCTCGCCGGACTCTAAAAACTAAACGATCTCGTCGTCGTCGTCGTCGTCGGTGTATTAAAAGCCGTAAAATAACGATTTACGCCGTAACGGTGTTAGGTACGGTGTTTTCGCGTGGAAACAAAGGCGGCGAGCTCGCGCGAGGCGTGCGTATCACGAAAAATCGTCCGATAAAAACGATACGTACTGTATGTATTTATATGTGTGTGTGTGTGTGTACGTACGCATTTAACGTTATTATTATCACAGCGTTGCAGATTATTGCGTCCTACCCGACACGCTGGCCCCGCCGGTCCGGAACCGCGAGCCGGTAATCGTAATACACGCGAATATACGCGAGCGAATGTTAACCGCGCGTTTTATTTGCGGAATACGTCGGTATTTTATGCTGCGACGACAACGCACTGTATACATCCCGGTATAATAATAATAATAATAATATTATTATTATTATTATTATTGCGCGCGGGTCTCGAGTCGTAGGATTTTCAATTTTGAGCGGCCGTGTAGCGAGCGCGGTTTTCCCGTGCCGGAACCGGAAACGGATCTATCGCCGTCTGCAGCGCAGCTGCGGGGGATGTATTATTATTATTATTATTATTATTATTATCATTATTATTGTTATTATGTGCAGATGCGAGCGAAAACATCAAAGTACAGTCGCGTGACAACGTACGGTACAGCAGTAGTGTACGCGTTTCGGCGTATATTTCGACGATGCGAAAACGGTAATAATAATAATAATAATAATATTATTATTATTGTACGTTCGGATATCGCGCAGTTTTTCAAATATTAAATACAGATGCATAAAATATAGGTTTACGTGGGTGTTGTTACAGTAAGGTACACGCAGTCGGCAGAGAATTATTTTGAAATAATCAAAGCCGGGCGAGTCGGCCGGCGTTTTCAACTCGTTAAAGTCAAATTATAAAAACAACGAAGGCAGTAGATCGGAAGTTTTATTTTATTTATTTATTTTTTTTTTTTTCTGTTTGTTTTCAATTTACAAAACCTCCAACTCGGTCCAGTATTAAAAATAATCGTTCGACGAAAACGATAATTCGAGTAATATTTTTTCGTCAATGTCTAAACATCACCTGCTAAACACGTTCGGTGCGATTTCGCCGTGCTATTCCGTCCATCGCGATTCTGATCGACCGACACCCCGTCGTTCGGTTCTTTCATGTCTTTAACCACTCAACCACCAAGTGAGTATAATATTATTATTCAAATAATGCTTCCTTCAGCGTATCAGACATGACCGGCTCACTCCAATCGCTATACGCCTTAAGGGCTTAAGAAACTTCTCAATGTTTGGTCTGTTGTACAGTATTCTTTCTATAAATCCGCCGTTTTTTTCTTATTTCGTATTCTCCATTTAGACTCCGTATGGATTTGTAAAAAATTAAAATATTTTCCGTAGCGTTATCCTTTCAAAGTTAGCTATGTTTGTTCGTTTCCTTTGGTAGAGGACTAAAGTTTGGCGCGCATACGTTGTTACACTGGGCGCAAGTAAAATGCATACAATATATTATTTAAAAATGAAAACGAGTAAATGGCATTGAATTAATATAAGTCCTCGAGTAATCTAGTTGCTTCGACGTGAATTCAAATGGCAGATAACAAATATGTGTACGTACACAGACAAGTCTTTTAAAGAAAAAAATAATAATAATGTGAAAAGTTTTAACGACCATTTGTTGAAAAGTATATTTTAAGTAGACATAGTCAGCCTAACTATATGTATATGATATTAACTTATTTATGTAAATAACGTGTATGTACCTACCCGCTGTCTCGAGGATTAAAACATAGTGGGCTCTACAGATGTAATTTTGTAGTGTGTATACAAGTATATTATAATATTGTGTAGCGGTGTGCCAGAAACAACAATGCAAATCTAAAGACTCCTCCTCGCGGGATTACGTTTTTTTATTGTAATATATTTTTAGATTTCAGACGAAAGAATAACTCGGGTCTAGATATCACTCTTGTACAAAAATAACGTGAACGATTGATAGTGAAAAAATACCCTTGAGCTGCAGAGCTGAATCATCACCGTAATCGGATTTCCCGCCACCTGTTTTAAATATTATAAACATATTTTTTTTGAAACAACAAACAACCAAACACTATAATACGTAATACAATACTATACTATTTTCGGTGCATTCAAAAACAAACATACGTATCTTTGGTATCGGGAAAAATGTGCATAAGTCGATTTTGTAGTTTCAAATTACATATAAAGAAATAAAACGTTGATAATTGCTAAATCGGAAATGTTTATTTATTTAGGTAAATAAAAATATGCACACTTTTTCTATACTTTTGGAGTAAATAATTATTCACCTGTTGTGTTAGACGATGGCTTTAGTGAGAACAGACGTTCGCGTATTTCTCATATTTGTAAATTTGCATTTATTTTTACATATCGTACAATAAAAGCTATTTGTTAGAGACGAAATGAATCAGATGTCGAATCGATTGCTACGATATAATATAAAATATATCTTTATTTTTTTCAAATCCTGTTGAATAGACCAAAATGCACCAATACAGTTGAGTAATTGGTTGTGACGTTCCTTGGATATAATTAAATGTAATTCACCGTTGCCCCGTGATATTAAACGTTCTATATACACGCGGACGCAAAAAGTTGAATATTTGCTCAATAGTAAAATTAAATCTTTACAATTTTCATGGTTTTTACTTTTCTAACTTTTCTCGTGTCCGCGAAAAGTCAAAGAACGTTGTTCAATATAAAGTACAACATCTATCGCACGATTACTACATATTGATTACCTATGGTCTCTATTTTATAAGCACGACATAGTTGACACTGTTGATCGTCTTAATACATACAAGCATTGATTAAGTAGGTACACTGATATACAAGACACGACGTAGTGTACTACCTTGAAACTGTAATTAACTTAAATCACAATATTAATTATTAAACAAGACTATATACACCGACCTCTGTACCACCTATACATAAGGTTCGGTTGGACCTTCTCCCCCGTTTTCTTCCGTGGGACGAGAGATGTAATACAGTGTTATACTTACACGATAAAGTATCCCAAGTGCTCTATGTCTCGCACGCGACGAAAAATCTTGCCGTGTGAGGGTTCTATTTATTTTTTGTTAATAAAATTAATAAAAAAATATCTCGTGCGACGTCGGTAAAATCGATTTATTATCAAATCGCTCGAGTGACATTAAAAATTCTGTGTAATTTTAGCAAAAATCAAAATAGGTACAAACGATACCTCCTATAAAGTCGAAAATACTTAAATATTTCGTTATAGTTATAATCGGTGTTATATTTTCACTGTATATTGTGTCCCCCGGAAAATCACGTACCAAAAGCACACGGGAGAGGTTATCGTTTCTACGACGGTATATTATAACTGATCGATCGGTTTTCAAGACGATTGGTTTTCGTGCACGGCCTACAAATTATATATAGATTTAATTTAATATTTATGTTTTGCAGTTTCGTATTACTATACGCACATATCATTATCGCAGTTGAAAGCATGATGTTTACAAGACGCGCGCGATATAAACGCTGACAAGGTCTTATTATACGCCGTTCGGGGTTTATTGAGTCACGGAGGTCTTACTCGTTTTTGATGGATTGTACAGGGTCCGCGTGTACTGTCTTTTTTTACACCGCGCGAACGGTACACGAATTCACTACCTACCTATATTATTATTATATACCTGGGAGCTGAAGCTGACGAGTTGTCGGTATAGTTCCGTGTCCTTTGTGGGACGCATATTGTTTTCCCGGCGAACCACTGGGAATATTATTGTTTTATTGCCCCGTCGTATGCTCTAAATTATCGCTCGAAACGACCGTTAGTTTTAATGTAGTTTGAAACAAATGAATTTAATTAAAAATACCTATATATCGTACGATTACGCGGAAATACAATTATCCGTTCGGATATTATGTATTCTTTTCAAAGTTAAAACTCGAGCGTTGAGTTTTCTGAAACAAAATGCAAAAAACAAATAGGTTTCCAGAGTTGAAATCGTCCAAAAACCTAAAGAAAAAATACGAACGTAACGGCGTACGCATTAATTCTATCATGATATAATGTGCTTTTTGTTTTGTTTTTTTTTTTCTGTTTATGAACACATTTTTCACCAGAAACCGTTCATCGATATTCAAGTATAACATGTTTTCTGGAAGCTGACCTGGAAGTCTATTTGATGAATTTAAACGGTCATTTTTATTTAATTTGTAGTTTTCTTAATTATCGGGAAAATTATAGCAATGAAATAACAGTAGCATAGTGGAATAAAATAACAATTAAAAACAAACAAAAAACGTGCTGATACTGTTCATAAGTGCGCCACTATATTTTATAGGAGTGAAATTGGAAAGGTAGGACACATAAATCTATCTAATTTATGTCTGTAACAATTACTAACGAAAAACGATTCTGTGCCAACGTCCATTAATGCACCATTTGTTTCGTAATATATGCGATTTTCATTAAAATTTGAAAGAAAAAAAATCAATATAAACAAATTATTATATTACACTCTACCTTTTTGACTATTGAGTACGACTTACAATAAAATATCTGAAAAATTTCCAATCATTTCGGTGACACAATTATATCCGCATAGTACTTGTTAAATAAAAACTATCTACGAGAAAACTCGCAAACATAAAATGCCTATAAATATTTAAAAAATTGTCAAAATATTTTAATAATTTTACCATATTGATAAAAGACAAGTATACTTTTTCTGTCGAAATTTCAAATTCTTACAAATTTTTTTATTTTAATTACAACAAAAATACAAAATTTAAAATAATAAAACATTATTCCCGTAAACTTTACTGTACTTTCTACGGTTTTTCTCAATTGTTATGAAATTCCTAATGAAAATCAAAAAACGACTTCATTTTTAACCAATTGGATTGAAAATTCAACAAAAAAAAAATCTCATGTCGTTTTTCGATTAAAGCATTATTTTTCGTATCAAATATGAAAGGTATAAATTTAAAATAATGAAATCGTACACCGTAAATTTGTTCGTTTTTATTTTACGTCTGTTCTCAATTATTGTTATGAAAACCCCTCGGAAAATCAAAAAACGACCTCATCAACGCACCGACTATATCCGAAACGCAACAAAAAAAGTCTCGTGTAATTTGTCGATTGAAGCGAGTTTTTCGGTCAAAAAGCCGTTCACACATACGCGAAAAAAACCTCGCCTCAGCCAAACTCGTCTTCGTAAAACCGTTCAGTCTCTTGTTATGCTCCGAAACAAAACAAAAAAAAAAACCAAAAACAAAACAGAATCAGTAGCGTAACAAACGGCGGTAATAACAACGGCAGTTATAGCGAGTTATATAGAAAGTTTCGTCGATGTTTTGCGTCTGCGATGTGTCGTAATAATATGTTAATATGTTATAGAGCGAAAAGTGTCTGCGCGATAAGTACGCACGACCCTTGCGTAACCTACATCAGGGACTGGTACCTTGTGTTTTTTACGGTTCCGGTACTTAATTATTTTATTGAGAGGTTCTGGTTGCGGTTCAGATTCATAACAATTTGCATTCAGTTCTGAGTTCAGTTGATAGCAATGATTTGTAAATTATATGTACGTCGTATTATGGTAAAATAATTGAATAGGCATCGCCTATATGTTTTCTTGGATAATATTTGTTTAATATTGTACCGATTTTCCCGTTATTTTTAATGATTTCACAATAAATAAACCGCTATTAACAATAATAAAAATAGTTTATCAAATCAGTCGTAGTTTTAATCCAGTATCTCGTAAGCTTCTCTAAGTCGATAAATTGATCGTAAGCCACAAAGGAAAAACCAAATTATTTATCATTGTAAAACCCGTTGTTTTTATTTTAAAAACATGGGTTCCGGTTTCCAATATTTTAAGGGTTTCCGGGTTCCAGAACCGGTTCTTTTCGGTTCGGTTCCGGTCTCTGCCTATAAATAAGCACTGTCACTGCGTTATTATAAACGTAACCGAACGCCGCCGATAATAATACAAAAGAGCCGGCCGCGATGTCCGTCGCGAGTCCGTGATGAATATTATATTATAGTGTACGGGAACAACGTGGCGTATAATATAATATGGATTTATGCGCGTAATATAACGAAGTAGTTTTCAATTACAAATTCAATTTGTACAGAGCCGCGCGGCAGTGTTTGACATTTAATGATGTCCCGGGAACATATAGGTAGGTAGGTTCTTAAAACGCCGTTCTTGTCCGCGATAAAACGCAAAAGCCTAAAAAAAAAAAAAGAAAAGGTAAAAAAAAAATACACACGTATATTCGTCAAGTACGCACTTTGGTTTCATACATACGCGGTTCTACACACTTACCCTATTTATACGCTCGTATAATATAAAAATACTGCGAATTTCGCCGCTTTAATAACATGATGAAGTTTTCGGTTCGAATTCGACACTATAAAACATCCGCGAGCCGCTGAGTTCCGTCATTAGAGTCGAATTCTCACCCGCGCCTATTCGACGACGATGAAGAAATATTCTTTGCGAAACAATACAATGCACCACTTTACTACACAATTTCCTCGACAACATATTAGTAAATTCATCCCGAGTTTTATCACTTCACGGTCCGCCAACAAAACAACTCCGATTCCCCAGTTTCGGTTAGTTTGATCAAAAGAGAGCCGCTTTAACTTTAGTCCAAAAGTAGCGAGGAAAATACATCATATTATGCACTATACTATATTCGAAGGTGGGCATCAACTAGTTAAAATGTTAATATTTTTAAAACTTAACTAATTTAAGTTTTCATTAGATAAACTTAACTTTTTTCGGTAAATTTGTATAAACATTCAGTTGAGTTTACGAAATTTCGGATTTAATTTTAATTTCTTGTTCTCAATATTACGGTTTAGGCCGTAAAGTAGTGCGAAATGTGCGGCGAAATTTACTGCATTGGGCAACGGGCATGCAGTGAAACATGGCAGTTTTTTTTTTTTTTTTTTGGTGTACGGGGTGTACACCGTCTTATGCGCACTATACCGTTATGTACAAAATAAGGGAGATACGGTAGGATAAAAACGTCGAAATGACGTAATAATTATTAAAATATAATAAATATTTCAATTTCATTCAGCATATTACGTTAAATAAATTTATCAAACAATGGAAATTGTATGATTATAATAATTACAATATAAAATTATTTGTTGTTTGTGTTGCATTATATCTGTATAATTTATAAACATGATAGTATTGTAATAATGTCCAACAATGTATAAAAAGAATAATATTAAATACTTTTAATAGCAAAAATATAATAATAATAATAATAACAATTTAATGTATTAACCGAGTTAAGTTAATTTTTTGTTACATTTTAACTTTTAACTTACCTAGTTAAATTTATCTTTTGTTAACTATTAACTCTTAGCAGAAGGCATTTTTGTATATTTAACGTAACTAGTTAATAATTTTCATTAATTTGCCCACCTTGATTATATTATAATTGACAGACACAACATTAATATTTTACAGTTTCTACTTTTTTCGACAAAAATAATTTGGTTTTTATAATTAAAACTGATTATCAACTGATTATAGCAGGATATAATATTATTATTGTCGTTATTTAAACACCAATCCGTGCACGTATTGCCACCAAAATAATATTGTTCGCGTAACATCGAATCGTCATAGATTACGTGGCGTAACTTGACGTCGTTTATTTTGTCGCTGTGTCTGAAGTGTGTGCAGGTACTCCCTGCAGCTCGGAAATTGGTCACTCGAATAATGCAGCACGATTTACGTTCCAAATCCTCCAGTTTTCGCATTTCTGCCGTGGTCACGATGCGCGCGTTCAAAATATATATTTATGTTTTTTATTCCATCGATTTTTTTCCACAGCATAAGCTCCAGGGAGCTTTCCTCTATAATAAATACTATGCAGTTTTTCTTTCGGATCAGTCGTCAGAATAGCATTTTTTACCATCGTCTCCGAAGTCCATCCGTTTTATGCGTTTTGTCGTCCATTGTACGTTTCGGATTTGTTTTTCGCGAAACTTGTCCTCTTGTATCATAATAATTTGAATATAATTTCCACATCCACTATATTATTATTAACACTTAAGTGGTGCATCATTAAGATTATTATTATTATTTTTTTTTTTGTTAATTCACCACAAAATTTTAGATGTTAATCCTCGAGTGATTTCAGCGTGTGAACTCGTCGCGTTATTTGGGAGGGAGTCAAAACATGTGGTTGCGTCGTTTACTTTTAAAATAGTCCCAATTGGTCTGCTGAATAACGCAGCAGTATTTATACAATTAATGTAGAATTTTATTTTTATTTTTCACATTAATAAATTGATAATTATAAAATCCAATGATCACTACGTTTTATTAATAAATATTCAAATTTAAATTTATATAGGTTTATTAGTACTATTTAAAGAATTTAAATATCAACGTTTTAATTATTATTCAGTAAATATATTTTACATTTTCACCACGAAAATGAGCGAAAAAATAAACGACGGCGCTTCTCGTAAACGATAAAAATTAAATAAAAAGTTATTAGTATCGGCTGGTTCTTCTTTCCAGAATATTTCAAACGTATTTTAAAAAAAAAAAAAAAACGTTAAAAACAATAAAAAAAAAACGTATTATAAGAAATTATTTATTGATTAAACAATCTCTGATGAATGTACATTTAATTATTAATTTATAATAAGTGTACCTACTTATTTTGTGCAGAAATCTGTCAGTATTGAAAGCAATGCATTAATATAAGTAAAGGAACTGAATCCACAGAATCAATCAATATGACCGAAGACATGTCATGTGAGTTAATGAATTTAATATTTATGCATTTACAGCGCTCGATTTTATTTACAAATGTGTGCTTATTTAATGTGTACGTCATGTAATATTATATTAAATGAATCCTCATCTACTAGGCAACATATTTCAAAATCATAGTTTGTCGTTGACAGCAGTGCCGATCCCCAAAATATGTCGTAACTTGATTTTAAGTGAAATACGAGTGGTATAGCACTAGTAACAAAAGATAAAACAAAGTGAGTACATAAGTTCCTGGAATGCTAAAAATAAATGACAATAATAATAACTAAACCTGATTAGGTATAATTAATATGTAATTAGATCGAACAACGTTCATCGGTAATCTGTGAATTTTTGTAACGGACGACGAACACCGAACACTGAAGCAAAATGAAAACTGAGCAATTTATTTTTGTTCCGTGTTCTGTATACACATAAACGCCTTGTCCATCGTCCGTATTTGAAGTAAACCGTACGGTTTTAACGTAAATTAATAATAATTTTAATAGTCCGTTAATACGAATTATGCAAACAATTAATAGTTAGTATCATCATATATTGAACGAGAATACATCAACTATTTAAAATTGCATTTTGCGTTCTCGTTCGACCTATATTGGAAATTCAAAATTGTTACAACGTATGGTTTCCACAACGAATTAATTTATATTAAACGCAATAATTTACACAAAAGCTTTTATACGCATAGAAAGAAAATTTACTAGTTTGATGTCGACATCAAGGTGTATGAACAACATTTTTCGAACAACGCCGAGCACCGTTCACAGATGTATAAACGTGAAGTTTGTGGTTAGCTTTATAAATATAAAAAAAAAAAACGAACGTTTATACCGTATGACCAGAAATGATTAAGTGTTTGGTCGTTCGGTGTAAACTGTAGACCTTGCAATGTAATACAAGAAGTTTGATAGTTTTTTTTTTTTTTTATAATAACCGCGACGAGTGATCACGTTTAAAAATAAGCTGAAAAATATAACATTTCATGATAAAAAAAAAATACACAACAAACAACAACAATAATATCATCGTTGCAGTATAATTTTACATAATATTTTCGAAATTTCGAATGCGTCTTCAATTTTGTGACGAAAAGTACGCGGTTTGAGTAAATATTTTTACATAATAATTTGCCCGGCAGCAAAAAAATGGATGTTTGAGTCTTTTTTGTTTTGTATTAATAATACAGAAAAGTATAAAGACATAAAAAAAAAAAAGAAATAATACGAATTATAGCAAATAAATATTTCATAACATTAACCGCGTACAGAATTGTAGAATACAAATCATTTAATATATATTCATAATAATAATAATATCGAGTTTATGAACTGGTACAGACTTAAAATTGATTCGTTTAAATTATAATGGAACTTAAAATAATAAATAATGTACAATTATTTCAAACAATATAATACTTACTGCTGGTTGAAAGAAAACAATAATAGTTTTCAAAAAAAAAAAAAAAAAATCCTCACTTTAAAACAACTTCCTGAGAATGGTGAAAACATTGAACCGATTATAAATCAACGAATTTTCGGATTTTTTATTTAAAAATTTAGATTCTGAGCGTGTAAGGAAGTAATTCTATTAGTTTCACTAGGACGTACTTATGATTTTTCTCCTTGATTGTACTGCGAATCAGAAAAACAATATTCCGAGGAACTCGTTCAGAATCGTTTTTCGATTGCAATGGTTGATATCTGTATATAAATTATATATTATCCAAAACTATTTCTGTGTTTTATTTAGATAGATAATATTTTTATTTTTTACTTTTACTCTAGATGAATGAGGAATAAGTTATTGGAGCGCAGTTATCTGAGGTTAATAATTGAATCGTCTATAATGAATCGTTGACGTATAATGAATACGTCTATAATGCATTTTTTAAATTTATATATTTTTTAGAAATAATAGATAAACTATATTGAATTTCTATTCGTATAGTTTAATAAATTAACTATTTAATTGCATCGACCATACGACCTTTTTAAACTCTGATGTGTATCAAATTTGGTACTATTTTAATACTTAGCACTTACGTATACTTATAGAGCACTTAGTTTTATGATAAGTAAAAATCAAAAAATGACGAACGTAAACAGCTACCTATAGCAAATGCCAAACTTGTTGGGGAAAATTAGAAAGAGACGCCTCCTGCCAATAGTGAAAAGAAAGAACTTTGATACAAATTATTCAAGATATCATTCCAAAGGGGGACCCTTGAGACGTTCAAGGAAAATATGTGAAGATCAGGCAAGGAACGATGTTGAAAAGTGTAGAACTTGGAAGAAATGGCAGTAGTCAGCAATGGACAGAGAAGAATGGAAATCAATATGTTGGTCAGTGAGATTTTAATGGTCGTATATAAAGAAGAAGAAGAAGACGAATAGAAATTAACAAAAGTGAAATTTGTTTAAACATTTTTCCCCAGAGGAACATAAAAAGGAGCAACAGATCGGGAGAAACGCTGAAATACTTTGGAGTAGATTAAATAAAGCAATTCAGGAAATTCAATATTACCTCGTAACAAACCACCCAAAAAATTAATGTCACAGAACTCAAATCGAGTTGCGAAGCAACAGGTTCATAGTTATGGGGTTCATCAGGGATATTCAATTTAAAGCTTGCGTACCTCAAGAATTTTCATTGAGCCCTTTCCAGCTTCAAGGAATCATTTATGTCATGAGAACATCTTAAATAACGGAACCATATTCTAGAATAGGGCGTACAAGTGCACATTATAGCTCCTTAAATGTTTATTAGGCACCTCATAAGCCTGACCGAAAGTCTCTACATAATCTCAAGACTAACCCCAGGGTTTAAAAGCCTTATAACAAATATATTCGGTGCGGGGACACGGACCAAGATTACTACTTAGAATAAACCTTGGATCTGTAACACTGCCATTAGAGCACGAAAGAATAGCGAATACGAGATGGTACGAGTGTACCGCATAGTATATAATATATAATATTCCAAAATTACCAATTTTCAGGGCACCGGTTTTCGATCGTTATTAGATTTTTGAATTTTCGTTATAACATTATACCATATTGTTAGTCGAGCATTTCGCTTTTCAAAAGTTACGGTATATTTTAACCTTTTCCGAGATAAGAGAAACTGCAGCGCAGCCTATTAAAAGTTTGCGCGAATTATTATTACAATACCGTGGCGTGCGTATATAGCATAAAGCAAAACGGAAGCGGAAACAAAAGAGCACTTAAACACATACGTCGAGGACGACATTATATCGTGTAACGGTCGATAAAATATATTATAATAATATTCAGTATGGCCCGTTTTTTTTTTTTTTTTTTTGTTTCGCATAATAATAATAAGTGAAACGGTTTTTTTTTTCGGTGTAATATACTTAATGCGAGTGGTTTATATTATATTTAGAATAATAATATTCAGCCTTTTCAATGCCGCCGCAAATCGTCTCGCGCCGAGGTGAGGTTTTTTTGTTTTTAACTTTCTAAATCTAATTAATATAATAAAAGGTTATATTATTTAATTTTCATTTGAATTATATTACAAAAAACATCGAAAAAACAGAAAAACAGACAAACAGAAAATAAATTATAATACCTAAAACACGTTTAAACGCATTAGGGACCGTGTATCGTGTTATTATAGGTATAATTTCGCACGGTCGATAGTAAAAAATAACAAACTGTATAAAAACACAAAAAAAAAAATCATAAGCGGATATATTATATATAATATTATTATTGTGGTAATAATACATTTTAATCGATACGGGGCAACGGCGTCAAACATAATAACAATACCTACGATTAAAATTTAAAAATATCCCCGTGGAATTATACGAACGCAAATTAGGGTGAAACAAAATAGAAAAAAAAAAGAGCCGACACTGTCGATGAGTGTAGTAGGCGGACAATATTGGAAATATGAGATGCATCGAGTTAGCTAATAATTTATACCGGATACGCAACGATAAATCGTTGTTGACGAAAAACTATTCTGAGCGAAGGTCGGTTAACGCGGTACATTTTTACGATTTTTGTTAAAATTTGAACTGGTAAAAATTATCAAAAAAAAAAAACAAAACAAAACACATCAGCTTTAAGCTCAAATTTTTTTTCCCCGACCGCCAAGTACTACTTGTTATGCGCTTCGTGTTTTCTGTTATTAATAGCTGTACTAGAAATGTTCTCCGGTGTTTTCCCCGTGAAATTCCTCCCGACCGATGTACTGACGCGGGACTTGAACTCGTCTAGATCTTTACAGAACGCGTGACACATAAACTATGTATTTGACTTCCGCCGGTTTTTCGAAATTCATGCCGAACAGTTATATTGCCGAATAGCGCTAACTGAAAAAAAAAAATCGTTTCGTTGCTAGATCGCCAACGATCTCGGCGCGCCAACTGACGGCAGTTCGCCAATATTATCACAAGACACGTTTATCGGCAACGAAAACAAACTCGACTATACAGTAAACGATCTTTCCAGTGGTATTATATATGTATATAGCATCGAACGTAACGAAATTAAATAAATAATTGTAAAACATACGTGTATATAGGTGTAAAAGTATCGGGTAATAGGTACTTTATTTTTGATAAATAATCGAACGTTAATCTAAATCAACTTTTGTCTTTTATATAGGTTTTGAGCAAAGCCAGGAATGTATTGGTTTTACAATAATGTTTTTTTTTTTTTTATCTACAAACAACTTTTCCATTTGATATGATGTCTTGCTCCGGTTTCCACGTGTAGTATCTTTTCTAAAAAGAAACTTTTATCCAAGTGGTACTCTATGCAGGTCATTTTTTGATTTTTCAAGCGGTTGTCATAATAATTGGGGAAAACGGGAAAATTGATGACGTTTATTATTTTCTATTTTAGTTTTTTTTTTGATTCAGCGATGGTTGTTCGTAGACACTTGATATTTGGACAGAAAACTTATATTTTATTTTTTTGACGTGGTAAAATGTTCAAAACATTTTAGCTCTTTTTAAGCTATTTAACATTTTAATTTTCTGAGTTTTGTACGTAATTTTTACTCGGTAGGTATTCTGTGAATAAATTTATTATATCATATTATTTCTGTTTGCAGAAATACTTGAAAATTTAACAGGAAGTTCAATGTAAGTCATACTTTGTGTTAAAAAAAAAAATTAAGTATAATGTAGAATTTTTTTTATAAAAATTTTAATATCAAATTTTGACGAAAATCGTAACGGCCTTTCAAAACATGTGTAACCGAACTCTGCTCAGAATCGTTTTTCATTAACAATGATAAATCGTCACGTGCAGATACAAATTAAATTCCCCTCTATAACCTACCTTCCAAACTTCTTGCCACAACAATGCGAAGTATGTCAGTCTTCTTTTTTTTTTATTATATAGGTCGTTCACTAATCGCGATTGACGGTTGTCGGGCAATATCGTGAACTATAGTTATATCCATTCGTAATCGGATAATGATTTTTGAAGCACGACGTACATATAACCTTATATAGTTTTTTAGCAATCTGATAGACGTATATGACGATGGATTTAATTATATTTTAAGTTCGTGACATTTATATTAAATTATACAACTGCAACTGCGCGTAATGAATTTAAGGTGATTATATTGCCGTCACTGTTGTTCACAGGAAATACTCGTGGAAACGAGACGCAATATAAATATAAGACGGATTCTTAATTGTTTGAAAATGGCGATCTACGATTCGTCTGGATGCACGGTGCCAATGACGTGATGGTACAATAAGAAAATAATATCGATGAGGAGTTGCTTGTCAATGAAAATCCTATAGAAAACAGTCGAAAACGACGACGAATAAATTATTAAAGTAAAATAATAAAACCAATTATTGATCGACGAAATCGTATCAATGAATTTTCGTATTCTCCCGGTATAAACAGCCGCTCGGAAAAAATCTAAGAACTACTAGACGATTGATGAGTGCGAAAAGCTTAGATATATGCATAATAGATTTTATTTGTTGTTTATTTTTTTAGTTTGCCTTTCTTAAAACCATGCATAAAGGAAAGGATATTATTTATTTTTAATGACAACGTCATATTAGCAATTTATTTGGTTTAATTCAAGAATCGATTTGGAATTTTGAGTTTTAAATTGTATTATACTTATACTATGATAATTATTATTGACATTTTAAAAATATATGACGTGCGTATTTTTTTGTAATCGGGTATTTTCATTTTGATGACAAATTAATACTATTACAACGGTAAGAATTAGAAATACAGCTATAGTGACGCTGGGCGTCTGGAGTTCTTCTGGCATGCTACCACATGAGTTATTTTAATAGGCATGTCTTGTCTTTAATGCATAGGGCCTACACACATGATTGGACAGTATCTTCTGGGGTGTATCGCGATACAGTTCTGAAAAGTATCGAGTATCTTGTGATACTGAAATCGATGTATCTAGTATCCAGGTACTCTGAAGCAGTTTTCCCATAGGTAACCGAAGAGTGCTTTTTAGGTCATTTTCTCCTAGGACTTTTTGAAAAGTACATTAAAAATTCATTGTAAACAGTATTTAAATAAAAAATACATTGAATTCAAATATGTCAAATGTGAATATCCAGTATTGTAATACTTGTTACAAAATTATCTAGTACCTATTATCTAGATACTCGTTTTTTAGTGTTTTGCCCATCCTCACATACACGTACAAATGTATTAGGTATATATGCCTTCATTAAACAGACTGTCCGTCTCATCATTGACTTGAAGTCTGAAGAAGATATTGAAGTCTCGTAAAAACGTAGTGACAAATATTCGAAAAGCTTCAATGAAAAACTTTATCAAACTATTGTGACGTAGTATGTATATACGACCAACCATAACATCACTTTTGTTTTTCTTAATTCTTCACATAACTCATTCATTTTTTTATTCTGTGTCACACCTCTAAAACTTGAACGTCTTACACGATACCGCCTACACATTTCAAATGCTCCGTCTAGCTTTTTCTCTTCTCGATTGCGCCTGCTGTCCAGATTTCACACACGCATAATAATATGTGTCTAATGATTAATGGTACACTCTAATATTCCATGTACGTACGTCTTTTTAAAAAGTTTTTTCCAGCATCGAAACTAATGCTGTTTTAAATTATTATATACTGTAACGTATAAATAAAATTCGAGACTCAAGAGATTCCAAATTCAAGTTGATCGGCTTCTATATTTCCGTTCTTTTTTTTCTTTCGCAGGCGTTTGTTTTGCCCACGAGGGTTGTCAAATAACTACGACGCAATGTTACGATTCATTTTTTTCCCCATTCTTCCTAGATCTGCCAAATACAAAATTTATCTTTTTTTTTTTTTTAACCGGGTCGTGCATAATTTTTATTATTATATGAACAGAGTTATTAAAAATAAACAAATGTCTCTCAATATTATTATTTTATAACACAAAAATACAATGATATCGTACTATTTATTCCTCGAAAAACATTTTTACTGTTAGTAAAAATTTGTTTTTTTCATGCCACACCTATCTCAAATTATGTATATTTTTCGTGGAATGATGTTTTATGAAAAATGTATTTTGAAATTTTTAATATTTTTTTTTGGAAACCCCTTTTTTCGGATAATAAAAATGTTCAGATTTTTTTACGTAGTACCTGGGTACCTTATAAAAGAAATAAACATTTTTCGGCCGGTGTTATTTTATTTGCAAACAATGTAATATTTATCAACAGATTTCATTTCCTATATATATATAGGGATTATGTTGATATTCATCTGGGTTAGATTATTGGATACAACACGACTACTCCACCCGGAATCGTTTTTCGTTTGCAATGATTTATTGTTGCACCCATTAAAGAAACTAAATCATCCTATGCATCCTACCTTCCGAACAACCCACCTACAACAGTGTTATGTCCAACTTATTTTATGGTTTTTTTTTTTTTTTTTTACAGCCGACGAACGAACGTTCAAAAAATAATAATATATTATTACGAATTAATGATTGACGGCATGTTTCGGAAACGCAAAATAAAAAAAAAGTGTATTATTAATAAACTATATATACGATATCGGACAATTTTTTTATGCGCCGAAATAGTTTTTTTTATGATTCATTACCCATGCATCGGGCACACCGACTTTAATAATTCGTTTTTTTAATTACATTTTTATAAAATGTTTAAATCGGCATATTTTTTACGGATGTAAAACTGATATCGTCTAACAGAACCGCGAAACGTAATATTAATTACAATAGACTTAACCCATGAGTATTATTTTCGAATAATACTCGTTTTCCGATTGTATGGATTAAAAAAAAAAAAAAAAATCCGTATCCCCTCGACTTTCCAAATTATTTCAAATCGTATGCGACGTCCATTCGAACGATATAGATTTCGATCGTATTTGTTCTACTACATCGTATAATATAATATTATGATGTGATTTATTTTTTCTATCTGTTAACAATTATTTTACTATCGAAAAACGAATTCCAAACGTAACATCTTTTCTGAAATCAAATTTTATCTAATGCACATGTAGTAATATTTTTAATAATCGGAAAAAAAAAAACGGAAATATTTACGGCAATAACGGTTTCATTATTTTCACGATTTTATTTTTATTTTTAGTTTCAAACAGAACAAGTAGTCCCATTACAAAGTAACGTATAAATTTACCACAGAATATAATACTTTGATTAACATATAAGAACAGATTAAATTACAAGATAAATACCAGTAAAGATAAGGTCGGTATTAGCAAAACGGAGAAGGCGAACTGTTGAGGCATTGCGAAAAAAAATTAGAAGGTAAAAGGGGAAGCGGAAAAATAAATAGAAGAACGAGTGTGACGTAGAAAAATACCGAAGTTTATTTAGTTAAGTAAGCTAGGGGAGTCTATTTAGTCAGATAAAAGTTTGGACAGGAATTAAAGATTTACTTGATGTCTACGATCAAAAAGGGAAGGTAGGCCCAGCGCAAGCAAGACAGGTGAGTAGTCATGCGAGGGGCAAGGGATCTTAAGTCTTTACCCATTTTGTTTTTGTTTTTCTGTTATTCGATTAAATATAATCGTGAAACCTAAAACGTTTACAGAACAATAATTATTCTAATTATTAATTATATATTAGAATTTTTTTTTTTTTCGTATTTTACCAAATGCGAAATATATGACATGCCATTTTGGACCGTTAACATTTAAAATTAAATCTAAAAAATGTGAATATTATAGTTGACGAATCGATGATAATGCATTGGCATCTTAAAATCGTGTAACATCATTGCTTGTATTGCAGTACTCACTTTGTCGGCGGTGGTATTTTTGCAGATAAATGAACAGCGTGTGTCGTTGTTTTTCTTTTTTTTCTCTGTGAACGCTTATTGTTCCGGCAATAAATTATTCGAATTCATACGCGACCAACGGATTTTGAACGTAACTCGCGGCAAAGGTATTCGCGTAGACGACATTTTACGCATTTCTCGACCCCGGAAATCGAGAAAAACGACTCTGCAAAAAAAAAAAAAAAAAACTTGCAGAAATCCGCGCAAAACATTGTCGGAGTTTTAATTATTATCCGCACTCTCGGAGCATGAGTATATGGCTATGATTAATTATATATTATTATATATCTTTATACGATAACTTTTAAATATCAAATAAAGACGGACATACTTCGCACGATAAGTGAGCCACTGTTGTGGGTGAAAAGTTGGGAAGGTAGGATATAGAGAGGAATTTATATCTGTGCGTAACGATAAACCATTGCTAACGATGGACGATTCGGAGCGAAATTTCTTTTTTACATCTACGTACATTTTTCCGGGTTTTCCCGATTATTATGAAAACCGCTTGGAATATCAAAAAATACCTTGTTTAAAGTTCCACCCGGATAAAATTCAATTTCAGAAAAGACGCTACAATTGAAAATTGGAGCAGGATTTCCGGCACAAAGACGGTTCACAGATAAAAAAAAATAAACCAATAAATGTTTCACTATGCTCCCAATTGTAAAATCTAATCGTGTTACGCTCTAGACCGGTGGTTTTCAATTCGAGGGTGATAGTTAGGAGGAGGAGAGTCGCCGAAATTATGAAAATTATTCTTTCGTACCTATAACGATTCCTCGCTGTATATTATCACATTATAAATGCGAAAGTAACGCTATCTGTTACGTTTTCACGGCTGAGCCAATTTGTATGACGGGTTTTTTTTAGTATTTTCGGATAGAATTATTTTTATTGATTTATAGGTTATACCCCGTTGACCGTAATATATTGTAACATATCATATTTTTGTTCGATTTTGTGTGTTCATTTACCCGTGCACAGAATTGAAAACAAATCTTTTTTTTTTTTTTTAAAGTTGAGTAGTATACCTGTACGTGTTATCCCATTGAGTATTATTAATAATAATAGTAGAACACTATATACCTCTATATAACCGCCCGTTCACCGAATCCGATTAATTTCGTCGTTATGGTAACGATAATAAATTATCGTTCGTTGTACCGTTAATGTTTCGTTTTGTAAAGATAATAATATTATTAAAGACATTGAATTAGAGCAATTCATTATGACGCATTGTCATATTTTCTTATTTTAAGCAAAGTTAGACACGTTTTAATTATAATTTTTTTTTTTTATTTCGTTCAACACTGTTTACGTATAGCGCGAAGCTATGCGGGACAACTAATATAATATTATAATGTTTTACATAATACAATTTATTGAGTGGTCGCCTTACAATAACAAAAACGACTTACTTTCTCACCAACTAGATTAAAAATTCCACAAAGAAATGTCTCCCTTTCGGAAAAACAAAACACATAAGACATTATTAATATGTCTTAAGGAAAGCCATAAAACATATTACTGATCTTGAAGTCTACTTATTTATATCAAAGTATGTACAAGTAATTGTAAGTAATGATTTATTGTGAAATAAAAGAAGTACGAAATATAATTTTGTATTTGTAAATTAATGTTCAACATCGAAATGTTCGAATATTTATTTGGGTTCTGGAACATTTTACTCGATTAGTTTTAGCTCGCGATGTAATACGTCGCTTATGAAACTATTGTTGCTTAGTTTCTTGCACGTATCCGTTCACTACGGGAACTTGTTACAATATTGTTCTTCTGGATTGTTTGAAACACAAAACATTTTTTTCGTTACACAATTTTTTTTTTTTATAAGACATGCTAATGACAAAAAAATAAATAGGAGTAATGATTTGTAAAAGGTTAAAAACCACTGTTTTAGACTACCAGTTATCAACCTTTATGTATATGCGTTCCGAGATATTTACCCAATTTTTTACGTGACAATTTTTTAAATAAAGTTAAAAAATTTTAGTTGGGGACTATGTTATCAGATATAAATCATATAGTAAAGGGTTAAGGGTTAATTATATGCTTATTTTCTCTTCTTATTTTAGTTTGTAAAATATTCCTTCATTCGAAATTTTGGCGTGACCCAAAGGTTTAGAAATACTATTTTGGAATAAATCAATAATCTAAATCACTGAGATTTTTGACGAATATTGTTAGGTTTTTTTTTTTTTTTTTTACTGAATCGCTCTTATTTTGCCTTTGGACATCGTTTCCATTAAGTAAAAATTAATAAAACTCAGAATTATCTCAGTACGTTCATTAATTGAATTATTTATAATTAGAGCAAAGACTTTTATGCACTTTAATATTTGTTCAGGTTAATTTTATTGTTTGCTTAGTATAAGTTCATACTACCTACATTTCACAGTGTTTGTAAATACTTTTGCATATTATTTCGATATTTTTCGGCTTAAAGGAAATATTTTTAAACGTAAAAACCTATTTTAATTGTTTATTACATATTTTTATAGTTTATTTAAAATTAAGAATTTCGGTAAATATTTTTCGAGAAAATCAGAAGTGAAAAAACTTAAATAGGTACTCCATAAAATTTCAAATGTTTTAAATTTTTAAACGGTACTGAGGAAAACATCGAAATTAAAGAACTCAAAGATTACTAATCACGCCAGAGAACATGGAATGAAGTTTATTGCAATAAAGGACGTTTTCTATTATTTTAAAATATCTAATAAATGACAGTTCAATGCAATTCTGATTTTTAATAAGATAAATATTTGAGAAATGAAGAATGAGGTCTATATTGGTTATATTATTTTATACATATAGATTATGGGTAGTACACATAGAAAATTTCATAAAGTAAAATAATTAAAATGTTTTCAATAATAGTTTAATAATATTATACAAAGAAAATATTAAAAGAAAAATATGATTTTTTTAGAAATTGTAATAATTATATATTTATATATATTTATTTAAACGTATATTTAACTGCATACTTTTAATATCGTTGATGCATAAGTGCATATTTTTAAATGAATATTTGATTATTTTTTAGTTTATTAAAGTTCTATATTCATAATATATTATGAAAAAAAAAAAATTTTTTTACAGTTGCGTAGGCAATAAACGAAAGTGTATAAATAATAAATAAATAATTTTGAAATAAACATCGTTGTGCCGCGAAAATGGAACTAGTATTATTATCTTGTCGGTATACTGTAGTAATACATAACAATAAAAACATATTTTATAAACAGCTTCGTGCACATGTAAAAAAAAAAGGTAAGATAATGGGGACGGGTGCAACCACTGGTGTAGGTGGGAAGTTTGGAAGGCAGGATATAGACGGAAATTTAATGTGCATCTGTAAGCAACGGAAAACCATTGTTTACGAAAAAACGATTCTAAGCTGAGTTCAGTTGATAGTGGCGCTTTTAACAATATATATGTTAATTTATAGTGAAATAATTAAAAAGGCTTTATATATTTTCTTTAATCAAATTTGTTTAATGTTGTAACGATTTTCCCAGTTTCCTACGTTTTGCTCGGTTTTAACATGTTTTATCCCGGTTTTTCACATTTGGTGAGAAAACTATTGGGAAAATCAAGAAATGACCTCTTTAAAGTATCTCCTTAGTAAAATTTTCTATTAGAAACATTGCTATCATTAAAAGTTGGAGTAAAATTTCTGGTAGAAAAGTTGTTCACAGAAAAAACTAATTATAAAATTATATTTATATTTTGTAAATTTCCCCGTTTTTATCGGTGTTTGATGAGAAAATCCAAAAATGACCTTTTTAAAGTACCTTCCCACGCCGATTTTCTTTCAGTAAACGTGTTACACGTAGAAATCCGAGATGAAAAGTTGTGCACAGATAAAAAAAAAAAAAAATAAACATCTTTGTAAAACCATAAGCTTCTTCACTCCACTCAGAATCTCAAACAATGAGACGAGAATATCATTCGATATTCAAAACAAAACAAACATAACCATCCTGGTCGTATAGACGTCTTATTTATATCAGATCAAACAATTTTCATTTATAATATCATTTTTTTTTTTTGTCAACCTATTATGAAAAACATCCGCACGTTTTCCTCGAGTGGTTTTTTTGTTTATTTTATCGAGTTCCTAAAACATTGTTTTTTTTTTTTTCAAGTGCTAAAAGAAAGTCCATTATATGCTATTATTTACACATTGTATCATACGGCATCATCGTTGCAGTTGACTTCAGTGGCAGCTCCGGGGGGGGGCTGCATTTTTCTAAAGCAAATTGTAAACTAAAGCAGAATTGAAAAAAAACAATATGCTATCGATTATTATAGACACTTAGATTTTTCACCCTCCAATTAAGTCTCTAGAGACACCCCTGATTGACTTTAAGATATTACATTTATCAGATGAATTTTGGACCCCCGGGAGCTGGTGTCCGTTGTCGTCATTCGGGTGACAGCAATATCGTCACACGGCATACGATCGTTAAACGTAGAGATGACGTGACTAGTCGTGCGAAGACGTCATAAACGCATGATAAATACTTACCCACCCACTTTGTACGATGCTAATCCAAATGAGTCGAGTGTAAACGGTAAATTTAATTTTATACAGCGACATAGGCATGGGAGGGCCATGTCGTGTCTCATTTTATTTGATTGGTCTTTGAAATTTAAATTTTACTGTTTTGTCAATAAAATAAATTATTATTTTTATAATTGATTTTTTATTATTTTTTTGTTTAACTCAAGCTAACTCGTATTTTTTTTTTTTTACAAAATACGATACACCCAATAATACTCCTGTAGAAGGCTACGTTTTTGTTTACAAATTTATTTGATTGAAATATATTAATATAATAAAATATTTTTTAATAATAAATATAATACTGTCTAAATTAGTAATACTTAGTTTTTGAAAATATGATTTTATTTTGCATTATAAAATGTACCGATCGTACATCCCAATAGAAATGATGAGTAAGGGGACGTGAAAAAAAAAAATGGTAAATATTAGAGGAGCTCCATCACTCTGCGTACCCTCGCCCTCCAATTCGAGTACTGATTCTACTTATGCTACACTTATATTATTATCTTTTTATATATACACATATATTTATCGTTTGTGTAATTATGTTGATTTCAGAATCGCACCGCGGGTAATGCCGGTACAATAATATTATGCTTAGAGTAGATGACTGCGTGGTCTTAAGACGAGTATCCATGGGCGGCGGCGAAGAAAATCCAGAGCCGCCAATTGAAGCCGGAAGTCGCCGAACGAGCAACGGTTCGTACTGCCGATATAAATAATAATTTTAATAATAATTACTACTATGATTAATACTAATGCTCGGAATTCGTATGGTATTCCACGTTATTTGTTCCGCGTGGATTCGAATAGCATTCTATTTTTTTCAGTACAATTCACCTAACACCAAAATATAAAAATAAAAAAATAATAAATAATATAAAAAAAATCGGTTACATCATCATTTTTACGAATAAAAAATGTTTATAAAAATATTATGTATATATATATATATATATATATATATGTATATTAATATTATAGGTATTGTTTTCGGTTTTGAACGGCATATAATTATCGGATTATAATTATTAATAAGATGATTCAATTTAGGGATTAAATTTTTAGAGAATATTCCGACATCAATATAAATATACAGTTGTTATTACTTGTTACCATCACGCGAACGAACATGATTTATCGTTTCCAATATTACCTGCGGATAGTTTGTTCCGCGTCCAACGGAACAACAATGGCGGCGGGCTTTGAATTTCCGGCGGAACTTTCCCGCGCGAAACTCGCTCGGGTTAAACTTTAAAACCGTTCCCGGAGCGTATCCAAAACCCAAAGCGGTGGCGCCCACATTGCAAAACGATAAATTAATAATAATATTCTATTCCGAGCGATCGGATCGAATCACATGGCCGTTTATTTTATGTTGTTGTTTATTTATTTTTTTAATAATAATCTCATTTTAATCCGTTCCGGTTTAACCGCAAAAATTCACCACTCCGGTCACAGTAAAATCTTTATAGAGACATTATACACCCTCGTAAAACTACCAGAGGGTAAAATTGCACGAGTTATCGCTGTACTCCCCGTTCTAATATTTCACGCTTCTCCGGTCAAATATCACGAAGTCACACCGGAGTTGATACAAAAAACCTCCTATGTGTTAAACCCGAGTTTTCAGGAACAAAACACATTCTAAAACGACTTAGACGAATATAAAATCTCTAAAATCCAGATAACCTTTAATTTTGAAAAAAAAAAAAATTGAAAAAAAATTGTACTATCAATGTTCCGCCAAATGGGAGGAGATTATCAAATGAAATAATAACGATAACTTACAGAATGAGTAGGATAATCCGGATTTTTGAAATCACCCATTATTAGTTTATACTTGTTGCCAAATCGACATAAGCGATTTTTTTAATGTCACACAGGAGGTTTTTTGAATATTGATCAATATCGCACATCCACTCAAATTGCCTACATTTTTGGTACTTTAAATGATTTTTTAAAAAAAATAAAATAAAAATATCTCGACATGTGCAAACAGAATTATAACGACACTACACCTACACCTACCGTTGCATACAAAGATTTACAATGTAATTTTGACAGAATTTTTAATCACACACCAGGTGTTTCATAAACGATTTATAAAAGCTAGTAACACGTTGGAGATTTTAATTTGTGTTTTCCATTCATTCTTCCTAGCACATAATAGGAAATATTGTCATATTTAATATTTTATTTTTTTTGAATTCATGCATACGGAAAACTCAAAATCGTAAATTTCGCATATAGGAGAGTTTTTTGGATCGACGACGAATATAAGTGTACGGATACTAGATAGGTAGTAAAGAAAAAACAAATCGGTAAACGATAATTAATATTTCGTTAAAATACTAAAACATTTTTTTTCGTTATTATTCGCTGCAGTAATTCGATTTGATGAGATTTTTGAAAATGACAATATTTTCCCGCCCGGATACGTTACAAACGAATTGTAGATTATATTATCGTTTATTCGATGGTTTTTTGGTAAAAGCCGATTAGGTGCGACAACGTAAATAAAATTTATTTTGTATAGTATTCAACACGTTGCCACTTAACGACAACAATGTGATTTTCTTTTTCTTTTATTTTTTTTAATTCCAGTACTTAAAAATGAACTGCTCCTGCACGAAGCCGTCATAAAAAACGATCCGGATGCCGTGAAAAGGGTCATCAAAGAACCGTTGGACGTGAACTCTCGGAATAACGTGAGTATAAAAATAAAATTGCGATTTCATATTTAATTAACAAACCGTACGTACACCTCCTACCTAACCTACCTAACCTACCTATACTCGTACCTATACGAAGTAATGAAAATATTATTATTCTATCGAATCTGATACACTCGTAAAGAGTGATTTATAACGCCGGACTTGAAATGCACGCTATTTTATTGTTTTTATTTTTTTAATTTTGTGAGCAGCACCGTTTTTGTGATCTTTGATATCTTTTTTCGTTGAAGTTTCGGGTTGACAAGTGTTGTTAGTTGTCGTTTTAGCGTTGGTTTATGTTGATCACAACGAAAAGAACACAAAACCTATTAATTTCGTTTTGATGAAACCCAGCGGCGGTTTTACAGGGGGGGTCCAAGTGGTTTGGACTGCCCCTCTCCCAAACTCCGAGTTTAAACTACGAAATATAGATTTTATGTTATAATTTTTAAATTAAACTTAAACTTTGCTGTTAATTAAACCATATAGGAACATTTATGTAGATAAATAAAAATATAATAATATTTATTTATTTATTAACGGACATGAGTCCAAATTCATTGACAAATCATATAACAATGAACACTATCTTGAAATTAAGTAATAACTAAAACAATATAAACAAATTACATTAAAGTTACTAAAATTCACATTTACAATTAACATTATTAATTAGGTGTTTTATTATATAAATTAATCAAGCATTCAAGTTAATTAAAATAAATTAATAAATATTGGATAAATATTTTTTGAATATTAAAAATATTGTAAGTCAATATTAAAGGATCCACCCTTACAGAAAAAAGTTCAAAAACCGCCACTGATGAATTCCACCACCGCGATTCTGTGACTTTCCTATGAAGATTTCAACGATAATTTTGGTTTAGATAATAATCGATATCGTTTGCTTTCCTTTTCCTGGCGGCCATCTTCTAAAGACTGGGACTGCTATTCATAGTGGTTTTTTTCCGTTTTAATTTAACGAAGTTGTTAGTTTTTTATAACAATACATACCTAACTATATAAGATATGAATATCGCGATGCGCTACACTTTTTGTTATAATATACATCCAACAATATTTTAATAATAACGATTTTTTTTTTTCTTATTATTCTACTGCGATAAATATTTTTTGAGAAACTCGTACTTTGATTGGTGATATAAATTTTAAAGAAAGTTGAAAAGTTTGTAAATTTATTAATTTTACAAGCTACATTTCTTTCTAGTAAATATACCTATACCTATATTATATATTAATGTCTACAATTAAAACTGTATTTATTGATGTTAATAATGTTTTAGACAACTAGAGTATGATATTTATAAACAATACAAATAAATTATAATGCCATATAGTGTACATTCATGTATTTTAATTTTATAGTGTTATAGTGAGTGTCTATGAGTGTTCAAACATTTTTGAATATTAATATTGATATTTACTATAATTATTAGTGTTTATTATCAATAAATGATTTTTATAAATTTGTTTACTATAGGTTTGATTTGTTCAGGATATTCGCTGTTATCAATTACCAGCCTTTACTATTACCATATTTACCATTTACCTTTCGGTGCATTATAGGTGCTTGATAGAAACCGTGATTGCATACCAATCCATCAGACTATGAGACACAATTAGGTACTGAGTAATAACTGATAAGCGCAAGACAGATATGTACAGGCTTTTGCATATTTTTATTCGAAATAATAGATATAGTTTATACTTATAAGTTATATTGAAATGTGTTTCACGGTTTAACGATTCTATAATTTATACGAAGTTTATCACATACAAAAATATAAATAACATTTAAATATATATATATACGTTAGCGGTACCTAATATATGTAACACGTTATTTCATTAAACAACTAGTAATTCTCAGTAACGGATTTTCAACATTTTTCTTGGAGGGGTTCCGGATAACCATATGTATTTAAAAGTTATCTCTATTAAAAGACGCCTCTTTTTTGGACGTTATTTTATTGAAATTATATCAGTAAAACAGTAATTATAACCACTGTTTATTCTATAAAACTCCTAAATATGCTCGTTAATATATGAATTACACGGTTTTACTAGTTAACGTATAGAATATCGACTGGGTTTTCGCTAATTTATGTAATTTAAGCTATCGCGTATAACCGAGACTGGAGTAAGTAACGTGCAATATTTGTTGCCGTTGTCATTTTATACATCCCAATCCCAACCACAAGGGTTAATATATATATATATATATATATATATATATAATATAGTATATGTATATTATCTATCAAGAGTTTTTCAAATGCACATACTAAAAAAAAGCAAAAGAAATAGGTAAATATATTTGAAAAAAAAAAAATACTTCGTAACTCTAAATGCCATACAAAAAATGTGTGTACTAAAAATTAAAATCATTTAATAATGTAGGACTTAATAGTATTATAAACATTTTTTTTTTTTTTAATTTTTAACTTTTTAAATATTTTAATAGTTTAATAATTCTAATAAATTGATGTTGTACAAATCAGAATAAACTTTTTCAAAGTGAATATTAATATTGTATGCGTGGATGTAATAATAATTTTACATGCATTAACTAAATCGTTATTGTTAGTTTATAAAATATCTAATTAGTATGTAGAATAACTAGTTTAAACATATATTTTTATATTCATTCAATACATTAACGGAAAATGCTTGTAAATCTATAAAATTACTAGTTATTTTATAGAATTACGGAATTTCATACATAAGCGCTAACATATATACATATATAATATACAATATACAAGTATATATGTAAAACAAATTAATAAACTATTTAAAAAAAAAAAAATAAAAACAAAGCCTGGAGTACCTATTTTAATAATGCATTATTTAATTTTACATATTTTTGCATTTTTGGATTTTTATTTCGATCATTTTTTAGAAATTGTTCAAATATATATTTTCAAACATACACCCCTGTCGAATTATAATTTGATCGTTATAGTTTAATTTACTTTTATAATGTATTAAAATGTTTTTTTTTTTTTTTTTGAACATAACTAACAATTTTGATTTACGAGTTAAAAATGACTCGCCTATAATATTATAATAGTAGTCAATCATTCTGACAATAATACATTTCCGTTAACGCGATCGTTTGTCCATCACGTTTTCAATTGTGTATAATGTAAGTACCTAAGGTACCTAAGTACGCGTCATATCACTTGTATTGAGATTATGAGTAATTCGTCATATTATTATGATGACTGATATAAAAATGCATTAATAATAACGAAAAAAATATGTTGGTAAAAATGTCATCTTCTTAAACCTTTCATATCCATAAATCCGGCTTTTTCCTCTTAATCTTTTGTTCTGTTCTCAGGTCCGTGAACGAGGGGGGGGTTGAAGGTTTAGGGATTCCCACCCGAATTTGAAAAAGAAATCATTTATACTATTTCTACAACTCAAAATGTCGAATTATTTTACTTATGAACCTCTCCCGAATCCACATCCTCCTTTGTTGTGCGTTCGATTATTCCTATAGGGGTATTTTAAATATATAATTCATCCCGTGTTAAATATCGTCCTGTAATTTTGTTTTGTTTTATTTATTATCGTTACAATAAAAACAGCAAAAAATAGTGGAAATTAAATTTTTATTAAATACGAGTAATTTTTATTGTACTTGATCTTTATTACTTTTTTCCCCCTACGAGACACAAATACATTTTAACTAAAAGATTTTCTACTCAAACATTACTCAGTTAACTTAATATGCAAAATATATATTGAGTGGACTACAGTATTGTTTATTTTAAAATGCAATTTGTAAACATGTTCGTTTCTATATCGAAACGGAACAAAATATATATTATATACAGCTATTTATTAAAAATATTCTTCATAGAAAAAAAAAAAAATTTAAATCTAATCGAACAAATCACTTTACAAATTAAACAAGACTGTACATAATGAAACGATTGAATTATCACGTAAACATTTTCTATACTATTGGTTAAATTTTAGCCAGTTTTTTAGCTATCGTTAATTGATTAACTACCACGGTACTTCCGTAACCCGCAGTTAAGTTATCGAGTCACTAAAAAAATTATTAGTGTTTATTCCTTAAAATTACGAAAACATATGTCGGTGGTGCCCATCCATAATATAGTCACGCTATTAAAATAAACTAATAATAAAATTACAAATGTATGAGGGATTCCTATAAGCGCGAAGCTTGGCAGCCATATACTCAGAAAGCCAATCGTGTTGATTAACCCGTGGATTATTTGTTTATACCATGAATTATAGTAAGTAATAATGATGTGGAAACGGTGTGTTTAATTTCAAACGCGGTCTTAAGAGGACGCTATGCCCGCATGTGCTGCGCATCTACCTAACGCAGTCTACGTGCAACTCGCTTAATTTCGCTCAGTCCAATTACCGGGTAACATACAAAAACAGCGCTTACGCAGAATATGTAAAATTAGCTTAATTTTGACTTTAGAATAAAAGTACCAATTATGAAATTTATAAAGAACAGTATTTTGGAGGGAATGGCATAGGTGTTTATTGAATTATGAACTATAATATTAAAAAAGTCACAGTTATTTAAAAAAAAAAAAAAAATAACGGTTTTTGTATATTTTGTATCGAGTTGTATATTTTGAACAATACAAAAACCCTATGACATTCCCTCTAAAATATTGTTTTACCTAAAATATTTACTTTTATCCTAAAATCAAAATTAAGCTAGTTTTACTTATTCTGCGTAAGCGTTGTTTTTGCATGTTATCCGGTAGTTGGACTGAGACAGTAGATGCAAGTATAACGTCCTCTTAAGGGCTTCCCGTACTTGCTGGTTTGTTTATATTTTATTTTTTTTTTTTTCGTATTTGTGTTATTTATAATTTATTATTACGTAATTTATTGCTTTATTATTCACGCTTGTTGCTTGTATACGATTTTATTATCAAGTCATAACTAGTCAAATAAATATATTACTAACTGCAGCGATCACGAGTGAAATTTTAACAATCGCCGCAGTGAGCGGACAACTGATATAGGGATGAGTCGTTCGATCTTGCCTTCTATAAAGCCATAGTTTCAAATAATTTGCATATATTATATCACATAATTCGTCACGTAAACAAAATATTTCACGGATTAATCAATCACGTTTGATAAACTATAATGGCTGTCAATACTTCGGAATTACTCATAGAATCGGCTATACCTTTCTAGTTGAATTGTATAATACGTGACGTGTAAGAGATTTAATACAAATGAGCAATTAACCAGGATTTCGGTTAGAACCTTAGGTCACGCGGAAAATGCGTACAGAATAACTTAATCCGCGATTTAAGATAGTCTCCATCAACTTATAACGATAAGATCCGAAATCACATACAGTTATATACGCATTAAATATAGAAATTGAATTAAATCCCCAAAAACAGCCCGTTTCTTGCCATAATAATAATTATACCGCATGTGACACGATTTAAGCAACAGTTTTTAATCATACGAAGCTGTGCTCGTAAAAAAAAAAAAATATTTTTCTGTACCCATATATTTTTATCCCTTATAAACCACGCGAAAGCCGTACACGCATTCGCAAAGTTATCTCTAGGACAAAAAAAAAACATGTCCGACTTAGTATTAGACAGCAGACAGGTCGAGTTCGCCCGACTCATAATCATAATGCGTTGGTACAATAAATTGTTTTTTTTCTTTTACAAACGAAAAATGCATCATACTTTACCGGGACAACGTAGGGGTATTTTTTTTCGAACACAAAGTCAAATTTAAATCACGTTTCGCTATAAAGGATAGTGCAGATGTAGAATTCCCACACCGACGTCACTTCAACGAAGGAAAGAACAATAATTTTGAATATTCTTAGAACAAATAAGAATATTGAATATCATGTTATTTTATGCATTTTATAGATATCGCCGTCAATGGTTTCATTAGTTTGTTTTTGTTTTTTTGTTTTTTTTTTTTTTTTTTTTGAAAAAGAGCGTACAAGGCATTTCAAACATTATAATTTTATTAATATTGCAATCCGCTGTTTGAAAAATAATATAATAATAATTTATTTCCCCGCGCGTAAAAATAATTTGAAATTCCTCGCGAATAAATATTGTTATGATGGCACACGAGTATGAAAAAATTTAATATGACATGGTGGAGACTATAATATACGTATACAGTAGGGAAAAAAACCCCTAACGTGCGTGCATATAAAATTAAATAATTGAACGAACATATAAAATATTCGCTATATTATGTATTAGGTACGAATATCATGTTTTAATAATATAATATATAATTATTATCATTATTATTATTTTTTTTTTTTTTAAATAAATAAATATTATTATATAAACGGTTTAACCGCGTATTTTCTCCGGTTCGTATTCGTATAAATATATACAATACGATTTATAACATTATACACTATAATATAATGCGAAATCACCTTTTTACAAAAATATACATAATACAGTATAAACCTATAATATATTGACGGGAGTCGGGAGTCTTTGAGTCCTTTTTTTTTTGTGTGTGTGTGTGTGTGTGTGTATTTTGTTTCCCGGAAAACAGTTTTCCGGTAAGCAAACATGTTTCAATTTTTTTTTCCACGCCGTATCTTAAAAAAAATTACTGATTTTTCGATACTTCATCGTAATACTTTGTTTAAAACAATTTCGACGGTTTAATAAAAAATACTTAAAATTGCCAACAAATAGCACGATATGCTGATTTTACTTTTGTTGATTTTTTTGAATTACCACCGACTACAATAAGTGAAAAAAATCGCGATTTTTATTTACATCTTCTATCAGTTTGTCAAGCTCCGCTCAGAATGTTTTTTTTTTGACAGTGATGGTTTATCGTTGCTTTCAGCTCCTTAACAAACTAAAATACCCAAACCCCTCACCATACATCACCGCTCTTTTTACATATATACCTTGCCAACTAGCCATCAACAGTGGTGTGAAGAATATCCTACTTGTTTTTTTTTTTTTTTTTTGACGGCTGCACAGTAATGTCACACGAAGTCTCGAGTCTCTGTTTGTTTTTAATAAAGTAAAAAGAATATAAGTTTACAAGACGAGAAAGAGGTGGAAAAGAAAATCCCCTTCCTTATGGATTTTATTACCGTCTCTAACTCTGTCCCGAATAAGCCGCGGAGACACAAATACGTAAACTGCAGCAGTATTGCATTTGGCTTTTTCCCCTCTTTAAACCTCCATGGCTTTCGACAAAGACGCGTCGAGGTCTTAAAACCGTTTCGGGTACGTTGTCTCGCCTTTTGCCGGTGTGTTCGGTTTTTACGGGCAAAGGTTTTATTTTCTTCTTCCTCGGTTTTTTCTTGGTTTAACCCCCGTCCATTTTTATATATAATATATTACATTAACTAATAAAACTTGAAGAAGCTTTTCTTTTCATTTTTTTTTTTTTTATCACCCGTGGACATTTTTACTGATTACAATTCTTTTTTTTTTTTTTAGTTTGCCGCGTCCTTTATGTTTTATTCCGCCCCGTTTAGCAAATTTCGCGTTCGATTTCAATAATAAAAATATTACCACCATCTTCGTTGCGAACGATTAAAATCAAAGAGACCGCCCTTCGACATCCACTATATATCTGAAAAATAATGGCATATTTTCGTATCTATAGACACGAAGAACGTAATATTATAAAACAATTACAATTGCAGTAGTGATTATTTTCGAGTTGATAAAATTCGTCGCATAATATCATAACAATATATCTAATACATATTTATTATTTCTCTTCTTAATAACATAATACGTATGTAGTATAAAATTAATCGAAGAAACATAAAAACAAATTACTCAGTATATATAACTAACGGTAGGGAATCGCTTTTCTCAATTTTTTTCGCCAAAAAGTTCATGTACGCAACGCTATTTTTTCCAAAAGTTTATTTCCCGATATTTCGTATTCCGAACACTTTTGTATAGACATTTCCCAGCAATAGTTAATATTCCAATCAACAATTATTATAGCACGAGCATATAGTGACTCTTCTCGGAAAAATATAACACTCACGCCATAGTATGGTTCCATTGGGAATATGACTGTATTATGACAGAGCCGTGTTAAAGAGGAAGGGGGGCAATGGGGCCATTTTCCCCGGGGTGCCAAACCTTTTCAAAACTATACAGCATCCGGCTCAATATAAAACTCGAAATAAAATTAACAATATAACTATTATTATGTCACTTGTTATAAGTTTTATTTTCAAACGCATTGCTTAGAGTAATAATAATGAATATTGTTTAGTAATTATAGAAGACCGTAGCATGTGTACTCAGAAAAACATTCGGGAGTAAAAACCGTTTATACGTTTAAATAAATAAATACAATTTAAAAAAAAAAAAAAAAAACAACAAATTTGAGAGAGATTAACCTCCGAATCATCCCCAGGTATGACCTTAAGAGAAAAGGTTTCAAATCTGATAGCTGCATCCGAATTGCGTGCCAAAAAGAAAGTGGTGTTGGTCGACAACCGAGTTGTGCTTGTGGTTTTTTCGTGACAGTAAATTTTTAAATAATAATTAATAATAATAATAATAATGAGAGATTGGCATACCCAAAAACAATGTGAAAATCGTTTTTAATTAAAAATTCAATGGCTTCATTTAAGTAAAAATGTTTTAAATTTTAAATCGTAAAATCAAAAAATAAGAGTATTTCAAAGAGAACAGTTTTACGCAGAATCTAAAATAAAAAAAAAAAAAAATCGTACACGCAACTCGGCCTATTTTATAATTTCCACACGCAATTCGGAAACACCGATTTTGATACACATGGGCGCCGGTGTATATTTGATTTGGAAAACCTAAAATTGGATAAAGTGTAATACAAGTTACAACCATTAGGTATCGTAAATATTCTTACCGTCGGATTTTCACGTACACCATAAATAATTATCACCCCGATATCAACACCACCACTACTTGCTATATCTTTGTTATCCGATCCATAGCGTATAAATGTTACAGTGACCACCGGGGGACGAATATTACTCCGCAATCACTATACACGAAGTAAATTAAATAGTTATGTATTAAATTCACCTCGTGAAACATAAAATACCCTGAATACGATAAAAAAATAGCTGATACTGGAGATGGGAGCGGCCACTGTTGTAGGTGAGAAATTTTGGAAGGTAGGATACATGAGGTTATTTCATTTATATCTGTAAGCAATGATAAACATTTGCTTGACGAAAGATATTTTCGAATGCAATTCGGTAATACATATTTTGAAGTTCCGTAATTTTTTTTTGCGGTTTTCGTTTAAAATTGATTTCAAAACGATTATTAAAAAAAAAAAAATCATCCAATGATTTTAGAAATTTTACCACGTCTAGGTAAGTCCAATATAAGTATTATTACCAAGTTTCAAGTCTCTACGTGTATTTACAGCAAAAACTCCCAAAAATTAAAATTTCTTAAAAGCTCTAAAGTGGTTCAAAAGTTTTGGCGATGATACCATAAGAATTAAATTTAAAAGGCAGCAAAAAACGTATCTTGTGATTTTTCGATTAAATTATTTTTTTCACGTATAAAACGTCGTCCGTGTTTTTACAAAATAATGAAATCGTGAAATTGTACGTTTTCTTAGGTTTTTTCCCAATTAAAAATGACGTCGAAAATCAAAAAATGACCTCTTTAAAATACAATCTAGACAACTTGAGATTTCAGAAAAGATGCTACACTTTTACATTGGAGCAAATTTACTAGGAAAAAATGTGTCCACAAACTAGAACAAAGAAAGAAAAAAAAATAAACAGTATTCTTAAATCAATAGCTCTCTCGTCTACGCTCCGAATCCAAAAAAAATAACTTTAAGTTGGTCTCTTTGGGCTTTTAGGTTTGGAAATGCTGCCGAAAAAATAGAAAAATTGACAATCTACATTGACGTCTTCCGTATCTGTATTATCTATGTACATAATAATTATCTATTCAATTATTTTTTTAACTCCCTGATAATGTGTATTTGTCCGTGACCAATATACAATTTTGTGATAATAATAATCTTTGTTTTCAGTATGGTCGAGCTCCGATTCACTGGGCGTCGTCGCGGGGTAACATCGAAATCATGGAGATGTTAATAAACGCAAAATGCGATATCGAGGCCAAAGACAAAGTAATTATACAATGACATTTATGTAAAAAAAACTATTGTTTAACTAAATAAAATTACTTGAACCGGACTATTTAACAAACGATCTGTTTGATTTTTAAATATTAAATATTACAAGGCGTACTGCAGACGTAAATAAAGTTACCTTATAAATTTTATATACTATATATTCCTGTCTTCTTGACTTCCCGTCTACAACTGTGCCACACTCTTGGCTCGAAGTATGTGCGGTTTTTTTTTCTTTTTTTTTTTTTTGAATATAACTGTATAAAACATGAACCGAAATCCAATAATAATAATATAATATGTATTCACGCATTATACGGATATTAATAATATGTAATATAACATTATAATACGGTCTTTTAAAAATAATAAAAAAAAAAAATTCATTCGCGTATAAAAGTCAGTTTATTTTATAAGTCGACGTCGTATAACGAATATTATATATGAAATAATATCTCAATAGACGTACCAGTTTATTTGCAGCCAATTAAAGTGTATAGCAGGGGTGGCCAACTTGCGAGTCTTATTTATAAAAACCGACGCTTGCGTCGATGTAAGTGCAATTCCGAATAATTCTATGAAATGATCGTCACTTAAGTATGAACGATATTTCGATTTAATTATTTGCATTTTTGAATACAACGATTCGCACAAATATGTCATTCATAAAAATTTATGTTAATTTCACCTCACCGTTTTTAATATTTGGATGTTTTAAAATAGAAACATGCTTTCAAAATTCCAATTGCTTTTAGACTGTTTGTAAGACGTTTTAATAACTCTGAGAATTCTATTTCGAGATCCGCCTTATTTGTCACAATAATATAATGTAATATTGGACGTCCGTTTTCAATGAAATTAAAATGAAAATTAAATTTCTAAAAATCCGAATGAGGGCTTTAAACCCTACAAGTTTCGAAATCGGCAAATAGGAATTCAAGTTTAAGTACATCGTCATGATTAATTTGTATTTTCGACCCCATGGGCTCCATATCAGGCGCCCGATCGGCTGAAATGCTTATAATTTTTTTCCATAACAGAATTACGGCTTTTCGTGGTGTTTCGTCGAGAGCAATCTTCACGTTAACACCCCAAATTTAAAGCGATTAAACCAACAACTCTTATTTCTACATCCTTCGTAACGTAACGAATAAAATGCATGGGGTTAACTGAGGCTAAAGGCTAGACTAAAGGCTAGTCTAAAGGCGACAAACAATAAACAATTAGCAACGCCGTTTTTAAATTAAAAATTTCAAGCGAATTGAATTTATAATTATTTTGATTCTCGGTATCATAGTATTTATTCACGCGACTCGCGAACGTATTCATTTTGACCATCCCTGGTTTGCATAGTATAGATATAGGTATAACTTATATAATATATCACGCGGTTTGAAAATGTATTTTTAATGGTCCGCGTTCAAAAGTTTTTTATGAATTTTCATTCTTTTTCGTATATGTTATTATTTTTATATGTTGTTTTTTTTTTTTTTTTTTTTTTTTTTTTTTTACGTAGTTATACCCGTACCTACTCGTTTATACCCACTGTATATTACGGAATACGTCATATTACACAACGAATCGTTTACGTAAATCTTTTAGAATAATTGAAGTTTAAAACGACGTCGCGGTCGGACGAACGCGTATTTTTAGAGAAGCGTTTTTCTTTTTTCTTAAATCCTTAAACGATCCGTTTAATAATAATATACTTTTCCGTCGCTTGCAATAAGAATTATTGCCTCGTTGACCACGTGGAAACGTCTTTCCGTTTTTAGGAACGACGCCGTCGTTGCTGCAGTTACGACAGTTACGTCGTGGTTACGACTGTACTTTACAACCTGTTTGTACGTGTTATGATCTGAAATTATTTATCAAAATAGATACAGTAGTATCAAAAGTTCAGAGAACAACACTATACTGAGCGTCGCGAAATATCATCGTAATAATAATTTAAAAAAAATAAATAACTCGCCGAGTTTCTAAATTTCGTGTATTTTTTACAATAAAACAAACAAAACACAACGTATACTTTCATAAAAACACTTGTCAACATTCGATGAAAACTGTTAGTCAAAACTGTTATGATTATTTTTTGTTCGGGTTCCGAGCAAAGCAATTGCATTGTATTGGAGATTTTTTTTTTTTTTTTCGTAATTTTCTTAATTATTGGGCAAACCGAGGGGAAAACATCGAAAAAATAGGCATATTTATCAAGGTATTAACGATTTCTTAAAAGTTCTAGATTTTCATTTTAGTTTTTATTTAGCCTAGTAAATTTTTTTGAAAATTCAGCGCTAGTTTCATCATAATGTGTACTTTTTTTTTTCTTTATAAGCATTTTAAGTTCAAATTTTGACGAAAGTCATAAGCAATTAAGGCGTTTCTTTATATTCTAGTATCTTTTCATATTGTTTTTTTTTTATTATTATCCTAATTCCCGTGGAAAACCTCTTAAAAATCTTTACGGATCTCGGCCGACGCTTTTATTTATTTATAATTTAAGTACAGCCAATATAGGCGCCTTTAATTACTATAGTTCTTTGTAATGTACCTACGTTCTGTACGAGGTTGCATTATTTTTTTTACCATAGAAAATAAACAATTACCCAAGTACGTGTATAGAATGTTATATTTAATATTTCCAATAAAAATAATTGTAAAAAAAAAACACCCGTGAACAATGATGGTGCGGATCCAGCCTGTCATAAGGGTTTGTCGCTTAAAAAAAATTCATTTTTATAGGTTTATACATATATAATTTAATGCAGTAGTAAATATTGAAATATCTATAAAAATATATTATATCGTTTTAAACTGTATTGGATTTTTTTTTTTTTTTTATTCAATATTATGACGTAAATTCTATAAATATAGTATAAATATTACCTATAAACGTTTTCTCGGTGAGCCTCTGTCCGAACTTAATTATAATTTATAAGGCTTTTGCTCCTTGATCCCAAGATCTTTATACTTTAGGTTTAAAGAATTTTATAGAAGGTTCATAGGCGTGAACAGCCTAATATCTAAAGATTTATTGAATCTTAACGTTTATCGTACGTTTCGCACAATATTTGAAATTAGTTTTTACAACTTTTTTTTTCTTTTGCTCTCGAAGCGCTTTTTCTTCGGGGCCATTGAATTCAGTTCCCAGTAACAAAACCTCTCGCTACTACTTACAAGTATAAAATGTTTAATTCATATATTAAAACATTGGATGGGTATAAATCATAAACAATGGAACCTCGATTATCTAATGTAATGGTGGGGAGGGGGTCACACGGATAAATGAAAACCACGGTTAATCGAGACTTTTTACAATAATGAATAACATATAAATTTATGTTTTATTAAACAATCTACAATATTGTTTATCTTCAATAACTACATACCTGAGATAAAATAAAAAGATACACAATTAGATATACATGGTCATATTGTTATCGTCAAAAATGTCATTAATACGTTCGTCGACATCGTATGTTGTGTGATAAAAAATGTTCGGTTATAACTGTTTATAATATGTACAGTCCATACTGATTTTACATTTTCGGAAGAGTGATCACGAACATGGATAATCGATACACGGTTAATCGAGGTTCCACTAATGAAATCCCGTTTTATATTGGATATGGCAAACTTGTTGGTTTATTACCGGAAAATTACGTTCCGTTTTTTCATCATTCCGGATAATTACATTCCGGAAAATTATAGGCTACCTTTCCGAGTTCGAGCTGATTATAGGTCTAGAGAGAGCCGCTAAAAATGTCCAAAAGTAGCGGAGGAAATATATGCATATATGTTATTCAATATTATAACAATTACAGTGCAATGCCGTCTCTATTTGAGACGTGGAAAATTTTGACAAAAATCACTATTATATCTACGAATGAAATTGTCCATACTTTAATACCGATAAATGCAGTGTTTTGGATTTCAACTTTTGAACACTTTAAGACCGGAAAGTTTTTATTGGGTGGAAAATAACATTTGAAACGTATATTATTATTGTTATCGTTATTATAATTACATTTTTTTATTGTTTATAAAATCAACTACAATGATCTTCAACTTACATTGTATTGAGTTTGATGTACATTTAATTTTGTTTAAGGTAATAATAGGAAATAATTTTTTTGATAATGACCCAATAGCTTCTTATAGATTATCAGAGATGTTAAACGTCTAGTCTCGGTGAAATTTGAGCTGTGGACAATTGTGTGCTTAATCGTGTTGTATGAGTTGCGTGTAGCTCATAAAGGAGATTCTATCTTTTCAATCTGATGTTGAAGCAAAAATTTAGCGTGGGCAATTTTAAATCGGTTGAGCACTGCTTCTTATTTCCGGTTTAGATTTATGATTTTAGGCCAGAGTTCGACTGAGTGTTTTACTTCTCTTGGTTTATTTTCGATGTATTATACCAATCCGCATTTCATATGTCCATCCAGTATTTATTTACATTTTTGTGTGTGTAAACAAATTCCGAAAAAATACAGAATGCAGTAGTTGTTTAGACTGATAAGAGTAAACTTCACTCTAGCAAAACTTTTCCAAGAAGTTTTCAAACGCGCTGAGTGTACACGCGGTTTTTTTTTTATGACTTTTATCTCCTATGCCGTTTTAAACCGACAATATAATATTTTATTCGCGTTAAACCGTATAAATAATATCATCGCCTCGACGATGGTACAACGGAAACTTAATAATAATATTATCAGCGAGCAATATTCGCACCCGCCGACGGGTTCGTGATTTTAATTTATCCGGACGTTGTCGAGTGGTCGCTGCTCCGATCATCAGACCATATTATTATTATATATTTTCGCCCTGTATTCTGTCGTTGATTTATAATCGTTTCGAGTTCATCTCCTCTCGACCGAAAGAAATCGTTTGAAATTTCGGCGTCCGCAAAATTCCTATAAACATAAACACCCGATCCGAATCCATATACTGTTCGTCTTCGCCGGTTTATCGACAATATCCTACTCGAAATGGCATTTTATATTGCGGTAAAAAGGCGACGCACGCGAATACTTTTGTTATTTTCTCCGTCTTATACATACGCAAAATATATCGAAGTTACACTCAGCATAACCAATTTTGTGCCGTTAGTTTAAATGTTAGAGTAAATTAACCTATTGTGAAACTTAAAGGGACAACCATTATCCGCGTGTGTGCGTCGGTTTTTTTCGTTATTTTAATATTTTTTTGTTGACATTTCAGTACGGTATGCGTCCGATTTTGATGGCCGCTTGGCATGGTCATACAGACGCCGTTCAGATGCTGATCAAACACGGAGCACATGTGAATACAATAAACAAGGTAAGTTTCTTCCTCGATAACGAATATTTTCAAGCCTTTTTTCAAGAGACCAAAATCCGTTCGTTTTACACAGCGTTCACCGAACACGCTGTTTTAATTATAAAATAGACGGGAAATGTGTAACATAGACACCGACAAAAACGGTTTTTTTTTCTTTACAAAATATAGGCAATAAATTATTACTTTTAACTTTTGAGTAAGTATACTATAAATAGTTACATATTGTACCCTTCGGCGCCTATCTTTTTAACCGTCGGCTTTATTTATTTATTATTAAGGTGGCTTATTGCGATTTAAGCCGCCGAGTTTTTCCGAATCGACCTTAGTGTAGGTAGGTGGTATATGCATATAGTACACATCGTTAGTATAGGTATGTTTTTTCGATTTTTTCATATTTTATTATTATTATTATTATTATTATTTACTTTTCAACCCGCCGTTGCCGCTGCCGCCGCCACCGCCGCCATGACGCTTTTAAATTTGTAATATTTTCCGCTTTCAAGCGCGTTTTCCGAACAAACATAATGTACAAACGTTACTATGAAAAAAAAAATAAAACTCCAGTATGTTTTATTTTTTATTTTTATTTATGTACCATAACTTGACATTCCAATCGCATATTTCATTTTCGAACATACAGTTCGATTTAAATTTCGAAAACGTATATGAAATTCGCTGTTATTGTTGTCTATAAGATATTTTTACATTATATCATTATATGGCGTATGCTATAGGCGATCATATCTATGGGCCCCCCACGCCTTGAGATTTTTATCGACTTTACTCAACTTATTAATAAATATTATTCGTGCTTAAAGCTCAGTGACGTGTGTATGGTGAGGGGGGTGGTTTGATGTTGTATAGGGGAGCATGTATTTCTATGCTGATGGGAAACACGAGTATTTGTTTCGTTATTTTAGCCGAATTACAAGGGAAAAAGAATCTTGATTTATTATATGCAAATAGCTTTTTGGGATCCGGCTATTAAATCCTCATTGTAGAGTTAGTTATTTGTTAGTTATTATATACCTAACAAAAAAAATTCTACGATTTAACCGTAGCGTTTTCTAGATTAGAATAAATTTTATTCGTGAGCCATGAATATTATACTTATCACGTGCATGCCATTCCATTAAAAAATTCCTGGGCAAGCCACTATTTACGTTTCATCTTACTGCTTACTACTACCTTTTTCTGTAACCGCGGCACCAAAATATGCTCTGATAATAAGTATGTTCCGTTTTTAAAACCAACAACATAACTATATTTTTATTTGTCATCGCTGTTGACCGTTTTGTTAAAAAAAATAGTACATTTTATGAAGTATTGATAAAAATAAATCCTTACTAGTATATATGTTTGACAAATCAATTAAAATGTTAAGAAATAATTTTTAGGGCTTCGAGAAAACCTTCCATGGTTTAAAAACATTTTGAGGTGGACTTGAATTAATTCACATGAGTTCCACTATGTCCTCTTAATATCGACGAAGAACGTAGGCATAATATTATATCGATTTCTTAAACACAAGTCCCGATAATTTATAAAAGTTATCTATTTATTTATATTTATTTTTTTTTAAATTATCCGATTAATTGTTATGCATAATAGATTTAATCAAATGTCATCAACGGTGGATTTATTTGAATAATAGGTTAAATACTTCATACGAGTTCCTGACCCCCTATATAATTGCATTACCCCCTTATTAATTACATCAATGATTATCCTAATTTCCAATCAATCACGAACCCTCTGGGTTAATCATTTATCACTATACCGATAACAAGTTTACAAAAAATTACCATAATTTAAACGAATGTAAATTAATTAAATTTTCAAATTAACTTTTAGCGTGATGTGAACTCATCTACTGCTTTATTATTGATTAATTAGATAATTAATCATACTATATACTAACCATACTATTATGATTAATTATATAATTATTAACTTATCCGAGTTAATATTATTCGGCCTCGCCTCGATTGTTATGTTTTCGAAATTATCATAACACCTCGTCGTTTTTACTATATAAAAATACTTTTTACATCCTCACTCATAGTACGACCGAATTCGATGGATAACGTAATATCTTTTTGTTTCCGATCCGCGTTTAAATTATAATATGTTCACATATAGACACATAATATGTTCAACATAATAGAATAACAATATTAATATCATTGCGTTTCAACACTAAGAGAACTTTCCGATCCCCCCAGCGATAATATTCCGCTTTCTGTCTGAAACCACCGCGAAACATATTCTGGCGGTTTAGTCGTCGGTTTAGGCGAGGAATTAGTTATAGGAACTTACACCGTCTAATAATACTTGAATCGCGCGCCGGGGGTAAGGGGGGCGGAGGCGAAACTAATGGGCTTATAGATACACTGCAGGAATCGTCTTTTATCTTGTTCTATATATATATAATTCAAACTTGTTTCGCATTAATATTATCGTTCTGCAGTATGTATACAAAGTCGGGTGAGTTAACCAATTTTTCGAATAGTTTTTTTAAGTAGGTTTCCTTTAAAAAAAAAAAACCTTTAGGCCTAAACAAACCTTAAAGTTAATTTTATAATACAAACGAATTTGAGTAACTATAAGTTAAATTAGTAATTATCTAGAAATTTATAATTTGATCAAATTAAGTCACTTTTTATAATTACCCTTTACCACACACTCATTCGCGTATTTTGACTTTTATAAAATATCACTATCATAATAGACTTATATGATTTATGGATTATTAATCCTATCACCCGTGGCCTCGACATCCCACAGTCCTCGGGGATCAAACGCCTGCTCACTAAAATAAACCAACTCTTGGGATCGATAACTGATAAAGCCTAAACGAAGCGCCCAGCTTACTTCTACCGAAGTTACCAAAAAAAAAAAACCTAACTTATAACTTCACTTTTAAATAGTTAATACTGACCAACTTTGGGTCTTCGTATAATATTATATATTATAAAATACAAATTCGACAAATATTATCAGTTTTATATAATATTTTTAAATCGAATAGAATATTGTGCACACTGTATATGTAGTGCAATGCTTAAAACAATATGAAAACATTATTATCTTATATACATATTTAAATTTTTGATTTTTTTTTTTTTTTTCTAGAGAGAACAAATATCATTAATATACTCCGTTATGACATTTTTTCGTTCGAACAGTCTTTTTCAACCTAAATGCATATTTTACTTTGTGTGTTTTTCATTATTTTTAAATATAACATTTCTGATTTAAATTGCAACGTTATACTCGTACAAATTCACAGATGAGGTCCTGTGACTGCATAATATATAAAATTATTTTATATTAAATCGTTTTTGAATACACCATTTTCAGTCGTATTATTTTTTTATATTATATTGAATTGTAATTAGATTTTTATTTTATTTTTTTTTAATATATATATATATATATATATATATATATAATCTGCAAAGCGAAAGCTCTAAATTTAAATTGTAAATTTATATTTTAGTAGAACTACTTCGTGGAAAATGCGATTATAATACATTTTGTGGATGTGCATTCTTAACAATAATTACCATAGAGGTTATTGTAATTACAAATCAAAATAAAACACTTAGTAGTACTTTATTTCAGTAGGTAGTATTTTTTTTAATATTATTATTAATCAATCTTCAAAACAAAAATCCTACGAGAAGAAATACGTTTTAAAATATTACAGAATTCTATAAGTTCCTGTTCAGAATCGTTTTTTGAACAAAGTGATTTATAGATATAATAATATGATTGATCGTTGCTTTCAACTTTTCAAATTGTTATTATATTTTAATGTTATACTGATTTGAGTTTTTGCAGCACGGCTCAAATTGTATAGATATAAATAGTAAATGAAAAAAGTATTAATTTTTTTTTTTTTAGTAATTTCGCAGTTTATATAACACATTTTGAAAAAAAATATTCATTTTTCAACTGAATCAAATCAAGATCCTAAACCAACGCGTAACAAATGCATTATAATTGAACATCGTTTAAATATTAATATTTTATGCTTTCAAAATGGACGCTAAACTACAATCAAAATAATTTGTCACATTCTTATGTGAAACATTAACGTCAGTGTTTTACAATAATAATTCATCCGGTACCTTATATGGCAAGGAAACATCTATTGCAAAACGAATTTAAACTATTTCTATTTCAAAACACGATAAACTTCATTATTAACTTTTTGAAGACCTAAATCATGGAAATAATCCCGTAAAACCGATATTCTTTTAAAACGATATTTACTAGCGTTAGTTATCTCAGTAAAAGTCCATGTCGTAATAGGAGGGTTGTCCCAAAAGTAACGCACAGCGCTCTCTAGCTGTCTTGCAATGTGATATTATCAGCTGATTTTAGTATAAATTTGTAGCTTAAAGTCTAACGAACACGTGCGTTTTCAGTTTTAGTTGTTTTAGTAAAGTATGATGATGTGTGAGAGCGATAACGAAAGTGAGAACAATTCGTCGGCTCACATTTCTGTTTTTAAGCAACGCGCATACATTAAAATCGAAAAGATTCGTGGTAAAACAGTGCCTGAAATTCATGCCGCGTTAAATGAAGTGTGTGGAACGGATACTGTGGATCGTAGTACGGTGCAAAGATGGCATCAGCGATTCCGTGATGGTCGTATAAGTAAAAGTTCGTCGCCAGCAAACAAAGGTGAAACAAATGATGATTTTTGCTTACGATAAACTTAGGATAATTGTCACTGATCGAGTTCCAATTGGCAGTAGTGTAACCGGGGATTACTACAAAACATTCCTTGCCAAAAAATTGCGACCAGAAATCCGTAAAAAGCGACCAGGAATGTTACAAAATGGTGTGTCCATATTGCACGATAATGCGCGGCCGCATATCGGAGCACCAGTCGTCGCTCTTTTGGAGAAATATGGATGGGAACGCCTCAAACACCCACCGTATTCGCCGGATTTAAGTCCCCCGGACTTTGATTTATTTCCAAAACTGAAGGAACCACTTAGAGGGATCCGTTTTCCCAACTTAGATATACTAAATGAAGAAGTGAGCCGAAGGATCCGTGAACTCAACAAAAATGGCGTCCTATGCGGCATTCAAGCGCTCCCGAAACGATGGCAATCGTGTATAGACAAGCAGGGGGATTATATCGAAGGTCTATAATATTGTATTTAGTATAAAATAAAAACTTATTTATTCAGAGCAAATTGTGCGTTACTTTTGGGACAACCCTCGTATCTAAAAAATAATGCGGATTACAAAATTCATAAAATTAACAACGTGACTCATATCACGTTCGAGCCAAACCTTAAAACACTCATTAAAAGTTTCAATATAATTTCTGATATTTGTGGATAATACAGTAAATTAACAACTGGTATAAATACGGTTTTAAAATTTAAACATTTGATTTGTCTTCCAGTCAAGATAAAGATAATAGAGTCGACTAATGTACGAATCGTCAATCCTCCACAGACTTTAATACCGGTGATAATAATCCAACGGCTGTCCACACGAGCAAGATCTATAACGAATATAAATCTTCTCTATAAATCTTGCCACACGAAGGTCGCCCACATATATAGTAAAGAAATGAATAGGCTATTGAAGTATATCACGCGGTCAATTTTAAGATTATTCCGCAGACTGTTTGCGAGAAATAAGCGAGGTTCTCAACAGTGAAGCCCGCTCTATGGCATGAAAAAGATTCATCAAAACGATTTGAATTTATTTTCTAATTATTAAATAGATTAAGTATCGTTGTAACTCAGGGCAATATCATAAGATATTGTTCATTATCAGATATCAAAGAACCTAAAATGGGTATTATTTGACAACTTCTCAATGGATTCATAAACGCACGATTAATGTGACGTCATATTATCTGATCAAAATCTTTATCAAGTACGATTGGATCCAAACAACTAAAAATGTAAATCCAATTACGATGCAAAGTAACTTTAAAATTTTTATGTTCTCATAATTAAGTATGTTTATACTTATTTTATTCCAAAAAGTCTCGTTTGAGTATTTCTTATTTAATAATAGTCAAATCTTAGTACTAAATACTCGCATTTTAATATAATATGAGTGTTCAAAAATATATCATGTGTATTTTTAGTTGTACACTTGGATCCAAACAATCAAACTATTACTGATAACAATCTGATAAGAAGTGCATGGCATAAGAACTAATCGTCCGTATTATATTATTTAATTTAAACTCGACCAATATTATTTTCTCTGTACATGTGCGCTGAATGTGTACCCGCTTGACGCATAATAATATTTACTTTATACCGTTTTCGCATTTTATATAAGTGCGCCTAATATTGAACCACCGAATAATAAACTTTAAAATAATATTGAATTATTAATTTTAGGCCAAGTTTATTTTTCTTTGGTAAATAATTACCAGAGTCTATACAAATATTTGAATATGCCCGTGAACCGCAACAAGACTACGTGGGATTTAGTTTTGCTGTTATAATATTATTTCATTCTTTAGTATTTCGCTTTTTATACTTTTTTTTAAAAATAATATGAAAGTTATTATTATTAAAAAAAAAAAAAATCTCGATATGTATATTGAAACTGAAATATAAAACGAAAAAGTAAAAACAACTATTCTTTTGTAATATTTTGCAGTTCATCGGTATAGGGGAAAAAACAAGTGTACAATTCTGCAAAGTATATCTGATTTCCAATCTTTTGATACCCGAAACGTTTCAGGTGCATCATATTTATTGCTGCATTGCACTTATCATATCGAGAATAAAAAACATATCGATGTCACAAAAACATAATAAATTCTTGAAATCTTTAACGTACCTACCTATGTCTCACTACAATTCTGTGTGGAGAATCGTTTTGTTTAATAGGGAGTATAGTCACGTTATATTTGTAGGTATTTTTATTTTTATTTACAACTATCTATGCTTTTTAGCATTTACATAAATAATGTATCACAGATATTAGTTATGATATGAGAAAATAATTAAAAGAAAAAAAAATATAATACAGCATAGGTATAAAGTGTGTAGAAATGTTCAATTGTGATCGATTGCTTAACTATGAAAGATTCAAAACAGGTCGTTAGACGTGTTAGTAGCTTCTATAATTCGGATAGTAACGTAATTGTGTAGAATATTCAATTTCACTCCTGAACAACCTCATATGGGTCCTGTGAATTAGTCTAGGCCCACGAAATCGAAAGACAATTCACTCAAGGAGCTTAGCAACATCAATTTTGCCACTAATAAGACCTTAAATACATTTTGCATCGAGCTCAAGACGTCTGTCATACAATGGGCTTATTAAAGTCCAAAGCTTGTTAAGGTGTATGCGATTGTTGTTTAACTGTAAAAATAAACATTTTAATTTGAGTACATAATGCGTATGCATAATATACGTATGTGTAGTTTGATATTTCACTCGGCGTGTCCTCAATAATTGTGTACACAAAAGTAGTTCAAGTGACACGTTTTTCAAGTTTTCGTGTACCTATTTCGCTCACGTCACGTTTATTCCACTGCTGGGAATAGCGACTCTTTTGATTTTATTATAATTACGTGCTTATGGGGTTTTATATGTATATATATATATATATATATATAATATATAGAACAACCATCGCAATCGTTTCCAACTCCATTTGACTTACGTGGGTGTATATCTTATTTATTCTAGATGCAAGTAGACGATTATACTCGTAATATACACTAGATAAAGGAACAGAGTTATAAACTATAAACATAACAATGCAATGAATTTCGCATTCGAATTTTTATATAGGTAATTTACATATACATACAATATACAATACCGAATACCTAAATGAACTTCACGTAAAATTGAAAAATAATATGATAAAAAAAAATTCGAATTAGGTGCAATTTATTATATTTGTATTATAATCAGTAATCGCAAGGTTATTTTAGAAACCACTGTTTCAATAGGTTAAATTGCATGTCTTCCATGTGTGATCCTATATTATGAAAGGCCAAACATTCTCTCATGTACTAGACGTAGAAGACGGCGGGAATAGTGGTTAGGTCACTTATATGAAAAGCGTATTGACAAATCGCTAAACAGGTACTGATGGCGGAAATTAAAAATATAAATTATTCCACGTACGAGATGAAAGGATTTCGTCATGGAAGATTTGGTAAAAGGAAGCGGGGCCATCATTTCAATTATTTTTTTTTTTTGTACGCATACATATTGAGCAGACTACTATTTTTTTCGAAATAATTTACATTAATAACCCTTAAGTCTAAATATATAGACAATTTGAGACTTCATTTATTTTATAAATATTATATTGTTATTTTCTCATATGTATTTTTTTTTCAGTTTTTAATTTCTAAAAAATTGATAGCTATGTTCTTTTTTAGAATAAAAACTAAAGTTCAAATTTAAAGTGTTGCATAAATATCCCTATATCTATATATGCAACACTTCTTGAGTATTAAATTCATAAAACACTTAAATTTCGCTGCACACATACCTATGTACAAAATCATAAGTTTTTTTGCTGTATAATATATTACTAAAAACGTATAATTTTGTAAATTGATTTTAATTTTTCCATATTAAGATTTATGATTAAAACGTATTAAGCAAATTTTAAAAATCATAAATTCATAACATAACTACAATAGTACAATATTGAATCTACATTAATCAATTAATAACATAAAATAATACGATATCCAAAGATAAGGCCCAAACCGATGTTCGATAAAACGATAACAGCAACTGCTGCTAATGAATACCACGATTATATACTCAGATAGTAATTTGTGGTTACTTGTTATAATAACTCAAACACTGATCCATTGACAATAAAATTTTATTGTATTTTATTAACAAATAACAATTATCAAAATTATCAATATTTTATAGACCACATTTCTTATCAAATTATTAATTTTTTTTTTTTTTTTTGTGGCACACTGGCGCAAAACACGCGTCTGTTCCTAGCAGACCAAAAATTATAATACGGAATGTTAGGTAAGCAGATTTTGCAAATGTATACCTTGTTGCCTGCAAATGACACCCCTGAAAGGGTGAAAGAAGATGAAGGGAGATGAGGTAGATTCGGCATATCGTTAGAAATAAATAATAAAAAGAACTTGCACGGGTCTTGATTCTTAAAAATATCTAGTCTAGGCGGCGTATGAATGAATGACTGAATTGATATTTTTAATTTTAACCTATTAAATTGGTATTTATATTTTTGTTTCTGCTTTATACGTACACGTCTATCTTGTATTCGACGTTATTATATCTCGTTAATTTTCAGTTTTATGTCAGTAAAGTCGGCCCGTTAATGTGTTTTGGCGAGGAAATACATCGCCGGTGACCTTTCATATCTTGAATTTGTGCGCTCGTCTTATAATATCAAACCGCGACCACGCGTATAATCGTAGTTCTACCTAATATCTATACTACATTATGATGTTTACAACAAAAATCGTGTTTGCCCTTCCGTTGTACAATATGTAAATTCGACCACACAAATGACGTGGCACATCTAGCTACTCTACTGAAAACCATTATTATAATATGTACAAAAAAAAAAAAAAACACCGCAACACTACACTATTATTATTACGCCGAACGACGAAATAATTAAAATAACCCGGCGATCGTATCGAAACTATATGTGACATAATAAATTATCGACGACCGCAACGATATTTTATTTTAATTATATTCATGTACAACATAATGCACGTCAGAAATTATATTATTATGCTGATACCGCGGGCGGTTCTGTGCGGTTTTGTAACGATCGCGTTTTTTGCCGCGCTGAAGTTCACGTGAAAAGCCGTAAAACGTCGGTGGTCGTCATTTATTTTTATACGAAAATATCGAGATTCAATAAAATATTTTGGAAATCGTGTAAGTAAACGTGCGCAATAGCGCAGTTTCTCTCGGCTACGCCCGACGCGGAATGCACGGCCCTACCCCATCGATCGTAAAATCAAATTCGTAGAATTAATAAGGATTGATAAATTTCGATAAAAATCTTAAAAATCACGACATGTTGAGTATTGTTTTTCTAATTAATGTGGGTAAAACGTTTTTTTAATTCTAACACGGACGATTGAAATTCATTTTCTAGTTAGATTCAATTTAATATAATTGTCAGTTCATTAAGTCTATCGAAACACGATTAAACGTGTGATCTATCCATGGGCAGTGTATCATTTACGAGGAAAGTAGCGACGATGTGTAAAACATCCCCAATGTTTTTTTTCACCCCTAAGAAATTCTGGATACGCCACTAAGTATAGGTACGCGCATTATAGAAATACTAAAATGCAACAACAACTCCGGATATCGGCATTTTTTAAAGTTATTCGGGAAAAAACAAAAACGGGAAACCATTTTTCCGGATTTGTCCGGTTGTTCAGAAATTTATTCAAATTAAAAAGTATTTAGCTATTTAGGTATACTTGATCCGCCCAAGTCGGAGCATTTTCCAATGATTAAATTTACGCCGCGCCGTCAATAAATGCAGTTTCCGGGTTTTGAATAATAATCATGACGGCTAAAAATACAAAATAATACGTACCTATAAGCGTCTCGTTTGATCGAAATCGTTTTGTTTAAATCTACACGCCGCGAGTTTTCATTGTTTACTGACGACTTATTATGAGAACGCGGTACCGCAGACAAATTTATTAATCCGTAAGTTGATTTATTTTTTTATTTATTACTTCTTTTTACACGGTCGTTTGGATGTTCTATAACGCGTACGTGTGTATAAAAAGTAATTTCGCGAGTTATATACGTAACTATCTACTTAAAAAAATACTCTCGCCAGTGCTAGGGAGTAAATACCGGTAGGCGAATAATAATAAAGAAGCCACATCGTGTCTGCTCAGTTCTCTCGACTCTCTATATCAGCTATCATCGTTTAATAATAACATAGCCGACTGGTTTTACACACATGGTCCCATCTATGGTCCTTAACCGTAGATGAAAAAAACAATTAAAAAATTGTTATCATCTTACGTGTGGATACATTTTACCCACACACTTAAAACACCAATCTATACAGGCTGTCCCACGAAGATATACCCCAATAATATCTCCGGAGATAATAGAGATAATCAAATTTTATTTTTTTCATATTACTCACAGGGATGAGGACATATTTATATTTGTATTCATTTTTTTTTTTTTTAGTAAATAAATTTAGAAAACAACTTTTTATTTTATTACTTTAGAAAAACGTTAAGATAACTATTCTGTAGAGTGTATTTTCTTTTAAATTTTATTGTATCACAGATTTATATCCGATGAATAGTTTCTAAGTAACAGCCGTTCTAAATTCTACTAATCCGTGTGAAAACCAATGTTATCACGTAACGCGGTTAGGTTATTCCTTAGATTTTGGTGCAGTAAACCTTCTTAAAAAAAAAAAATTGCTCCGATAAGGTACGAGTATATTAATCTAGGGTTCGTTTGTATTATTCGAAAACCTGCAAGGGCGAAAAATTTAGCTTTGGAAAAAAAAAACAAACAATTTTCGAAAACATTATATTATAATTAATATAATTAAAATTATAATTGTATAAAATGTATTGTGCGCGCTAGGTATAATATTCGTATACTACTCGTCCGACAAAGACACATGATCTCGATTCTCTATAGTATTTATTAAACGGAAAATGTATAGAATTGAATATTTTGATTTTAATCTCGCGACGATTATGATGGTTTGCAAGTTTTAGACCCCCGACGCAGCGGTATTGCGTCCATTGTGTCACGCTCGAATATCCAACCGAATTGCAGTATATAATATTTTATGATAATAATAATAATACGCCATTCATAAAATCGAGCTCGCTATCAATAATTAACAGCCGGCGATGATTAATAGTTTACAATCTAATTAACCAGATACCGCCGCCATCATTAACAAAAATTTAATACACAATAGACTGCTGCAATACACAACGAACAATATATTAATATAATATTTGCACCGGGTAATGATTATAGACATTACCCGGTCCATAGTATGAATATTTTGAAAACCAAACATTGACCGGATATTGTAATAAAATGTAGATATTGTATAACGTCGATTTTAAAAACTTCGATTCCGACTCCTTTAAGAGGCGTACTGCGAACCGTTAATTGTTTGTGGTAAACACCAGTGGCGATCATTTCCGATCGGGCGCGAATGCGCCTGGAGCCTCGAGTCATGTCCAGAGAAGCACCTCAAGCACCTAACCTTACCAAGTTTCAAATCTCTACGTGTATTTATAACCGAATTATAGCAAAAAACTCCCAAAAATTAAAATCCCTTAAAAGTTCAAAAGTTTTGGCAATAATATCTTAAGAAAGTAAATCAAAAAGTCAAAAAAAAAAACGGTTCTTGTAATTTTTCGATTAAATCATTTTTTTTGCGTAGAAAACGTCGTCTAGGTTTTTATAAAATAATGAAAACGTAAAATCGTACGTTTTTCTACGTTTTTTCCCAGTGCTTTCTATTTAAAAAATTGCGTCGAAAATGAGCCTGTCGGTACAATCTAGACAACTTGAGTTTCCATAAAAGTTGCTACACGTAAAAATCGAAGCAAGTTTACTAGGGAAAAACGTGTACACAATCTAGAACAAAAAAAAAAGGAAAAAAAGAAATACACATCTTAGCAAAACCAATAGTTCCTTCATTACGCTCGGAATCTAAAAATAAACATCTGTGTAAAACCATACGCTTCTTCACTCCACTCAGAATCTAAATCAATAGCTTCAATAATATCTTAAATATATATAAATACCTATTGGATTTCAAAAATCGTTTCTGTTTACATTTTTACGAAATCTAAAAGATAAAATTATAATCCTGTTGATAATAGTGATGTCTACAGTGTATTTTAATCTGTTTATTTCTGTGAACATTGTTTTTATTGATCAATTTTATGTACCTAACTGTTATTTTTGTGTTTTATTTACGTGCGTGCAATTTAAATATGATAATTTATCACATGTATATTTTATTTTATTTTGTTTCTTTCGAAATGTCTATACTCAGACCGTTCTTCGAACGTTTGATCAGAAACCCGACGATGTTTGGGCATTGCTGTAACTAAGTAGTTCCTAAATGTGTACATTTATAAATTGTTTTATGTCTTTATAGTTCAAACGTTTAAACCGATTTATTTCCCGAATAGAATACGATAAAGCCACTACTGTAACGACTAACAATTATTGTTATACTTAATGGTAATTAATATTAATCGCTTGAAGAAAACTCGTAATACAAAAAGAAGCCTTTTTATCCCCTGCGCTGGTGATATCGCGCGTAGGTTGGTTTATCGGTGAATTATGTATTTTTACGGCTGCGTGTAACGTCCGGTATTACAATGCTCGTACAAAACGATTTCGCGAAACGTAACCGCGATTTTATTTAATTTCTTTGCAAGACCGTATCTATGTAGATCACAGTAGGTACCTGCTATTACGATATTATGACGACACGGATTGCGTGCGCGATAATTACTGTACCTACGGGTAAACTACCTCCTACGCGTTTATTTTTACTGCTATCGGACCTTAATATATTATAAAATTTATATATTACAGAGTAATGCGGTTATAAAGTGTACGTAGGTACCTACCTAGTTGGGGTTTTTCGAGTTTATAGGTTTACCATATAATACAGGCCGGTTTAAGTATACCCCGCCCGCTTGTCTATCAAACCGTTCGGCTCGGTCACGGAATCGCTCGGACTATCGTTAAACTCGACTTTCGACCGGATAATATCATCGCTTCCCGACGACGCCTGGGACTGTAATAAACGTATTGTGAATTATAACAATATCGCTATCGTCTGTACTGTGTCGCTCGTGATGTCTATAATGAGTCGCACTTTTTATTTTGTTTTTTTTTTTCTGTTCCCGCGATTCGGATGCGCAGAAACAATACACGCTGCTGATGTGCGCGGCCAGGAACAACCGTCTGGCGGTCGTCAACTTCCTGTTGGACAACATCGACGACATCGTTCTGGACGCGTTAGACACGGACCACCAGACGGCTCTCCATCACGCAGCCATCGCCGGTCACACGCACGTCGTCCGGAGACTGGTGCACGCGGGAGCCAGCACCAGCACCACCAACAAGGTATAATATAATAATTTTAAATATAAAAAATATCGTTTGAAAAAACTAGGTACTAAGGGTGTATTTTAAGTTATTTTTTTCGTAACTACTCGATTTTGGTGTGTTGCCATCGTCTTCGGGTTACTGATAACATTGTTTTTGGTTCAATTACATATTAATAAAAAGTAGATAAACAAGTAATAAATAACATGTCAAAATGTAACAATGTGTTCAACAAACGATGTACAGGCATATAACTTTATCATTATTATTATTATCGAATATATTTTTTTCGTCCACCGACCGCCTGTTTCGGCAACTCTCTGCCGAGTGAACTATAACTTATAATTTGTATGAATACATTATAGTGTTTTTTAATACATGAAATATTTATACTTTATTTATAGCTCATTTACCTTGATATTCGACTCTTAAATGTTGACTTGAAAATAATATTATGAATTAATTATCAATTTTTCGCAATTTGTTAAGTAACTGAAATTCAAAATTGTTAACCTCATTTAAACCCGGTAAAACCATATTTTTATTCCTGTTTGTCACACCATTCCTCACATCAACTTCGTCCAGCACTCGAAAATACATGTTTAGGTGTTAAAATGAAGTTACAATTCCGGAGTTTTGTGTAACAATTAATAAAACATTTTACCCTATCATCTCACATCGATTTTTAAGTTTCTAATTCTGTTTTTGACCTTTGCGAGTGCTAGAGGAAGATTATAACAGCACCCGGAAATAAAAATACGGGTTTAAGGTGTTTAAATAGGGTAAAAATTATGAGTTTTGAGTAACAAGTTATTAACTAATTCACGATATAATTTCCAAGTAAACATTTCAAAGTCTGGTTTGCTTTTTGTGGGACTTTCAATCCCCCCTACCATATTATATTCAAATTTTAATTTTTTTTTTAATTTTTTTTTTGCAGTAATAAGTGTAACTGTAGTATAGTTGTTCCTAGGTATTGTATTATACAAGTTTATTCGGTTATTTATTGTTTTGCAAAGAATATTTATATTATACAAAATCGGTGGGAGAAAAATCGACTCTAGTGACGGAGCTCTACTGGTCACGGGTGTTTTTTTTTCACCGATATAATTGGTTAGCATTCTACTTAAGGCATTTCACGTACTTAACGAGATGTCACTGAGATATTTACGTATTAGTTAGGTACATTATCAAGTATTTAGTACGGTGTTTTTGAAATGTTGCATGGACATTACGGTTTTGTCTCAGAGGTTAGCACTTTATTAAAATTTCAGATGTCAAAATGTGACTGCGTTATCTGTGACTTCTATGTGATTATATTTCGCACACAGGGATATAGGCTCTTTACAGGAGACTATTATAATATTTAATAATGATTGTATACGGTATCGACCGACAAAAGTCGGTGACGTTGTGCTCCAGACGAGTCTGGTATCGTCTGACGCACGCTATACATATTGTATACATAAATACAAGTGTATAAAATAATAATTTAATAAAGTTTGCAGTGAATCCGACGATGCGAATACCGTGACGCCGGCCGTAGTGACAGACGAGAAAACTGCGAAAATGACTGCGAAAAAAAAAAAAGCCCGCCCGTTTTATAATTGGAAAATGTTCACGGTCACGACATTCCGTTTCCGCTAAAAATCGTTTCTCATTTTTTTTTTTTTTTTTTGTTATTTTTACCATCGTGCCGTGTCGTCACCATCATAATTTATGAATTCGATACGTTTTATATTATCTCGCGGCCGCTATACTATACAAAATTAATGCGGACCTTCTCGGAAAATTCATTAGCCTATCCCTCGCGTAAACTCAAGCACGATCGAATATAAGTAAACGATACGGATATTATGATGAGTCACTCGATTCCGTGTTTTGTATAAAAGTTTTGTAAGACGAGACGACTCGAATGAAAATATAAAATTTTCGACGGAAATCATTTCTCGCCGACGACGTGGCTTTCGATTTCGCGTCACATCGAACATTTTCAGACTGCACTACTGTTACTGCAATTTACATTCGAGTGATTATTTCGCGTGCTTAGAATTTATAATATTATTCGCACTGTATAAGTATGCAATGAAGTTTTAATATTGTACGTACACATTTTAATATTAATTTCGGTATTGCGTAAGGGACTGTGAACGAGATTTTATGGACCCTAAAAATATCTGTTGTTGTTTATATAGTAACATGTCGGTACGTCTCTATTTTTCGTACGTATAAATTAACCTTGTGGAAATCGGTTATAGAATAAAGATCCTGGCAGAACTGTAGGGGTTATGTTTAAGAATTTCAAACTTGAAACCGGATTATGATTCTGTAGACTCGTACCTATATAATATGACAAAAATTGAATATTTGACTGAAAATCGTAAAACAATTTAATTGCTTTATTGATAAATTTTCAAAAATTAACTTTACGCTTTTTACTCGCGATAAAGATAATTAGAATGTAAAAAATAATTTCAATGTATCCTAAAAAAGTATTTAAAGAATCCTTATACGTTTTCAAAAATGAAATCCGTCAAAACAGTCAAAACCGTCTTACAGGTTTTTCTGGCTTTGCGGTCAAAAATTCAAATTCGATGGTAAAAACGGTCGTACCCCTTCCGCTTTAATGGGTATCTAACAGTAGATTAGTGGAAAATCCGTATCATATTAGGTGGTCATTAAAGTGTACAAATTTCACGAAATTGAAGAACGTTTTTAAAATCATCCCTTTAAAATAAATTGTATTTATTTTTTAATGAGAATATAAAAAACAAATCCAAAGCTACGCTCCTACTAATTATTGATTGATAAATTACGAAACTGATGTAGTGATGTCACGGCCGATGATGATTGTTTTGAAAATCTTGTATATTATATTATAAAACTATAACACATACCAATACATAAACCATCGATTGGTATTTGAAAATGTATGCGCGTTAAATTATCACGATTCACTGGTCGTGCCCGCAGAATTTAAAGGTTGATTTTAAAACCAAAGGGACTATTGGAATAAGGAAAAAAACAAATTTTATTCTTACTCGCAAATGAAAACGGGCGGGATTTACTAAAAACGGACAATTTCGATTGCCTAGGTAATACGTTTATTGCATTTTATATTCTTCGTATACGTACAAACTATTGCTGATGGTGAATTGAACGGCTACGAACCATAATAATTTATGCGTCGAGCTAAATAATTACCTATATGGTTTTCGTGCCGGGCTGTACAGTGCAGGGGCCGTGGTGGAACCGTTTCGATTGGCGGAAATCTACAGAGCCTACCCGAATCGTGCCGCATGCATTATGTCGCATCACTAAAATCCACTCTAATTATCAATTTACCGTGTATACACGACGACGTCCGCGTCGTCGAATGTGCATAATTCTATATGACATCTCCCATTGATGCAAAAATGACCGAATAAATAACACTGCTCGACGAGTGAATTTCTTCTTAGATTTTAATCGAAAAATATGTCGCGTAAAATTTCTGCGGGGTATGCGCACCTTGTTTAATATTTAAAAAAATAATAATAATAAAACACCCGTGTGCTCCGTGTCACTGTAGAGTCGAATTTTCCCCCAGCTGACTTGTCACGCCGTTACGATATTTCATTTCTTTTTCTTAAAACCGACCTAAAATAGTAATGATTTTCAGCGTTGCAATACATTATTTAATCTTTAGCGGTATTTAAAACCCGGTATTTCCGGTGAAAACGTAAAAATTGAGCGTACAAATAGTCGGAGAGGGGATTGACACCACGAAATCCCAAAAAAGCACATCATAGTTAATACTTACACCATAAACATATAAAATGTTACAAACCCCCTAGCTCCGTTTAGAGGAGGATCTGTAGGGGTATAAGAAGATAAAAACCAACACCCTTCTATGTGGTATAACGTATAAGTGCAATGTTTACGCATGCTGTGCTCTTGACTGATAGTCTGCATACATATAGAAAAGGCGGGGGAACGGAAAATATAACTTAAAACTACGAATAAGGGTAACAGGTTAATTAGCAGTAGATAATCACGTTAATTTGTATCTAACAAAAACAATAAATAACGTTAAGTAGTCAACAATAAGAAAACGAAGAGAGGTGGGGGTCGGGAAGGTTACACAATAGTTTGACTAAACGGTACGGTGAAGAAGAGTGGCACAAGAACTCGCATTCCAACGACGAGTGTTCTGGACTGAACTGCAATCAGCAACGACCGAACGTTATACGTCACCGAGTCCAACGACAACAACGTGACGAACTATTCAATTTCGTATAGCGACTCGTACGTGTAACAGTCAAATTTAACATGAAATACCTACGGATTTTTTCAAAAAATAACTTATGTAAAAACTTTTTTATTCTAAAATATTATATTGTCCTTAATTTTGAAGTTAAAACGGTTATCTTTTTTTGATTTTTAAATATAAACCCATCTTTATACTTTCATAAACAGACGGAATATTAGTTTAAATCGAGATTTTTAGTATGGACATTTTTGATTTCCGTCAACCCCCTGACGAAATATTTTACTTTTAAGTTCTGGTAAGAGGTGAGTGGTGGGGCATCATTTGTGTAGCGGCACACCGCGTGGTGTTTGAATACTGCTCCACTACACAGCCACTACTTAGACTTAAAAATGGTATATTAACGTCATCTACATAGCGATTATTGAAGTATTATAAAACATTTATCTACGAATACCATCAGTGTAAATGAAATCGGTCCATTTATCTAATATTTATTTGTCTTTCAATAAGTTAGTGTGTTCAATAATTTTTCCGGAATAATGTTAGAATCAGAAATCGAAAAACGTGTCAATTTTCAATTGAATGTTTAATTAAAGAAAACTTCCGACTGACTGAAAGTGACTGGCAACGCTGTTTTCAAGAATGGCAGCGACGTATGCAACAGTCTGTAGACGCTGAGGGTAACTACTTTGAAGGCCATAAACATTTATTTAATTGCACAACTTTAAAAATAAACCATTTTATAGAGAAAGTCTCGTTATTTGCGTGTTGCTCCTCATGTACATAATTCTATACAGTTGTCGACGATCAAACGTGTGGATTCGCGCGAGCACGAAGAAATATCGGACGCAACAACGGGTGTGAAGAAACTAGAAAAGCAATATCCTTCTGGGAAAAGGGATTTTATCTAATATAGAATAGTGGCGATCAGTATTATATTAATATGTTAACACTGAGTGGCGTCGTGAACTTTAAATAATTTAGAAGCAAATCGTTTTTTTTCTTTTTTTACAACCACCGCTCATCCCATCCGGCAATTTGTTCTATACCTATAGCCGTTATAATTGCTACACGTACGTTTAGCAGCGTATCCCTCATAATCATTTAAATTTCACGAAACACTAACCACTGACCTAATAAAATTCAGAAGCAGTTTTAAAACCATAGTCCACCACGCCACTGTTCACATTAGTACCCGCGTAGTAAAATGCCGTACTCGTGAATTTTTTTCCCCCGAATACCGTACGAACATACCACTACGATTCGAAAATCTAGAATATATTTTGTTCACATGAACAATTTATTTCTCCCAAATCTCGAATTATTTTTCGACTTTATAGCGCAATGGTCTGCAGTTATGCGTCGAAGTTGCTTGTCGTAATCTGTTCTAAACAGAAGACGATTTCCCGATATAAATCGAATTATTTATTTCAATAATGTTGAAGAGCGGTCTAATTTATTTTGGGATACGCAGTATCGCAAGTCGAGTTTATAAATAATTCCTCTTCTATAAAAAAAAAAAAATATAATACATCGCCGTACCGATGACTAGGAATCCCTAGTAAATGTAAGTGTCGACATTCACATATGATGGCCATAACCAAAACATAATATCGGAAACATCGAATAGATAACGCAACATAAACTACACAATAAATATATTGATACCTACGAAGTAAATATGTAAAATGCGTGTTACAATTCTGCGAAAGTTAATGACATTAAAATAAAAATCACAACTGTCTGCTACGACTCGATACATTCGATACAGATAATGGTCTCTATTTTCGAAAAAAATTTGAATAAACAAAACGATATCGGCCATCATTTTTACATAAAAAAAAAAATCGCAACATTGAATGTTACATTTGTCGAACAACTTGCATATTATGTATTTAATATTTAACAAAAAAAACCAACTTTGAAAAAAAAAAGAACCGACGGATACTTGCAGAGAAACGCAATGATTTAGTATCGTCAGTTACACAAAAAAAAAAAACGAAATCGCACAATATAGTCGCACACGGCGTTAAATTTAATTGCCGGACGTATATCGTGAAATAAATAAAATGGATTTTTTTTTTATTATTATCTGGGAAGTAACGGTTTTTTATTTTATGTAATACATTACTTCCCGTATAGTGTTGTTTTTTTTTTTTTTTTATCACCCAGTAGTTTTCTGGACAATTATTAGAAACGAAACAAATCGTGTGAAAATGATCGTGTTAATAAAATCCATAATTTTTTTTATTGCGATTAACGTGATAATATTTTTAAATACTTACACGAGAACCTGATGTTCTCATTCTTCAGAATAAAATACAAAACTGTAGGTTTTTCAAACGATTAAACTTGTTATTTTACAAAAATTTGCAATTTTAATTTCACAGAAAACGTAAACATCAACTGTTGAGTATATCATTACAAGAATTTTGAAATTCTTGGTATACTTTTGTCGACATCTCTTGCCTCCCTCTTTATAACCGCCTTTTAAAGTTTGAGTTCTCTCGAAATTGTTTATTTTATTCGAGTAATGTTCATTTTATTAGATTTCGAGCGCACAGCGTCGTCACATAGAAGCAACTCGTATATTAGTTTTCAAAAGATTTAGTTTTTCGTCAGAAAAAAAAAAAAATCGGTTTTTATTCTTATTCTTCAATAAATATTCCGAAAAAAAGTTTTGTCTGAAAACGTAGTGTATGATTCAAAAATATTGAATGATGCATGCGCGATGCGTACAACTTTTCTAATTTGCACGCTTGACGCCTTGAAAAAATTGGTAAAAACTGCATGGAGATACCAAGACATGCTACAATAACGTTAATAATTCTAACCTCATCTAATAAGCATTGGTTTTTCAATACGATCATTAATCACTTGTCTTAGCGTCTTACCTATTATTCTTTTTGTCAAAACAATACGAAAAATACATAGGATGTTGGACGGAACTAGCTATCAACCAGAACGGTATAGACTATATAGGATTAAGGGTAATGTAGTTCGTATACTGTAAGCGAAGAAAAATAACTACAATAAAAAAAAAAAAAAAGACTTTAAGCAGAGTCCTGCAAACTATTGAGATTATAGCATCGATTATACAATAAACAGATGCAGTGTTAATATTTGACTACCACCCGTAGAATGTGGCCACTATAGAGCGCCAGAGTCGTTGCAATTGATTCTCATGCAAACGAAACTAGCGATCTATAGCTGATGCACCTTACGGGTGGTAGACAAATATCCCTATACCATGTGTTGTCTATTGTATAATCAATGGTTATGTGTAATCTAATGGTTATAATAGTTATATCAATTGTCATATTTTTGCCATTGTAGCAAAATTATTTTCTTTTATGAAAAATGTTTAGAAAAACTATGGGAATTCTAGAAAACATATTCAAATAAAATGGCCCCGTGTCGGGTGAAAAATTTGCATTTTTTCAAGGCACGATGTAAACATTTTTGAGCACTCATAGTTTTTAATTACTGAAAAAGTGTTTTCAGAGAAAGAAAAAAAAACGAAAAGGGAGAAGTATAAACTCGAGAATTTCCAAAGAAAACGTTTCAGATGAAGTACCACTGATCGGAAAATTCGCATCTTTTTGATACGGCATGAAAAATTCTGAGCATTTTTACTAACCAAAAAATATATTTTCTTCGGTAAGCACTTCTTACTGAAACTTTAATAAATTCTTCGCTACATAATACCAATCTAAAACGTATACCGCGTTTACAGTACTGTACGTAATCAAAAATATAATATTCTTTTGATATTTTTTTTTGATGCGTTTTGAATCAATTTGGAAAATGTTCCGGAAAATACCAGCTGTAGGTAAACAACAAAAATAGTACGTTTTATTACGATCATAATATTTTTAGCGTATTTTCGTTTCGGATTGAAACGTGTAGTAAAACATAACGAAACGTATAATGTTATAATAAATTAATTGTAAACATTGCAGTGAACCCAACGTCATGTTTACTTATATTATTTGTCGGGCAAATATTTTTAATAAGATTTCAATTTCAATATTATAATATTATATATACATATTGCACCTAGATTTCAAATCATATTAATTTTTAATTTTCAATTGGAAATATAATTTACAGAGACGCGATAATAAAGGAAAATTTGATATATTAAATTTTTTTATTATAATTCGTAGTGAACGATATTAAATTCAGAATATTGACACGATTTTTTTTTAAAAAAAAATAGATTCAATCATTTTAAAGTCGAAATTTAAATATCATAGTTTTTGACCGGTCAAACCAGCTTTTCTAAAACCTGATGTAACAATAACTATTGTTGAAACTCATGATACATGACGGGAAGGGAGAGAGTAGAAATTTAATAAGTAAAATGTATTCTTTCCCCCCGGTCAAATTTTACTATAGCGAATATTTCACCAAGTTCAAATTTGTCTATTGAAAATGTACCAGGGCGGGGTAAATATTTACAAGTGAAATTTTACAATTGAGATTCAATCACGGGAGTCGATTTTTGCGAATAATTTCCTGGAATATTTTTCTTTCATATTATATGAGAAAATAATATGAAAGAATATGATACCATATTATCATGTTTCTTTAACGATTATATATGCGCGGAATGTATAAATCATCTTGAGAGCAGACATCAAAGGCCTTTACAGGCTTCAAATTTCTAGTATATATAATGACGTTTACCGTATACTTTATTGAGGGATTTTTTTTTTTTTCGTCGATTGAAATTTAATTATTTATTAATTATAATTCCTTTAAAATATCACACAATGACGTCAGGAAATTATTTCCGCGTTTTATTTCTCTTTAATAATCGGTATGTATATCCGACGGGGAAAGTAGGTAGTTCCAGTTACGTATTTGAAAGGAAGGCAACGGAAGTAATTGCTCCCTCCAAATCCCGTATCATAGATTATCTTCGTATTATCGTTACAAACGAAAACGATTTTGGGCTGAGTTCCGTGGAAATTAATAACAATAAAGTAGTAGAGTAAATTACAATATAAGGTTCAATTTTCGTTATCATTAAATACAGTATTTATGAAAAACCTAGTATAAAATTGTTGAGATTTTATGTAAACTTAAACATTTTTATCTAAAAGATTTTGAAGGTGAAAACTAAAATCTATTTCAAAGTGTAAATACAGTCTTAGTCATTGTTACATGTCTTATAGGCGTACAACTAAAATATTTTAGTACGGTATCTATATGAAAACTATGATTGAAAACCATATTTTAATCTAAAGTCATCCGGTTGAAATACTTAGTGCTAAGTACATATTATAAGACGAAATACGCATTATATTATAGAGGAGTATTGGACTTTTCATACAAAATAAAATGAATCGCCCCTCCCTCAGGTAATGTCTCAAATACGTGACTGTGTTGTCGAATTGTACTTTTTATCGAAACTGAAATGTTGTTATTGCAACTGCACTTGAGTCGAAATTATTATTTTCTGTGATTATTTTACAAACTCAAAGACCACTTTTTAATCATAATATATAATATGAAAAACTAATTTTCAGAATATTTTTCATTGAGATATTAATATCTGTGACTGTTGAATTTGAATTAACAATTTACATACATAAAATGGCCGAAAATTGAAAAGTTAATTTTGTCCGAAAATAGTTCCACCCAATTTATCCATTACCTGTTTTCGATCCAAGCGATATTTGACCTTATTCCGACAGGGTAGGGGAGATGGGTCGTGGGGGTTATACGGTTTGAAAAATAAACGCGATCAAAAAAAACTTTAAACAGTTCTCTTCTTTATAAGAAATGTTTAAAAATAATGGAACGTCACATATTATTTTAAACAGGTAGGTATACGTATACCATTTTATAAATAATAGGAAGCTATTTATTCACGAAAAACTGAGATTTTCGGCCTTGTTTCGCGAGCCTGTCGTGCCTGTGCGTGATAACACGACCATGATGTAGACACACATCTGTATGTGTTGTGTGTGTGTGTGGGTGGGTGTGTTGGTGAAGGTTTGATATTAGGTAGGTAGATATATATTCTATTATACTAAGTGGTTCATGGTTTTGCCAAAGGCTATTTCATTTGCACATTTGCCGCGTGGAACCCCCTCGAGAGACTGCGAAAATATTATATTATATACTTTTATACCTCTCCTCTCGGCGGTGCCCGTCGCGTCGTGGATAAGTATAATATATCGGGCAATTTCGGAAAACCGTTTTATATAACGATTTCTATAATATACACGACGCCCGTATATTACCCGTCTGCATTATATATTAAAGTAAACGGGATATTCCGCGGTGTTTAGAAATAGTAAAAAAAAAATTGTTTTGTTTTTGGTATACAGGGCGATATTTCAGTTTTTATCGCGACAACCCGTTGATTATTTACCACCAAGCTTTCACATACGTATACCCATTCATATATCTACTCTTAAATTGCAAGGTAAAATGAAAGAATAAAGCTCCTAGATGTTTGCATCACAAAACATAGGGTCATAAACGCTCTACAACATATTTCCTCAATGTGAGGGTGGGAGTTTATATTCGTATAGAATAGGACAACTAGGTCTTTCTTAGTAATGACCACCTCAATACACGAACTGTTAATAGAATACGTATATATTTTAATAGTATAATGGAATCTAACAAATGGCATGAACTTTATCAATATTAAACTCTAAACCAATGGAATTAAACCATAAGATATGAGCATTCAACTCTTCTTGGAAGATAACACAATCAGCTATCGAATTAATTAAATAAACCAATTTAAATCATCTACAAACATAAAAAAATCTACTGTCGGGTATAGCGGACTTAAAACCTCAAACAACGAAAATAATAACAGTAATAATTGTCCATAAGGAACACCCGAAGGGACACTAGCTATAGCAGATTTCATATGGGGACAGATTGGGCCATCGGACAATCGAGAAATTCCCGATGGGCTACTTACTAACGAATTAGAATGGGCTGATGAATTACAACTGTAATCACAGTTGTAATTCATCAGTTGTAATGCAATCACAGTTATAATTTTTTCTGTTTTAATAAAAAAAAAAAAGCTGATATTGGGGATGAGAACGGTCACTGTTGTAGGAGAAAAGTTGAAAAGATAGGATAATAGGATACATAAAGTTATTTCATTTATATCTGTAAGCAACGATAAATCATTGTTTGACGAAGTGTTTAATGTCATTGTTTTAACATTTTGATTTTTATGGACATCCAAAACACAAAAGTATAAGACGTGTATAACTGTATAAAGTATAGAATAGAGTATATACGTTATTTGCGTTAGTAGAAGAGGAAGAGTTTATAATGCTAACAACGGATTGAACTCTCAAAATAAAATGTCCTAACTAACATTAGAAGAATTTTTGATTTCTGTTCAAACCGAATTTAAAACAATTTCTGAAAAAGTAATTACAATTTTATTACAATTTTCAACATCTTACTTGTGTGAGGTTAAATTTTCAACATTGACACATATCAAGACAAAGAAACGGAAAAGGCTAACAAATATAGAAGAGGAAATGACAGTAACAATATCTTACGTATGGCCGGATATTGAAAATATCTGTAAAAGTCATCAGTCTCAAATATCTCATACAAAGTATTCCATTTCAAAATATTTCATTTTTTTAAACTTTATTTATTATTTTATTATTTTTTAGTGACTAACATGTATTCAAACTGTTTTATGCTATACATGCATTGTTTAATGTATTATAAAATTAAAAAATGTACATAAAAATTGTTTTATTTTACGGTTGTGTTCCGCGAAAACCTTATAAAATGTTAAGTGTTCCGTCATTCGAAAAAGGTTAACCACTGCTGTACATTATAATTTCAAAAAACAAAATTCCCGTCTTTTCAGCACAAATTAAAAAAAATATATTTTTCTACGCATTTCGACATGCGGTCACGCTAATATCGAATATAGCATTTATGAGTTATAATATTTAGATTTAAATGATTAAGGACAAAAAAGTTGGGTGAAGGTTATAATAATTATAATAATATTATTATAAAAAACAGCACATACATTTTTACATGTTAACACTATGGTTGGGATTTCAATGCGCTATATATATTGTCTTCCATAACTTCCTGATGCTTGTTTTGATAAAAATTAATTTCGTGTAACTTTAAATGAGACTTGGAAGTACCATTTTAAACAGTTATTAGAACATTTTATAGGTGCATTAATTTTAAATTTTAAGACATATTTTGGGTTTTATAGGGCATTACCCATTTTTTCGGTTTAATTGTTCACCTAGTAAAATTCATAAACGGAAACACGTAATATGAATGTAGTTAATACATATCACCTTTTTTAGAAAAATATTTTCTTTTTATAACATATATCTTGTTTGAAAAGCATAGGGTGGTAGTTGAAATTCAAAAAATGTTACGTTTATTATTATAATATTGAACAATAAATCTCCACTGTTATTTTTCATCTGTAGAAATTGTTTTAAACCATAAAAATATAATTTTCATTATAAATTGAATGCAGTTAAAAAAATGCCAATTATTGTGGAATGATTCTATTAACCCCTACCCTCCCCCCAAAAAAAAAAAATAAACAGCACAATATAGGCAGGTATCGAATCAAAATATAAAATCTATAGAAAAATGTATTTTTTCGAACGTCTAATAATAAGTGTGCATTTTATATTTACTTGTTTTTCGTGTGAAATCGCAAAATGTATATTGTATTTACTCGGGTACACCTACCTGCCCTTGTAAATGGTGTACCTAAACCACGTTTTACCAGGAGCATTCATGGACCCGCGTTACAGAAAATGGACTATATCCGAACCGTTATATTTCTGCAAGAGTTTTATAATATTATACAAACAACCAAATTCCAGAAGTACCCACAAACCCGATATTTATCGCATATTATTGGCTATTCCAGTGAAACTATTTAAAAATTAAATTTTATAATTTAAATCTACTCGAAAAATATTTGAATTCGCTTTCATATCAATTTGAAAATGGTCCCCGGTCCTTATCACAAGTATCTATTTATTGTGTTATTGAGAAATTTGCTCAAAAACATGTTCACGTGAAACAGAAAAATGTATCGTTCAAAGTGAATTTAGAATTTGTACTCGTTATGAAATTAAAGGTGACAACATTAACTACATTGAGTATGATTAATTAATTTTCGATTTACTTTATTCCGTTAGAATTTAATATATAAAAAAAATGGCGTTTTTACATTTAAAAAAACCTCGTAACTTGTTTATGAATTATTATTTAGCTTAATGGACATGTCATTCCCCGGATAAAGTTGTTTTATGTTCAAAAACACTAACGCCGAACGAAAAAATAATATTTGATAACTATGAAAATCGTGGCGACGCTAAAAAAAAAAATAATAATTAATAAGTATTAGATATTTTATTTTTACTATAGAATTGAAATATTTACAGTGAGAAAAAATATTCATCACCCTGTACTGTTCTTTTATGTTTATTGTATATTTGTTCTACTTATATTATAATATATTTTGTATTACAATAATAATAATAATACAGTTTATCATTTCTATTATTTTTCGATAGAAAATAAAATTATAAAATAAGATTACACTATTTGCAAGTACATACGCTCCAATGTACACTCTATTGCAGGTTTCACAAATATGTTGTTTTTTTTTTTTTTTTTTTTGTTTTTTTTTTTTTAATCGTGGAAAATTCTTTTCAGGACCGCAGTAGAAACAGCAGATGATTAATCAAACGTTTTCCAATAAAATACGCATCAAAAAGTGTATAATGGTTAACAATTATACACTATTGATGGTTTTTCAAATTTCTCGCGGTTTAATTTCTTGAAATCTGTACATAATTATACATAAACAATATATTGACAATTATGTTAAAAACACGATTAAATTAACCTATACCTACCTATATATGCTCCACTCTGAATAATTTTTTTCAAACTGATATCAAAATATTAGTCGCGTGTAAACGCATTTTGAAAATATTATTCGTTCAAATTATGTTGTACAATTGGCTTAGGCGGTTTTTGAAAAATAAAAGCAGCTTACACATAATCACTGTAAATAAAATACATTGCAAATTATAAACAAAGTAATGACTGCAACAGTGGCAGTCTGAAGTCTATAATATATTATATAGACAAAGAGAATTGTTTCGTGTATTATGGCGAACCTTTTAAAAGGTTTCTTTTTTTTATTATAATGCTTTGAGTAGATTTTTCCGCCATTTATAAAGACGAGCATATAGAGAAAGATTTTGTTTATCGTGGTCGTGATGGAAAATGTATGCACGACATGTCTTGCAACAGAAGTGAATAAGAAGAACACAGTTTATGTTTTATCATCCGGTACGCCTGGTAAAAGATGACAAAAAATCATTGTTATGATTGTGGAAATATCAAAAATGTAGAGTCAATTGCATGCACAGGGGGGAGGGATGTCAGGATTCATACCCCTCCTATCCGTGAGATAAAAAATAGTTGTTGTGTCAAAAAAACACTATTTAGTTAATTTAAGTATTTACTTAATGATTTAATCATAAAATGTAATTCAGTCAAGTTACAAGGAAAAGCTTGGATTATTAATTAAAAATAGGTTTTTTGGAACCGACTTTTAAATCTCAAGTCAAAGTCTCAACTCAAAGTCAAGCTATGGTTTATCGTTGCTTACAGATATAAATGAAATAACCTTATGTATTCTACCTTCCCAACTTCTCACCTACAACAATGGCTGCTCTATCAGTTATTTTTTTTGTTTGTTCTTGTAATTTTTTGTAGCATTTTCTTGAAACTTTCCAACTCTTTTAGTTTTTATTTATTTTTTTCGTGGATAAGATCGTCTTGGCCCAAAGAAAATGATTAAAAATTCGACACAATGTTCATCATAGTTATAACTATTAATAACTATTGAACGTAATTTCGTAATTTATTTTTGAAAGTTTTTAAAAATTCAAATGAAGGTAAAATTGTTAAAAACATATCACATTTGTTATTTATTTTATAATTACAAATTAATACTAAATTTAAATTTACCTATCAATAAATGTTTAATCGAATTTCACTTATAATCATTTTCAAATCGCTATGATTTTTCGTTGTATTCAATATATTATAAAATTCAGTAACTAAATTTCCCCATTTATATATCCTACATTCCTAATTTCCCACCTACACAACAATGGCCTACATACTAAAACTATCCAGCAGTACGAGAAACATTGCAACAAAACACCAACAATGGACTGACTTTTTTTATCTTCTTATTTCACTCGTTAATAATGTTTGATTTGTTCACCCGACACGAATATAATATATAATATGCATACGCATATAAGTTTTTACTATGAATCCGAATATTATACTTAGTGAGTATTATAGTGTGTCAGACTTACAAAAAAATAATAATAATATCAAAATTTGCAGATCATTTAATTGTAACAAAGGACGCGTACTCGCGGTGGTACTATACGCATCTCTAAATCATTTGTCTTCGCGCGGGGGATACTACGAATAAATGATAGCAAATATACGCGTAGAAGTAGTAGTAGTAGTAGTAGTAGTAGTAGTAGTATTAGTAATAGGAGCTGAGAAAGGATGAAGGGAAGAGAAAGAGGAGAAAGTAATATGACCTATCCTCTTGAGTAATGACTGACACCCCCGCCCCCCTTTAAAACGCCCGAAGGGTTGACTAATTATTATAAATCTCGTAATGGAAAATGCAGCCTACACTTTATATAGGTACAAGATGACACAAGAAAACGGGGAATTACTCTCTGGCCGCCCCTTATATTTCAGCAGTGTCACCTTATTATTGTAACGTGAACTTAACGATATTTTAAGGTCGCCAAAAGGTACCTATTATACTAGGTATTCAAATTTAAATAATTGGTCGACTACGGAAATTTTACAGTAGCAAGGTGTAAGACGCATACCCCTTAAAATATTGAACTTCTTATGAAATTGCAGACACCAATGTTTATATTATTATAGTTGAATAATTGAATCGCTCATTTCAACAAAACCACCTAATTCTACTAATCACTTTTTTGAGATAATCAACAAAAACTGTATTCCGGCATGAAATTTGTTTCTTTAAACATCCAAAAATGATTAAAATTACTTGAATACTCATTTTTTAGGATACCGGTATCATTTAAACTCAATGATATTATGGATAGTTGAAAAATTGATTTGTTAATTTCACATAATCTTTCCATAAACCGTTTTTTTTAATTTGTCCCTCATAATTCACCAAACAATTAATAGTAATAAGGTATTTACAATTAAAAACAGATAGTTACGATAAGTATATTTTTAATGAACAGTGTCGCATTTTAAAAGAATCGATTATTTCAGGAATATCTTAAAAGGTATGAGATAATTGAAATAATAAAAAAAATAAATACATTTATACAATAATACATAGTGCTGGGTTCCTACGATAAACAAACATTTCAAGGTCATATAAAAGAGGAAAAGGAACTGGTTATCGCTTATCTCCGAACTTAATTAAACACGAAATAGTTTTTACAACAATTTTGTTTTTTTTTTTTTTTTTTTTTGGCATTTAGGGGGTTTCTAAAATAAACTGTTCAATTCAAACATTTAAAAACGGATAATATTATTGAGAACATGACTGTGTTGAGACTTATCTAGACAATATTTTTTTTTCCTGTTTTTTTTTCGAAAATGGAAATTTTTATATCTATCTAAGGATATTTTATAATAAAAAAGAACGGGTATACTTCACACCTGAGTGCAGCCACTGTTGTAGGTGGGAAGTTGTAGGTGTGGAACCCAGTATCCCTCATTATTTCGAATATTAATGGAAATTTCAAAAAATTACCTTCTTAAATTACCGCCCAGAAAACATTTTCTTGATAATCAGAGTAAGTTTTCTGGTAGAAAAAGTGTGCACATAAAAAAAAAAAAACATCTTTGTAAAACAAATAAATTCTTCGTTAAACTCAGATTCTTAAATAATAATCTTATTAGTAATTACGTAGATAAGATATACCTTTGAAAATATAAAACAATATTTTAGCCACATAAAAATATTAAACACCTGCATGAAATTATATTTTTATTTGAAAATTCGTTGTTGCTAGCTTATATTAATTTACACCCTTTAACCGTTTAAATCAGAGGTTCTCAATTTTTTTTTCACTGGCAACTTATGTGTATTGTGGAACTGTCACGTACCACTTATAACTAAAAATTGAACTACCCATAATGTCTTTACATGTATTTCAAAACGGTATGAATTTAAGACAATATTACAGTAAAATTCTACAATTTAACTAATAAAAAAATAAAAAATATAGTATAGATCCATTAAAAACAGTTGTACGAATAATTATCAATTTATTTTCCGTACTACTACCATTCGGTCTTCTGCGAACCCACTATGTTGCCTACCGTATATTATCACAGTTTGAGAACCGCTGGTTTAAATGTTTATCTCCTTGCTATAATGTTCTCAACAATAGACGATGCAAAAAAAATAAAAACAATCTTTTTTTAAATAGATAAATTCCACCGATCTGAAATAATTGGAATAATATCTGTTATCTTTATCTGTATATCTAAACGATTTTGTAGCAATTATATTTCATATTTATCTTGTTAAATTTTAATTAGCTGCGCACTATAATTCTCAACACTGAACTAAGGCAGGGTACCTACGTAATTAATGACATCACTATGTACGCCAATTGAAATTTAATACATTTTTTACACGGTTAAGTATACATTATTATTATAAATTAAATTACTTCAAAGTCGTTTTCTGCATAAGATAATTACACAGGTATTTTAAAGTTCAAAAACGGCAAAGTTAATTAAACGACTATACATTAAAGTTTATTTATACTAGTAAAAATATCCCCGCTGCTCGTAGGTTGGTACCTAACTACATAAAAACACAAATGTTGCATATATATAATTACGTTTAGTCTTTACTATATAAACTTTGTTATTTTCCAAGTATTAATAATTATTACGGGCTTGGAGTTTATTATATACGAACGTTTTTGAAAGCCGAAAAAAAACATTATTTTGTACAAAAGGTTACTGTTAGGCAAAAAAAAAAAATTACCACTCCGTCAAAATCAGCCGATTCGCCCGAACTGTAAAATCAATCGATTTGCCCCAAAACACCAACTAGATAAAATTTTCTACCAGAACTTCCTTTGAAGTTGATAATCGGAGTAATATTTCTTGTACAGAAAAATTGATCAAAAGCCAAAAAAAAAAACACTCATCGTAATAATTATTAAAGTAAAACCAATACATTATTCGATATGTCAAAATCCAAAAATATTTGTATTGAATATTCATTAATACCGTATAAGTATTCAATTGATCGTAGTCAACAATAGAAAAAATTTAAAACCAACATTTTGTATTGTTAATTATAAAATGTAACGTACAGCATTAAAAATGCTTAAAAAAAAAAATTAGATGATAACTAATATAGTGTACTGACGGCATTGTTATATTATTATTATTTTGACATTTAAAAATTAAAATAAAGGTCAAACATAGGTAATAATATGACGCGTGTGTTTTTTTATTATTATAAAGTCATTATACATAACAATTAATATGTTTAATTAACATTACGGGTAAGATTAGGCCATAATCCAAAACGATTTTTTTGTAATCGTCAGTTTTTTTGTTATAATATAATATTTTTTACGTATCATAAAAAGTGTTTGTATCCGCTATGCGATCTCAATGTTTTTATGTACGCCAGTACAACGAAACGGTTTCGCCTTCGGTTAAATTTAATCCTTCGTTAAAAATATCGTTTGATAGCGCGAATACGACGGAAGATCGTACAAATGTTTGAAACGGTTCGCACACACATTAATATCCTGTGCATCTTACCCGGATTTAAAAATATAGTTAAACGTTGAGATTACAGTATTTTCTTTTCGAATAAGAAACTGCAATCAATTTCGATGTTCGTCATAAATGTTAAATGACCGTAATATTGCATTACAACGTTCATAAAAGAAACGCAATTTTACTCCATTATCAACTTTCTTTTGAAGCGTGATCGGAACTTATAGTGATGGGCACAACAGTTTTTTCCCCCATTAATCCAAAGAAAACGTTTGGAAATATACGAAAATAGTACATTTTTCACTAATAACGAAATACAGTTAATTTTTTGCAAAATATAAAATTATATTATATATAATATGTTTATAAAAAATCGAACGGTACACTTCGCACGATGAGTGGGCCACTGTTATTGTAGGTGAGAAGTTGGTAAGGTAAAGGGGAATTTCAATGTATATCAATGTACGTAACGATTAATCATTGCTAACGAAAAACGATTCTGAGAGGAATTCAGTTATACATGTTTTAAAAGGCCATTATATTTACAGCCTTTATAGTAATATATTTCCCATTTTTTCTCGGTTTTTCCCATTTATTATGAAAACCCCTGGGAAAATCAAATTAATTATTCCATCCTAGTCAAATTTCTTTTCAATGATACACTTGAAAATCTAAATACAATTATTGATAAAAGTTGTTTTCAGAAAAAAAATAAACATTACAAAACCAATAATGAATAATTATGTTTAATAAAATGTATTCATATATTTCACATATTAAAATTCACTAAAAATATGTATGTATCATATAATTTATAACACATAATTACCTATTATTTATAATACAAAAAATGGTTTAATTCTGTTTTTTTTTTTACAAGATTAATATCTTTAAGTATCACATTATCTATTTTCTTATGCTGCATTTGCTGTAAGTATAAATACTTACAATTAATGTACTTCCTTGACACACTATTGTTAAATCTCGGATATCCTGTTTTAACAATAAATGCATTAAATCAAAACATGTTTGGTATAAATCGAATCAGCTCTTTTTTTTTTCATAAAATTATATGCTCAATTTAACATTGCAATAATTCTTTTAACTTTAATAAATTGTAACGAGTGTAATACGGTCCGTATCAACTTGGAATGTGAGTGTTTCATTTTTTGAATTAATTCTAAAAGAAAAGTTTTCACGTATTATTATTATTCGTTTTAAATGAATATACATCATTTTAATAAAATTATACTAAATTTATATTTGAACAATATTCTCCATTTGACTAAATGTTGCAATATCGGAATTATTCGTCTAGTTAATGCGTATATTCTAGTAAAATAATGAAATTTGTTTATCGATTAAAAACTTCACTAATGCAATGTAAAAACCGGATTAAAATTTAAACATCGTGGTTAAAATAAAAAAAATTGAAGTATAATAAAATCGAGAAAAAATATTGAAAATCGAAAAAAAGAAGCCAAATTTGGTTCTTCAAATGCATGCTTGTTCATATGTGGTGTTTTACTGCACAGTAGAAAGAAAAAATCTATACCACTTGTGTATCTGTGTGTGTGCATATTTTCTATATCTGTAAACACTATTCTGACCAGAATAGTGGCTACTGCAATCAAAATCTTCGTATTTGGAACTCTCTTATAGATTTTTTGGAATCTATAGTTGCTTCCATTTTGAAAGAAGTCACTTTTTTAAAACCTATAACAATAGGGAATGACCGGAAAAAATAATGTCTACCTTAAATACAGTGGCTTCTCCACGATGTGAATAAAAGACCAAAGGTTTTTCAACGCGAAACTTTTGCTCCAATTGGAATATTTCTCTGGAAATTGTATTATTATGACCCGCAGGTACGCATTCAATGCATCAGCGTCCGCACGCGCAAGTTCACCGTCCCCGTTACTATATCGATGCAATCGATACTGCACTGAATGCAATATTTATACTTCACGCATGAGGTAGGAAAAAGGGGTGGGTTTATTACTACCTACATTATAGGTATACGTAAATAACTATTAAATTTCGATAGAGTTTAAATTAACCTTTGGTCAATACGTGTATACTTTTCGTAAAATGAAAAATGTGTTAAATAATAATAGATAATATAAGAGCGGTTTTTTTTAAAAAAAACACAGCTATAATTATTAATTACGAGTTAATATATTATCTTATTACCCTATTAAAAGCGCGTTAAACGCATCCGAAAAAAGTTAAAGACGGCATATTATGTATAATAATTATAATATACAAGTAACCGTTGGCCGTGAACAATTTTTCAAAAAACTCAATTTTTTTCTAACGCCAAACGACGTTATGGTTGTCACTGTAACTGGTTTTAAATTGGTTTATTTGTATGGTTTAACACACTAACACCGATAGTATAAACAAACACCATTCCTCCGAGCAGCTCCGATTTGCATTTCGTTCGTTCTTATCTTTCTCTTGTTTATCCATAATATGATTCTTCATTGTCTCGTCGAGGCGCGAGCGTGTTACTATTTGGTGAATCATATTGCATCGCCTAACCTATTATTGTATGACGTTGTCGGCAGTACGGCGCGAGCTTGATTCTTTATTCTTTAGTTGAAACTCTCGGTTACGGCACTGACAACACGAGTATTGAAGTATTGAATGATACACTGTTTTTTCCCCCTAATCGTAATACTATATGAACTCGTGTGAACTGCCGCGTAAATAGGTTATGAACCCGTGATAAACCGTATGTTCAATAAATGTTTTAGTAACTGCCGTCTATATTATAGTCGGGATATTATTATCCAGACTTTTAAAACATAATTTCGTGCGCAACGTTATATATACTTTTCACAAATCCTATTAAATATTTGTGAACTCTTAGTTCGTTTTTCGAGAAAAAAAAGTTATAATTTGACATTCTATCGTAAACTTTGAACACACTTAATAGGTACTATGACGGTTTGACTAATTTTACTTTTTTATATAGGTAGGTTTAGCCGTTTATGATTTTAAATAACAGTTCTATAACACTGAGAATCATGGCATCTCTTAAATTATTTAGACACACACAAAAAGTTTTTTTCTTCGTTTTCATACATCGCGTGCCATTTATTTCCATTTGATGAATTTTATGCTAAATTGAACGAGAAAAAATATATTAAACCTCCTTTTCTTCCTTTTATTTTTTTTTTTATGCATATAAAAAATATTTTTTATATTTCTTTTATAAAAAATAAAAATAAATTAATAAAATATAAATATACATTATATTATAGTCTGGCTAAATTCGATTTTTCGTTTTTTATTTTTTTATTTATTTAGATACTTATATAGTTTTTATTGGGATAGAAAATTTCTGAAATTGAGATATTTGCTGCAATATTTCAATACCGTGAAAATCTGAAAAAGAAAAAATAATAGAATAGCTTATAAATGGTATTTTTTTTTTATTCTAATTTCACGCAATAAGCTGATATTGTGTTATTTTTCACATAAAAAGAACATAAATCTATTGTTATACTTACACCAAAGCATTCCTATTTTTGTTACTGAATACTGAATTCCTTTACGATCTCTTGAATGAAATCATCACAAACATCCGTCAATTATTTTAAACATTTTCTATGTAAATCGCATAACTTTAACATAATACATTGTACAATATGCATATAATGAGGAAATATCCGAAATTCGTACTTGACGGATATTAAACCACTGTATTTATCTATGAGTCAAAACCACTTGTTACATTTAAAGAAATAATAAAATACAGTGTATTTTTATTACTTAGATAAATTATCTAGATATGTTTGTTTTTATATTTTTTATTATATAGGTAAATGAGAAACAAGTTATTAAACCGTTATAAATATAAATCTTTTTAAATCATCATTTACTGCACATTAAATAATCAAAACTATTTAATTTATATACCTGTTTAATATTATTATGGTCAAATAAATTATTTATTTGGTTACATCAACCACACAACCTTATTTATGGAGTCTAGATGCAAGTACCTGAGGGACCCTTTAGGGTTTCAACCTCCCCCCCTTTCCTCCCAAAATTAGTTCGTGTTACATTATATTATGTTGTGGTAAAATAATTATTTCAGTTAATAAAATTATAGCACCATACATTTTTAGTTTACATTAATTATTTTCGAGACAAAATTATCTTTTTTTTTATCTAGATATAAAAGGTTTTTGATTATTTATTTTTATATAAATAATTTAATTATCATGTGTCTTTTATTTGGATCTTGACAATCATCTGGTATCTTTATTTGAATATTTGTATTGCAAAACGCGTTTGTGAGTATACAATGACCTAAAAAAAGTATAACGTGTCGTTGTGATCCTTTCTTACAACCGTAACCCGTGTATTTTGTTTTCGTTCATTTTAAACAATCGTTCAAATATTGTAGAATATTGTAGAACATGCATCTCGCCAGTTTCGTGCGTAATCAAAATAAAACATGAAGATTCGAGATACCAATATAGGTGTATATATATATAACTGTTGATGATAATCCATTGAACTCAATTAGTTTTTATTTTTAATAGAAGAAAATTTGATTTGCAAATAACAACATAAATTACGAATTCAATAAACAGATGGAGTATTAGTTAAAATAAATGTTGGTGTTGAAACGTTTGATTCTGTAAATCAGTTGATAAGATATGCCACTTTCAAGTTTTTTAATATAAGTTTTCATTTGAAAATCAAAAGTAGTGGTATTACCCCCAAAAGTAAGGGTGACAAAAAAAATAACATAAATGTAAAATTGTAGAGTTTCTGGTTGTTTCTTAAATATTCTATAAAATAAATTCTGAAAAAAAGTTAAAACTTTCCGAAATAATGAGTAACTTACGATAGATTGATCACTCTATAAACTAAAATCCTGATCTTATCGTCCGATTAGATTAATTCGGATACTACAGAGATAATCCATACATACCTAAATGTATAAATAGTAATATCCTCTTGGCTCATACTTTTATCCGTAGAATAAATATAATATAACGTATCAAAATATACCTACTTAATTTTTCATAATATCAGAAACATTTTCATTTATGTGTTAGCATAATATTTTCGTCCGCAAAGAATTCGTATATTATTATACCTACGCCTGCACGTTTATGAATTATTTATGGACGTATATAAATATTTTTTTTCTTTGTCGCGATACCATAAACGCTTGTGTGTAATAACAGTGATGTTTTTAATAAAATTGAAATTACTTAAATTTTATTTATTTTTTTTTTTTATTATTATTATTATTATAGCAATGGAGGACACCGTTACATTCTGCGTGCGAAAAAGGTCACGTCGAGGTGGTCGAATTTCTACTCGGCCACGGAGCGGACATGTTGGCGAAAGACGAAGAACATAACAGTCCTCTGCACGTGGCGATAGAGAACAAACAGACCCTCGTCGTACAAATGTTACTGGAAGCAGGAAATCCTACAAACTTAGATAATAACGTAAAGAACGGAGTATATTATATTATTTGTATTATTAAGAATTGCAGGAAGGGGAATAGGAACATTTCAAGAAAAATAGTTCCCGGAGAAATAAAATATAGTATGCTCGTATAGTTTCTATGACTTTTTGCGACTCTTTGGAAATAAAAAAAAAAAATCGATTTTTCAGGAAATTTTTGCCAAATTTTACGACGATATTCCGATATAAAATAAAATACAATTTGCCCTTACCGTCACATACTACCTATATGTAGAATACGTGACAGGGTTTCCACTACCGCTGTTGTACCCTTTACTATTACAACTCGACGTTATTGTTATTACTGCCCTACGGGTTTTCGGTGTTGACGTTCTCGCGGAGGCTGTTGTATGGTAAATATAACGAAGATAACCTGTAAGGAAAAAATATTATAGTGTTGCCCTAAGGACCGTGGTTTTAAAATTATTCTGTCGTTTCACTACCGTCACGCGTATACACGGGTCAATATCACAATATTCACAATATACGATATTTTTTATCCTATGCAAACTCGAAAGATGAAACGCTAAAAATATATTTCTCCACGTCATAATAATATTATTGTGTGCGTCTATTCCCAGACATCGCGTTACGCGTTATGCCTAACCTATACATAAATTATTATCTGTTAAACCGCTCGGAAAAAATTCAAAAAACTACACTCGTGATAGAGTCGTATAGATTATGCGGTCAGAGTGAAACAAAAACGAACGATATTATTAGGCCAATGCCTTTCTGAAAAAACCGGGCTGAAAACAATTTATTCGTTTTTTACATGGGCGTTTCCACACGTGATATAACAGGTAAAAATTACCCGTGAGTATGCAAATGTAAGTTACGACAAGAAAAAAAATACAGCAGTACACAAGTTTCCCGACACGAATAAAATACACCTATAATATGTATTATATTCCTACTCGAATACAAATTATATGGAATACAAATTTCCTTCCCCTTTATTCAAATATAGGACTGGCAACATAGTCAGAGCTATCACTAACCCAAACGCCAACGTGTAACGTACTATTATTTTCTATTTAATTTTAATTAGTCACTAAATAATCGCCAAATTCGTTTATTTTATTATTTTTCAGCTATCTATCTATACAAAAAATCTCTATTGGTTTAAGTAATGGTAAATCAAATATATCGATGGTGTTTTATTAAAAGGGCGTGTACCACTAAAAATCGAAAAATAAGTTATTGGTATTAACCAAATCAGATAAATTAAGAGCATAAACTGGTACAGTGGTGTATTTAAATACCGAAAATTAAATTGATAATATCGACTAAAGATATTCAGGTGCCCTTTTAAATTACAATTTAATCAACACTGATATGTTAAAAAAGCGTATACCATATTCAATGTGTGTATATTTTGTGTACACTGTATTATGTGTACGAGTAATTTTATTGTTTTCCATGATAAACATCATTAAAAACTGTTTTGCTCCCTGAAAAAAAAATGAAAATTGATAGACGCCTTTTTAACAAATCACCGCCAATATTTACTAGCCACATTTCTATCTAATTTATCATTTACAATAATAAATTCTTGTGCAAATTTTTGCTTTAAATTGCTTTAAATTGTACGGTATAGAGATTGGTGCAAATGGAAACGGCATTTCCATATAACATGTGATGTCGGCAAGATATTATTAATTGTTTATTTATGAATTTATAATTGCGATTTTTTCGGGAATATTCAAATTCTATAAACGAAACATTTATTTACTTTTGGCAAAATACGTCTGACTATAGTAGTTTTGATCATAAAACTCTGATTCTGTTAAATAATATTTCTTCATATTGGTTTATTTCGGTTCGTATAGAAAAGTTCTGTGTAGGTACATTTTTTTTTGTGTCTCAACTTACATAATATTATGTATCCGCTTACCTGATAAGTTTCATGTGGGAACTTACCAAACCTTTTTCATTTAACATAAAAATTTTGTACGCTATCAAACACAATGTGTTAACGTAAATGTGTTCTTAAAATAGGTTTTTAAGCGATACATGTATCGATATTTATGATCAAATCTATCAAACAAAACTTGTTTTTTTTTTCATATTATTATAATTATGTTCACTATAGATGAACGCATTAGGCGTATATTTGAATTTCATTTCGAAACAAATATATTATGTACATATTCGTTGTTATTTTATGCACGGAAAAATAAATAAAAACTAGCTTGAAAATCGAATATCCTTATACATGCAAAGTTATACGATAACTTTTATATGTTTTATCTTTTGAACAAAACAAATATTTTTTCCATATAGTTTTCCGTATATTCACAATATATGCGAGTACTATGTATACGTCCAACGTACTACTACTCGTATTTTAAGTTTGTCTTGTTTATGAATTTACTTTTACATTTGAAGTAAGCTAAAGATTGATTTTTTTTTTTTAAAGAAATTTAAATAGTTTATATTTGTGTTTTAGATATCTTAATAAAGTAGTATACGAAAAACTTATGATCATTTATTTGAAATGTTAATAATTTATCGATTTCACGGAATGCAACCCCCCCTGGATTATATAATAAACATTGGATTGCGAAAAATGCTTATGAAACTATTAGCTATCCAGAAACCTTTAAAACCCAACCCTACATGCGTACGTTATTTCCGCGAAGTATTATTATTAAAATCGATTATATTTTTTAGAATGCATAAATTTACCTAGGTAAATAATTTCACCTCTCATGTACTATGATTTTATAATATTTTCCCGGATTTCACTTTAAATAAAACATTTTAGAATCTTTCACGCAAATTGTTAAGCACTTTGTATGCGTATGAACATATTTAACGAACCATAAAGTTGTACGATTATATTTATTGGCTTTTAAAACAAAGACTTCTATAATAGTGACTTTTTTTCTCTAATAAAATATAATAAATAATATTTATTATCACACTATTTATTTCACCTCCCGCCCATGTGTGAGGTTTTCCGCGATCGTTTCCGGACCCGTAATTCTGACGCAATAAAAATTAAACATTTTGTGAAAAAAAAATTACATTCGCAAGTACTGCATGGTTATAATAATAATAATGTTGTTTATTGCAAAAAATAGATACGCTATAATAATTTATACCTGCACGAAAAACTTACTTTTTCCTAAGTCTTCCTTTAACGTTGAAATATAGCCAATCTGGTATAGGCGCGTTTACACGTTTAATCGAATTTCCAACGTTTTCGCCGCGTCCGTGTCTACGACCGCGATCACGTCCGTGACTACGGTCCTTTGGTGCAAATATCCCACTCAGAATCCATCTCATATTCATGTTCCCCTGGTCGACGATCCGTCAGTTTCCATAATGGTTCAAGTATTGAAATTCAGTACGGTATAAAGGTAAGCAAACCGCGAATAAACAATTTATTACAACGAGTGTAAACAAAGTATGTATATGAATGAGGATCACCCGAGACAATTGAATATTATATTAAAAACTTTTTTTTTTTTTTTGGCGACTCATAAATCAACTGGTCAGACGATTATCTTTCTTATTATTGCATATTAACATATTATGTACTCTCTTAACCGCCATAAAATTGTTCGTTTTTATTTTAGGTTCTTAGTGGAGCAAAGAAACTTATGGTTTTACAATGCGACAGGTAAACTGCGACAGGAATAAAATAAATACTACACAAACTGCGACAAAACCCATAAGTTAAATAATACCAACTTCGATACATTTTGATTGGCACTCAGAGTTGGATATAATATTTAACAGTAATAACACAACCTGAAATTCTATAAAAAATAACGGTCCAGGTATTGACTACCGTCGAATATCAAGACTAATCAAAAGTTACAAATGTGCTGCTGTCGCCGATTCCAAGCAACACAATTTTGGTGTGACGAGTATAGATACTTACTAAATTTCAAGTATCAGCTTTAAACTTTCGACAATTTTGATGTAAAATATCATAGTAGAAAAAATGTTCGTAGTTTTATCGCGGATTGTGTACCGAATATTTGTTTTTTCTGTCGCAGATTACACATCGACTTTTAGAAAACGGTTAATTTTGTCGCAGTTTACATTCACCCTTGTCCCTTGCCCGTCTGCAAACGTGCAGGATTCAGGTTATTCTTTGCCACCGATTATATACTTGACTCGTTAAACATTACCCGCATACCTGCATTTTTGTCCATCTGTAATCTCCCTCTACCCCCCTCGTTTCTGTTGTGACCATTTAATACAATTATATCATAGTTTTTATAACAACTTTAAATATACAGGGCGTAGGTATAGTATTTTTCGCTTGTGTAAGTCGATACAACACTGCTTATAAGTCTCAAGCCATGGAAGAGACTCATTTCGAAACCCCCTCCCAACCTAAAAAAAAACCAACTTAATACAAAGCATCTGTTATTATAGGAGATACGTTTTTGTATTTATAAAATTGATTCCAATAACGGTTTTTACATGGGCCGAAATAAATCTATTATACATTATATCCAATTTAATACCTCGTCACAGCCTCGTATAAATTATATATTGTTATTTTATATCGTATAATATTATATTATTTATATGATTGTTTTTATTACCTATATATATATATATTTTTTTTTAAAAGGGGTTTTGATGAAACCGTCCGATCGTTTATTTTATATATTTGTTGTTGTATTCACAGTGATGTATTTATGGCGGAACGTGGCAACAACGGGGATTTGCTGCGTCTTAAAGATTTTATTACATACGGTTTTAGAGGTCGGTTTGTTATATTTACAGTCGAAACCGCGACGTCGACGCAATAGAATATTATCGTAAAAACGACACTGATATGTTCGATGGGCAAATTTTTAGAGGTTTTTACACGTACAATAAGTCATGTATTTGTAGTCTCCGTCTTACAAACGCAATGGTATGACAAATTTGCTTTGAGCAAATTAGTTTTAATGTGAGAGTGGATTGTCTAACTTACTATCAGACTTACAGGGAATAACGTTATGTATGTTTTTGCATTGGTTTTTAGATTTTAAGCAGAGCGAGGAATGTATTGGTTTTATTACGATGTTTATTTTTTTTTATATTTGAACACATAAATTTAAACCAGAAAGCTTACTCCAATTATCAAGTATAGCACCTTTTCTGAAAGAAAATGTCACTGGGTGGTACTTTATAGAAGTCATTTTTTTAAAATTCTCATGAATATTCGAGATAATAAAGAAAACCTGGTTCTTTAGATTAAAAAAGATTGAAAAATTAAAACATACAAAAATAATTTCCATAATATCTGGGAAAAACCGGAAAAAAATGTCGGAAAACTGAAAATGTACGAAATGTAGGTATTAGTAAAAAATATTATGTTTTTTTTTTTCTATCAACAATTTTGCTCCTATTTACAATGATAGCACTTTTTATAGAAGAAAATCTTACTGAGGAGGTACTTTAGGTAGTTATTTTTGATTTTCCCAAGAGTCTTCCCAGCAAATGTGAAAAACCGGGAAAAGACATAGGAAAACTGGGAAAAACGGTACAATATTAATCAAATATTATTAAATAAAATACATAATGTCTATTTAATTAGGTATTTTACCATAATGTGACATATATATATATTGTTGACAAAGCATCACTATCAACTGCACTACTCTCAGAATCGTTTTTTGTTAGTAATGGTTTATTGTTGCTTACAGATATACATTTAATCACTTATAACAGTGACCGCACCCATATCTATTATTCTAGGAAGTCTTTTTTTCTTTAATTTAATTTTCAAGTGAAAGTACGAGTGTGCGAAATATCACATTTTAAAAATCATATCTTGAATCTTGATTGAAAATTAAAATATATTGAAAATAAACCCAAAATACAAACACAGTTAATGTTCTTCTCTTTAATTAGCTGCCGAACAAAATCGATTTTGCTGAACTCAAAGTATTTATTTCCATCTGCTTTCCGAATATTTTTATTAATGTATATAATAATATTATAATACCATGAATATTGTCATAAAATTAACCGTTTCGAATATAACTAAATTGCCTTATAACATACAAAAACAAAAAAAACACATTTTAATCTCTGATCTTTTATTATAGTTATTAAAGTTTATTAGATGCATTATTTCAAATTTTAACTAATAGATGCGGCTACTAATGATAAAATATAATTTGTTTGAAAATAAAAGGGAAATGGACGTTCTGAAAAAATATAATACCAATATGGTTTTTGCATCGAAATTAAGTGATATTTATTATAACTTATACTACACCGGATAATAACATAAAATAATATTAATGAGTGGGAAATATTTTTCACCATTGGAAAAAATAAACGAAACGTGCTGTTCTAGAATTTTCATGGCGCTGAAATTAACATATTTTATTGTTTTTGGGTAAATCTATAATACAGAAAGGACTGACAGCGTTGCACATAGCCAGTAGCCATGGATGCCGGGGAATAGTGGAAATGCTTTTATCGGCCGACTGCGATATCGACCGACAAAGCAAAGTGAGTAAATATTACAGAAAACGTAATTCTAATCAAAAATAATAATAATAATAATATTATTATTATTATTAAACAACCAATGTAATATAAATCGACAATAAATATTATATTGACAGAACGGGAACACGCCTTTGCACATGGCTTGTTTGTCCAATAACGTCGTAATTGCCGAAATACTGATCGCTAAAGGAGCCGATCTGAACGCCTTGAATCTGGTAAGTAAACAATCCCTAAAAATATGTGGCGATTACTAATTGTAAACGTAGCAAAAAAACACCCATGAGCAGCAGAGTTCCGTCACTTGAGTCGAATTTTATAAAAATGAATAATATAGTACAACACTACCTAGGTATATATAATATACTAAAATTAAACCGTTTCCAAAATGGTTTGATCATAAAAATGATAGGGGGTGAGATTTTAATGTAAAAATCTCCAAAAGGCACAAACCTTGATAACTATGCTCACACAAAATTTCATCCCCTAGCTTGGGGACACTGTGTAGGTACATATCTAAACACAAGCTACACCTTCCTTTCTCGAGAACGTAGTTAAATTTAATCCGACTGTAATCCCTTCGATTAGCCCATAAAGCTATTCTGTAATTCCCGAGTTTGGGTTAATTTGGACCAGAATCAGTGGCTAGAGATGTCCGAAAGAAGCCGGGAAAACCTTTCGTAACAAACACAATACGATGCAATAATCTCTATTTTTTGGGGAAATTCCATTAATAAAACGTAATATAATATTGTTTTTTTTTTTTTGTACATGGTCCGTTTTTCAGAGGTTACAATCGCCGATTCATATAGCAGCCGAACAAGGATATTCAGAAATTTGTAAATTACTCTTGAGCGCCGGAGCCAACATCGAACAACGCGAACAGGTATAATACTCATACTAATACAATATATATATATATATATATGGATCTGACAAATTTTCTGTGGGTGAGAAGGGAGGGGGGAACTTAAATTTATACGCGGGATACGCCCTGTACAGCTGTACGTGATAATTATGCCGTCCGAAAAGCCAATAATAATAAGTATCACCTTAAAGGTTTAATTATACGTTCCGCGGGACAAACGATACTCGCTCAAAATCGAAAACGTACGTTAAATTTTATAATGATTAAAACCCAGGAAAGACTTACCCATACGCAGTCATTAGTGTTATTTGTTTTCCACTCGGTTTTCGTTTGGACGGGAGGGAAGGTCTTAAGCTTTCGTTACGAGGTCAAAACCCCCGTAAATAATAAACGATCACCCGAAATAATAGTATAGACTATATATATATAGTGGTTATGAAAACGTCTGAGACCATATTTTAAATCGCCGTCAATGAAAACCAACTATACATATATAAGATATAGGTATACAATATGTATTTAAGTACAGTAATAACTTTCAATCGTCGCTTGTTTTTATCTAAAATTAACAAAAAACAATAATAATAAACTTTTGTTCGCGGCGTATCGCGCTGCCGCAATTTTCCTTTTGCGTATTAATATAATATATACATGGTGATTCACTAAGCGTCCTCGCCCCATTTTTTTGGTTAAATTTTGCATTCAAATTATGATTTTTGTAATTTTTAAGTGTAATAAAAGCCGATATTTTCGAATACTTAGATTTTTCACAACATTTAATGAGTATCTTGTGGTTTTTTTTTTTTTAAATTAGAACTAATAAAACGTCGCACACCATATTACCACACAAATGATACTTCACTAATCTTCCCCTACTGAAAAGTGGAATATCGTTGACGGAAATCGAAAAAGTACCGAAATTGGTTTAAAGTAATACTCCGTGTATTAATGAAATTTTTAATATGGGTTCTCATTTGAAAAATCAAAGTTGATATCGCCACAGGATACTCCTTAAAAATGTTATGAAAAACCTTAATATTCGAAAATATCGGTTTTAACTACATTTAAAAATTCCAAAAGTCAGAATTTTAATGTATCCTAAATTTAACCAAAAAAAACGGTTTGAGCACCCTTGGTGAATCATTCTGTATATTATATTTAAAAAATATCGACTTCGCGAAATTATTACACACAAATCGATATTTATATCATATATTATTTCTATACCACCCGTGTAAAAAAAAAAAACAGAATTGCTTGTTTTTACATTGTAAACTGTAATACCCATTTTCGTTTGTGTTACTGCGTTGTTTTTTTATGTTTTATAATATTAGACTAATATTAACGTTTGAATTCAGGGAGGCAAAACGCCGTTGTACATAGCGGCTAGAGGAAGTTTCACCGCCATTGTGGACATGATTATAAAAACCGCACGTTTAGAATACACGCCTAAGGTGAACACGAAATGCCGCGATCAAAATATTTATAATAGACGACAACATCCCCGCAAATATAATAATCGGCTTCAATTATTTAAAAAAAAAATTATAAAATAAGTCCTTTTTTTTATGTTTATATAGAATAGGACTAAATTAAAAACGCCGGAAGAAAGACGAAAATGGAAATGCAATCCCGATTTGGACGTTTCGATAACGCTACAAGAGACTGACGAAAATCTAGAGATGATATTACGAAAATTAGCCCACAAACAGCTGGGCCCGGGTGAATGGAAAAAATTGGCACATCTATGGGCGTTCACGGACGAACAGATCAAAGCAATCGAACACCAGTATATAGGTATAGGTGAAAATATTAAATGCGTATATGATTTTCCCTTGCTCTTCCTTCCTATTTACGTTTTGTTATAGTTTACGCAAAACCACTGCAGCATAAAATAATACGACAATTTTCCACGAATTCGGAATTCAATAACCGTTCGAATATTCTCTAAAAAAAACCCGATTTTAACAGGTACCTGCTGTCTTTTTTTCCCCGGCCAACAGCTGGTGTTGAAGTCCTCGGTCTGCACGAACAAAAACTTTCCCACACCGCAATATCGTCTTCGCCCGGATCTAAAACGACGGGGAGCGTTTTAACGGCATATAGTTTGTTTTTTCTCAAATTCATGACTGTTCAAAACCTACATAAATGCATCCCATAAATGTCTGTATTCCCTCTAACTAAACCCGAAACAAAAATGATATATTATTATATTCGTATTACGTGGAAAACCTTTAAGTTTGTGATTTTTTTTAATTTCATTAATTTAGGCTAAAAAGGTTTGATAGCATTGTTTTTGATCGCCGAAGTTTAAACGATTTCTGATATTTTTTTTTTGTCCACAGGCCCGTCCAGTTACAAACAACACGGTTACAGAATGTTGAGAATTTGGGTCGACAGTCTGGGCCCCGATCTCGACCCCGTTGAGGAGCTCATTGACAGTCTCAACACGATTGAAAAGAAGACGTTAGCAGGTACTAAAATTATATGATTTTATAACGAATACAAAATAATAATAATAATAATAAATAACTGTCGTTGAATTCGTTTAAAATGTGTAAACAATATACGTATGTCGTATACGATTCTTGACCGATGAACATAATATTCAATAGCGTCCACCTCAAAAATCGAAAAAGAGAACAATGTATCATTTTTTAAATTTAATTAAACCGTTAACTATATACATTTATAACACAGATACGGAAAATCCAGAGAGAGTCATGTCCACCTTGTCAGGAGGGTTCAATGGACGCGCGTGATAACATTATATTTTGGGTATGGGGTAAGATCTTTCAGCATACGCCCGATAAGGAAACAAATCATCGAACATAACCTCGAAGATAGCAAATTTTGCTTCGGCCTCCTTTATTCGCGAGCTCATGTCGGAGCTTAATCGAAAATAACCTCCTATTTGTTATGCAAATCTTTTTACTTCGGAACAAGTGAAAAATGTTACGTCCGAAGATTTTTGCCCTTTTTTTTGACATGGGGGAAGGAGAATACTGTCCAAATCCTTATACTTTGTACTGCGTACCGAACGGTATCATCACTTCATTTCGAATTAATGTTACGTTCTTTTACACAATCAATTATGATCTGCAATAATCACAATCGCGTAATATGATTAAATTGCAGAAATTGCGGATTATTGATGGTTCGGTATATTATTATTATTATTTTTTTTTTTCACAATTCCCGTTTAAACTCGAAAACCTAAATTTGGATATTCCGCATAATGAATTATAGAAGTAAATGAAGTGCGCTGCACATGCGGTCTTGCATAAATATTGTTAACCCACTCGATAAGCCCGCGCGATATTATTTCCCTCCGAGCTATAAACATAATATTTGATCAACTCTTGTACAGTTTTACCGCCATTATATATACACACACATTTATTCTATTATACATAATTCATTTGGACAATGTCCCACGAGTGTTAACTAATTTAAAGTAGTGTGTACCATACTCACGGATAATGGAGTTTCGGTCGGCTTTCCGCTTTGAATTTAGTAAAACTCGCTCTCCGGGTGTGTATAACGCGTGGTACTGCGTACAGCAAACCGGCTCTGCTCACAGAATAAATAAATCTATAATAACGTGATTCGGTTTTTATATAATTCGAAAACCGTGACGCCGCAAGATTGGAAGATTCCCAATCGCGATATTATTGTATAATAGGTACTTATGCGGTGTGTTTCACTAAAAAGGTGACGCGAAATTTTTAAGCCGCGGACGAACTTTGTAATATTGTGCCACGGCGTCAGGCAAAGATATCAGAGTTAATTTAAAAAATTAACCCAATTAATTGAATAAACAAAAAAGCCCTCATTTAAAAGTTACTTAATAATAATAAATGAACTAGTTTAGCAAAAAGTTAAAATTCAAAAATATGTTAACTTAACTCAATTAAATAGCCGTTTATTTTTTCTACAGAGAATCAACATTAAAAGTGTTCAATATAAAGTATTAGGATAGTCCTTATTTTTAGACTTTTTGAAATTATGAGCCAGGTACCCGTTAATATTGTAAGTACCACAGAAAAAAATTAAGCCAAAATTTCATTATGATTACACACCTCCTTCAAATCTCTTAAGATGGTTGAAAAATCACCAAAGGTAGTTTTATGATTTTTCGAAATTAGGTTAAAAAATAAAGCATTCGGCGTAAAATTTTTAAGAACCTTTATTATGAAAATCAGAATTTCCAATAAAAAATATCTTTTTATTCATTCTCAAAAATTAATTAATTTCAGGAAAAAATTCAAAATTTCATAAAAAAAATTGTTAATAGCTATTTAAATATTCTTGTTATAATGTTGAAAATACAGTAAAATATCTTGTATTAATATTCTTTAAAATTTAATTTCTTCAAAAGAATATTTGTAAATAATTTGGTTTAAATCGATCTTAAGTCTTATAAATATATAAAAACGTATTTCTTAATACATTTAAATTTTGACAGGTTTATTTATTTTAATAATCTTGTTTTAAAACTTTTCAATTGAATCCTGAATACTGCTTCCTATAACCTTATCTATAATTATAATAAAAAACAATTATAATTGATACAGAGATAACTGCTGAATAATTATTTTATTAAATGCAAATAAATAAAAGATTACCTGTAAAGCATCAAAATGTAAAGTAATTATTCTTTTAGAGTAAACTTGTCCATCAACTTTATTTTCTTCCTCACTAATTTTTAATATCTGTTTTGCCATTTTGGATTTAGTTTTACCATTAACGGTCATCAAATAATGAAAATCCACAATATTCTTCATTTAATAACTCAATTTAAATACCACAAGTGGTTTATGCATTTTTTTTATTTTTTTTTTGCTACACACTACATTGCTAAACTGTTCACAAAACAACAATATGTGAAGGAAATATATTCCTTTTGCCATCCATCGAGCTAAATGGTAGGCATCAAGAGGATCAAAACTGTATTCCTTGGAGTGGCGATTTTCACAAAAATAAATAACAAGTTCTATACATTTTTTAGAGTCATCCCTTAGAAAACTTTCTTCGATTTTTTTGTGAAAAATAATAAAACATTATCTACTAAGTCTTTTAATACATCAAATAACTCAAGAATGATGTCAATATTATACAAAATGTATGTTTATCTAAAACCGAACAATATGCTTTACAGGTAATCCTTTATTTATTTGGATTTATTATATAATTATTCAATAGTTATCATTGTATCAATCATAATGATTATAGATTCTGAGTGGAGCGAAGCTTGTGGTTTTATAAAGATTTTTTTTTTTTATTATTATTTGTGCGCAATTTTCCACCAGAAGACTTGCTCAAATTTCTACATGTAGCACCTTTTCTGGAAGGAAATCGGTATGAAAAGGTACTTTAAGGAGATCGTTTTTCGATTTTTTCAAGAGTTTTCTCATCAAATTTGAAAAATCGAAAAAAAACGGGATAATATAAAAGAACTTTAGGTATTAGTTGAAATATATTACAGCCCTTTTTTTTCCTATGAACAACTTTTCTACCAGCAATTTTGCTCCAAATTTTAATGATAGCAATATTTGTAAAAAAAAACTTTACTAGCGAAGTACTTTAGAGGGGTCATTTTTTGATTTTCCAAATTTTTCCCAGCAAATGTGAAAAACCGGGATTAAACAATGGATAACCATGAAAAACGTGAATATGATTACAAAATTAAACAAATTTTACCAAAGAAAATATATTAAGCTAATTTAGTTTTTTTACTATGAAATAACATATATATATATATTGTTGACAAAGTATCACCATCAACTGAACTCCGCTCAGAATCATTTTTTCATAAACAATAGTTTATTGTTGCGTATCGTAATGTATTTTGGCTAAAGTTTTTACTTGTAGTACTTAAAAAATTGTTACGAGTACATATCCCACAATTTCGAAAAGTACAAAAATAAGAACCATCCTAATAAAGTATACATATATATATATATCTTTTTTATTTATTTATATATCAATTTTAAAATTACTAAAATGTGTTTTGGGCGAAACGACAACGGTCAAGTTTGGGTGAACGGAACGCGGCCATACTAACGGGGGGGAGGGGAGGGGGAACTATAAGTATTCATATATTTTTTTTTTTTTTTTTTGTTTTTT